>KE525305.1:809257-905402 GCA_000441895.2 Anopheles sinensis | reverse complement strand
TTTATTAAGGACGTCAAACATAAAGTGGTCTAAAAAGCTAAAAGCCCCAAATCTCACTGCTGGGCATGTGGCCAAACGCCTAGAATTTGCAAAATCCAATATGAATCGCAAGTGGGAGCAGGTATGTTGTCAGTAAGGGTGTTTATTGAACACTTTTAAATGGTCATCTATGGATGTGTTACAATTGGGAACTAAAATAGGTTTATTCTGCTTCTAGGTGATCTTCAGTGATGAAAAGAAGTTCAATCTAGATGGCCCTGATGGATTCAAAGGATATTGGCGAGATTTACGGAAAGATAAGCAGTATTTTTCAACCCGCAACTTTGGTGGTGGCTCATGTATGGTTTGGGCTGGTTTCTGTTCATCTGGGAAGCTGAAGCTGGCTTTCACTTCCTGTAAAATGAATAGCAAGAACTACACCGACGTCCTAGAGTCACGTCTGTTGCCTTTTATTCGCAAGTTGCACCCCAAAAAGTTAATTTTTTAACAAGACAATGCGGCAATTCATAAAAGCAAAGAAACGAGTGCTTGGTTTAAGTACCATAAAGTCGATTTGTTGGATTGGCCAGCTCGTTCACCGGATCTAAATCCGGTTGAAAATCTTTGGGGAATACTTGTACGACGAATTTACGCCGAAGGAAGGCAATACTCAACTGTTAATGAACTCAAAATCGCTATTTCTGATGCCTGGGAAGAAATCGAGGAATCCATAATTAAAAACCTTATTAGCAGTATGCCAAACCGAATATTTCAAACTATAAATAGGAATGGCAGAGTTACTGATTACTTAAATATTTGAAATAAATTATAATAGCTATTATAACCTCTTTTATCGTGCCAAACCACGAAATTGCCAGTGGCTCTATACAACATGGACAGCCATTTTCAAGCAAAACTGATAAAACGTAACTTTTATGACAAATAAAAATATCAAAACTGGGTTAAAAATGTATACAATGCAAGCTTTTTTGAAGCCATATTTGTATTTTTGGTAAAAAATTTATAACCTACTAAACTCAGAAAAATGCAGGTGGCTCTATAGAAACTGGACACAGTGTATAAGTAAGTAATCTCTGACTGGCGCCGGTGTGCCAGCGGGATATGAACTCACAACACAGTTCATCCCTACCAAGCAGACCAAACACCCGTATCGAATCGTAAGGAAGAGGCACAGGCGCTTCCAACTGGAGGAATAAATCTAAATTACATTAAAATTGGATTCGCTTTCCCTTCGGAAGCGATCGAATTCCCATTTCAGGCGTCAATAGATGCGTCCCGTTTTGCGCCGAACGGAGCCATTTCCTATCCTGAACAGGATCCGGCCAGCAGAAGTCGATCGGTCGAAACACAAGCCAAAGCATTGCTAAGCATGAACCATTAGCAGGATGACGCAGCGTCTGCAGCGAGAGTTTCGGGACGGCAGGTCTCGTTTAGGGTTCTGTAGGGCACGTCATTTGTAAGCAGATCTGTTCCGTGTCCTATCCTGACCGTCAGAAAATTAACCTTTTGCGTGGTTTGTACGGCTTAGGCTGCGCTGAAACGTCGGCAGCAGGGCAACGATCTTTTAATCAGCCACGGTTTGGCCCGAGCCAGACGAATGTGAATCTTCTAATAATCCAATAAATTAACGATCAATCTGTGCGGAACCATGCTTATAGCAGGATGCTGGAGATCGTCGAGCGATGTTTGAGGAATGAAAAACGAAAATGTTTCATTACAAGGCGCGATGTGATGATCGATGACTGATTAGCTTCATTTTTAGTAAACCTCTTTTTTACCATTTGTCAATGCATGAATGAAATAAGTTTCTTAGATGAAGTATAGTACAAACATTATTTTAGGAATCACAAGATTTAAATAATTTTTCTAATCTTTCTTCAACTTTACATCGGAAACGTGTATCAGAAAGTAAAGAGTTTTGTAAGCAAATTGTGAACTAGTTTATTTACAAACTTGGCCAAACCAATCATACGTTGAACAAAATTTCTTATTTACTATCGCCACTTATTTAACCTTTTTTAAATCTTTCATCAATAGCTACCATCCATTACAACCGTTTGATCAATTTTCTAGCCACATCCTTGGACGGGGGTTTTCTTGCGTTTGACGTTCGTGTTAGCGTCAACGAAAGAGATCGAACCGTCGACGATGAACGTACGAAATTCAAATTTCTCTTTTAATTACTCCCGAATCCCGCCCGTCCCCTTGCCCGTGCGGCCTCTGACCCGAACTACTGTTCCAGCTCGCCGTAACGTTCGATCGATCCAATTCCCCAACATGAGATGCAAAAAATCTGCTTCGATACGCTCCAGGTTTTGTTTGCTCGCCTTTTGCCCGGTGTATTTGTTCGGGGAGGCTTCGGTTTGTTTTTTCGTGAAGTGCAACGAAGGAAAAGATGAAGAAGGGAAGCCCGGACCAGACGACACGGTGGGGAAGTAAATCCAATTAACATTATCTTATAATCTAATCAAAACAATGCCCAAGAGGAATCGACCTCTTTGGAATGGTTAAGAAGGACGGAAGGTGAAGAGATCGGTCGTGGCCGCCGGCGACCGACCGAAGTCATTCGAGGCTCGGGGACGAGAAACGGTTTCCATTCCAACTCCGTGGAGCCCCCAAAGCAGCCGGTTTAAAAGCAAACAAACTTACTGACTCCTCCCAATTATTTTCGGTACCGAAATAGGAAAAATAAATACTGGCAGCACTGGCACGTCGCCGAATTGATTATTCCGATTACGCTCGGCTTCACATGTTGGCGGGTGAGGAAGGACCGGGGGACGAGAACTTACGGAGCACAAAAAAGAGTTTACCCCAGAGAAGGAGCCTTCAATCGAGCCCAAAACGATTAACCGAGGGAAAAATCTAATAAAACCTTAATCTAATGTCTATCAAATTGCTTTAATGCGGCTTCGCTTTCGGAGTCTGGCATGAGATTAGAGAAAAACGGGGAGGGAAAAACACCAACGGGATGGAAAAGAGGTTTGCTACTGTTCAGGTCGCTTGTTCGTAAGACTCCGTAGCCATGGCTGTCCCCCAATACGCAAACACACACACACACACAAACATACATACACTAGACGAATCCTTTCAACCCCGACCGATTCGGTAGATTAGAAGCTGGCTTGGCTGGCCCTCGAACTCCCGGCTTTCGGCAGCTCGCCAAGGGTAAGGCAACGCGAATAAATAATAGAGCGGATTGATAAATTAAAAAATTCCACCGCCAAATTAATTGCCTCCGAAAACGGTGGCCAAATCAACACAATCAAGCCCCTTACCCGCCCCGGTTCTTGCGGTTTGTGGAACAACGGTTTCTTAACATGGTGGTGGAGCAGCTTTTCTTATTCCCTTTTTGGCCGTTTTCGATCAAGCCAGACGGACGAAGGGGCGTAGCGAAGAAGCCCGTTCGGTATCATTTGTCATCGTCGGCATTTGATCGTGAACACACCGACTTACGGTTATGACTTATCTATGCTTTGATTAGCTTGTAATTTTTATTCAGGTTCGTTTGATCGGATATTCCGCTTTGATCTTCAGGCTAACCAAAGACCCTACGATGGAGAATTTTTTATGGAGGTGAATTTAGCAATAGAACAAAACTCTATATGAGTTCTTCAATAGATAAAAATTATGATCGAGGTGCTAAGTAACGTATGCATTAAAAAAATAGACAAATTTTGTCGATTTTTCCTGCAAAAACGGAAAACGCTAGCAACTTCCAGTTGACTGTAACATAAAAGAGTAGCATTTCTTTTAAATTCGGAACATGTTTGAGAACTTTATCATAAAAATTGAATCCGCGGTAGGCCAAAACAGCAAACCGTCTTCGTTTGATAACGTGTAAAAAATTTCAGCATTATAGCGGAACGAACTTGCTTGATTTTGTTAGACATTTCTTGTCCACCGAATTCAGCTGATATGAATTTTTGACTATTTGGTCACTTATGGAAAAAGGTTGAAAAATCATTTGGAAGCCTTGGTCCGGCCACTGACTGTGCTGCGAGACCTCAAATGATAACAGAGGCCGTTACGACAGGCATAATGAAAAATGGCCTAATCATTCCGTTTTTTGGATCAAAATGTAGCTTCAACCGGCCAAATAGTTAAGAAAAACTTAGAAAAGATGGAGATTGTTATACAGATGACGCGATCGAGGCCAGTCACTTAAACAAACCGGCTCGAAGCTCCTGTAAAACATGTGCTCGGAAAATCACAAAATTCGGTCAAATATCATAATCGATTCCAGCAATAATAATCCTATCTATGTCCCTCAACCACTTCCAACTGATAAAACCTTGATAAATCTTCAACGTAGGATCTATTCCAACAATTTAAAACCCAAGTGGAGCAGCAGGTGGTCATGTAGGCCACACAAGTACTGAAAAACATCCTTACACGATTGTTTTTGTCGGCTATGGCTAAAGATTCGACCAAGTACCGTATGGCCGCCTTACTGGCTGTCAAAATATTTTTTTAAGTACTTAAGTGATGTAACTTTACCATAAAATTTACTTCATTCAATTAACTTGGTTAACTTTTTTCTTATCGTCGATGAAAATTTGTCTATTTTTTTTAATGCATACGTTAGCTGCTAGGGTATTAAATTATATAGGAGACTTATTTTTCTTGGTTTTATTTTTAAATAATTACAGATTGGAGTAGTTTAAAAATATTTATTTGTTGCCCTTTGTTCAGGAACAAATGGTATCCTTTAAAGTCTTTCAGCAGTTTAATAATGTTGATAGTATCGTTTTCGTTACATTGATAAACTGAATATGGAATGGAATATCGTAAAATGTGCAGAAACATAGCAAAATGTAGGGACCGACATTATTTTGAATGTGTTTTGATAGAAAAAAGCACCAACCGTCGTAAGTCACAAAGCTCATTAAAAAATTAGATAATTTACTATAGCAAAATGTTTTTTAAACTTAACGAAATATGCAATGTATTTTTATCAAATAATTATATTTTCTCTCTAGATATTCCTTAACTTCTAGAAGTGGAATAAGTTGAAAAAACGAGTCGTGCGTTTATATGAAACCTATTTTTTCACAAGCAATCATTTCTGAGAAGGCACACTTGAATATGATAATAACCATAGCTCCGTTAACATGAATCTGGGAGAATCTTGTAAGTTTGACATAAAATAAAGAGTTCTTAATAATAATCAGTGAACGAGAATATAGATCCTTATTTATAAATGCTTAGGAACATCTTCGGTAAAATTCCGGCAGGTGGACAAGTTGAAAAAAATATAATAAATAGTTTTGGAAAGAGTGGAGCGATACGACATTCAAAACTATTGGCCACATTTCTGGAATTAACTTTAAAATCTCTTGCAACGCTCATCCGTCTTTAAATTATTCCATAGTGCGTGGGTTGTACTGGATGGAGGAACTATTAAAAGGATAATAAAAATGAGCCACTAAAACACACACATTCAAGCTGCGCGCTGTGGGCCCCCCTTTGGTGTGAACATTCTTAATGTTTCTTCACTTCAGGCCCATAAACCACCCTGGAGGAACAAGTTTTAAAAGATCTTAAAATGAATTATACTGCGCGAACAAAAAGGGCAGAGGACAATTTTATTGTAGATTACATCAATCACTCGCTCAAACGTTGTGGAATCATAACATGCAACAATTAAACATTTGACTGAAAATTAAAAGGCTTTTCATCAAAATAAATTGGTTTCCTCTGAGTTACCTTTGCTTTCAATGAAAAACATATACATTAGTAAATTAAATCATAAACATATCCGGCATTTTTCCAGCAAATACCCATTACCGAGCACAAGCTTATTTGCTTCGGATTTTTCAAATGCCCATCTGGTGTGCGATAGTTAAATACCTTAATGCAACGAAGCGCTCGCCTGGGAAATCTCTACAGTTGTGCAATTACCCCAGACAATGGTGAACCGTGTATCCTTTCGTTCGCCTCAAACATTACCATTTAGTCGACGCGATCGCTTCCTCCGGTTAAACGGATTCCTTTTGTGTGCCTTGGCAGCACAACATTACGAGCACGCGGTAGGGGGTTTTCAATTAGCTCGACTTCAACAATCGATTCGGCCGGTGGGGCGGAGCCATTACCGGGCGCCGGTGCATTTACGTGCATAATTTCATATCGTTCGCGGTTTCCTTGGCGAAAAAGCTCGTCCCCCTCCGCACCAGAGAAATCGTGTCCAGCTCGCTGCTGCCTTAAACGGAAGGTAGGCTTTTAGGTAGACTCGTTTCACGGTTTGCTGAAGCCACTCCGGGGCTCGAACGAAATAAAGCCTACAAATGCATACAATATTGATGGGTCCGGTAAAGATGGTAATTAGACAACTTATCGAATGCCGTATTATCGATTTCTCGTTTCAAAAGTTAGGTCTGCTTAGAAGCATGTTTAAGATTCGTCGAAAGAAAACCTCAGTAATATGCATGCCCTAATGGACCATATGGTACCGAAGCATGATTGGCAATCGAAGGAAGACATTTTTCTCGGGCTGATCCTGTGGGGCAAGTGGGTTGCGGTTGGTTTTCATGCTGCAAGTATCGAGCCACCACAACAATTCCACCTTTCAAACAACTGTTCTGCTACGGGGTCGAATTAGTTAAACAAACATTGCGGTCTGGTAGAGACACATTTCGAATGGTTAAAATATATCAATCATCCAATTAAACAAATGCTTTCAAAAATCTTCTCGGGCAATGTATGTGTTTTCTTCACTTGATGCAATCTTGGATTATCGTGAAGTTGTAAGCTTATTGAAGAAATAACAGTTTGACTTTCACGTTTGTTTCTATTTACTTGTTATAGTTTTTTTTTTACACTTTTTGAGTCCATTAGCTCTCAAAAAAGTCATTCACAAACCATTTTTCTGCAAGTTCTTAATAATATTTGTGTTATAGGCTCACATAATCTAGTAAAAACTTTATAACCTCGAAGAAATATATTCATTAAATAGCTTTAACGTTTCCACAATGCTTTTGTGTGCTTGTTTTGTGCTAAATTTGCTTGTCTATTCACATATAAATCACTATAGAGGACCAATCGCCCTCATTTCATGGCATTTCAAAACAAAATGAACCGTAAGTCATAACACTTCCTAACGGTTTATAAAACAAAGCCCGAAAGGTAGCATTCGCGTAAACCGAAATAAATCCGTCAGTGTTCCTGCGAACACATTTGCCACGGTAACAATGTGTGCTTCGGAATGAAGGATAAATTATGTAGAAATAATATATGATTCGCCCAGTTCACCACCACAATCCACCCGGGAACGGCATTGCAAGCAAGTGAGGCTCGATTAACGATGACAGATGAACGTGGCTGGACCGCAGCGTCGAACACTTAACCCATTTGAGGTCGCGCTCGTACAAAACGAGATCATTATTGCGATTCCGGCCGCGTCGAATTTGTCCCGGTATGGTAATGGAGCATGCGGCGGGACGTCCGGCAAAATCACGTCCCGGCCGCAAACAAGATGAAAATCACTTATCGATGTTTTATTGCGAACGTTTTCCCGGAACCTTAAGGGAGGGCAGGAGGATGCAGAGAATGGAAATTTGATTATTTATAAAACAAATGACGGAATTATCGCTTATTACCATTACGAGTTTTTCACTGATTGACCACGATCGTACGAGGATCTCGTTTTCGTTCCTCACATCCGGCGATGTTTTGCAAAAGGATTTTTTTTAACCCTCCGTGGGCGAGTGGGGCGAGGAGAGGATGGGGAGCAAAATTGAACTATCGGACCAGGTGAGAAAAGAAAACCACACCGAACAGAAACGGTTTGTGAACGATCTGATTCGCAAGCGATAGCGATCGGACAAGGGAAGTGGATGGAAAAACGTGAAAATCGAAACCTTATTGAATCCACTGACGCCCTGGGTGTAGGAGAACAAGGTACATCGATTCTGTTGTTGTTTTTGTTTATATTTATAAGGTTTGGAAGAACTACAGAAAAATCAATTACGTGAATTACCATTCGAAGTGGGCGAACACAGCACACGAGCTTTCCCGCCGTTGAGCGAATGGATCACGACCCAAATGTAAATATGAAAATATTACAATCAGTTTCATCACCAGCCCATCAGCGCAGAATCTCATTATACGAAAAAGCTTTCCCACCCGGCAGGATCGGGCATCCTTCTACCCGAAATGGCGCCCCCCTGTGGTGTGAAAGTGTAATCGATTTTTCGGACATTCCACGCCGGGATGCCGGGATGCTGTTCTATGGATCACCCGCGCCTCCGGTGGTATGATAAATGATGAATGCTTCCCCATTAGGATTAATAAATGTCAAGTTTCCCTGTCGAGCACGACGACTCAGGGACACACACACACACACACACAGGCTCTGTGTCACGCTCGGAAACCCCATCCCGAAACGTGAGAGCTCCGTTAACCGCTTTTCCTGCGCGATTCGGGCTAAGATAATTTCCATATCGCTTGCAAGGGAGCGCCACCATTTTTCAGGCCTGATTTTTCAACACGATCGCTCGATTCGTTAGGAAACAGGCGTTCGCGCGCGCGCGCGCGTTGTACAGGAATTCCTAATCAACCACGTGTTAACGGACGGGGCATGTCCGGGCGCGCGAGTCGAATCTGCGGTGACCGAAAGGAGCGCGTCATGCTGACGAGATGGGCCATTAAACGAGCTGACAACGGCCGCTTGGCCACTTTGCGAGAACGGAATTCGAAAGTCATGCTCCGCTTCCCTATTTGCTCAAGAGGACGCGCTGGTAGGTTTGTTTTGTCAGTGGCTTTATTGTTCGAGACGTGTAGGATTGCCCGTAAATTAGGTGGGTGATTCATTCCGTCGTCGGAATAATGTAGATTTTCTTCTCGGCGGGAGAAAGTGCAGCTAACGTGTCGAATTAGTTTGCAAACCAATGAGGCATTTATTTCGGAATGAGATGAGTAGGAAAGGGCTCAACGAACAATCAGCTAAAACGGTTGGCTTGTTGATGCATTAATGCACTTCCGAGTGACATTTGTTGTTTGTTCATCACATTTGACAACTATTTGTTATGATGGATTGTTAAGTCTATGATAAAAATAAGTAAAATTAAAAGTATTCTTTGAAATAAAACCTATATGGAAAATCACAGTCGTGTCTAAGTTAAACACAAACCATACTATTTTCTTTTCTTAAAGCAATAAAATAGAGTTATTTGTACAATATTTGATGATTTGCGTAGAATTCAATATTCTTGTATTTTCATAAGATTATTAATAATTTTATGCGACTGAACAAAAAGTATAAGAAGAGCATGTTTCCCATAGCTCCAGTTCTTGTGATTTATGACGCAATTTTCTCTCAAATTCTTCTTTTATCGATGCCGCTCGAATTATCCAACAAAAGCCAACCTACCGCCGCCCACCGAGTCGAGCTCATTTTAATTATTATTCCTTATGTAAACGCACCGCCAGCACAACTCAATTGCGCTCAAACTGGCCCGACACTGGACTAGAAACCCATCGCGACCACCGTTGCGCGGTACACTCGAGTCTCTAATGGTTTAATTTGGCCACCCTGAATCATCGAAGTGACCTTTCTCTTCCTCAGGGGGCAGTGTTTCCCGCGCGTTTGGAAGAATCAAAAGAAAGCCGACGCCCATTCGTGCCGAAAAGAGGAAGTGTTCGGTAATCGGCGGACGGTACAGGAAGCAGGTAAACGGGAAGCACCAAAGCCGAAGCGCGGTCGCCGTCTTCAAAGCTCCCAAATCACCGAAGAAAGTCGTCGCCTCCTTGTCGTGTCTTGCCGTGCGGCGGCATTTCCGGCCGGCCAGGGTCTAGAATTATATCATCGCTTTGATGGACCTTTCGGCGCCGACGGTGCCATAAGCGGAGCGCATATGCAACATCTTCCAACCATGTGATCTTCCGTCTGCTTCGTGGTGGGACCAGAGTTTATTGACTTGTGTTTGGTACCCGATCCGCCACGCAGGACAGATGGTGCAAGGACCTGCCGAATGTTATAGAGACCCGCCCCAAAACTTGGAGGGGATCGGTGGCAAGCGTTCGTTTGACTAAGCAGAAGGATCTTTAATAATAACGGTACAACAGAACCAGATGGTTGAGGTTTTTATATGGATCCTCTTTATAAAAATTTGAGCATGCAGCTAGTAAAGGATAATGTGTTTTTAATATATCTATAGAACGAACGGAGTATTTTAACTGACTTAAATTTAATATTGTATGAGTTTTTCACACCACAGTTTTTTTTCGTTTTAGGTCCATGTAAATATTTGATCTATATTTCTATTCCTTTAGTTGTGCGTCAATCATTTCAATAAAAAAAACCCTGATACTGTAAAATAAAAAGGCTGAGAAACACATACCCTACCTTGGAAACATTGCTTTATCACTAAAATTGCGGCTGAGAAAATAATCAAAACCTCCCTGGCATCTTGCATGCATTTCACAATTGAATAACATCCGTCAATTACCTTATGAAAAGCATTAAATAGAGCACGATTTCAAACGAGTCTACCCTACAGCCAACAGAACCGATAAACGTAAATCAAACCCCTGGTACCTTTCAAAACCATCGATTTAATGGTCGGACCGACGAGTTTTTAGTGCCCCATCACTCACCGGTAACTGCCTCTCATATTGCATTACATGGATCAAACAAATATAATCCATCGACTGAAACACACGATTTCACAACGCGATCCACACACAAACCGCACGCAACACAGACAAATATGATGAAAACCATTTTACGCTTTTCAATCGCTTCCAGGTTGGTTGAATTGATTTTGAGTTGGTTTTTATTTGTTCAAACCGACGCGGTAAGCCGATAAATTGGAATGTGCGTGAAAAGATGCCACCATCGACGAACGGCCCGATCCGATGGAAGGCATCGGATAGTGTGTTAACACACATTCCGTCACACTACATCATAAAATATATGATCTTTGATTTCGAAACGGTTTTGGACACGTATTAAAAAAAAGCTTTATCATATTCTCCAGAAACGATTTACTCGTAGGTAGTTTAAATTTAGACCATGTTGCGATTCGAATAACAAATATTGGTTTTGATTGATTTCAATCGATTTATGTTACCCATTCATTATTCGCTCATCATATGTGATGCTCGGTTTCTTCGAGTCCAATATAGAAATGAAACGTGCGTGATACACACAAGCCGTTCGCTTAATTCCTCTATTTCACCATTTGTAATTGAGCGCCTCACGCAGCCGGCATCAAACAGATTTATCGTGCAATTAAACTTCAATGCATAAATTGACATGTATGTACGTGCGCTCTCGTCCACGAATTCAATTAATTGACTCCGCAATTAATGTACTTTTATGAAGCCAAGCATTTCGCGCTAATTCAAACGACATCAGCTGTGGCTCGAACTCCACTGCAAAGGCCGAACGTGGAGTGTAGTACTGCTGCCATTTCGCCAACACCAACATTGCGCCGCACGATCGCGCACGAGTGTGGAGCGCAAAAACGATGATGGCGTCTTGCTGTGATGCAGCACGAATCGCACGCCTTGTCGCTGGAAGGGTCGAGTTCCCGTGCGATGATGTTAATTTCTACATTCACACTTGGCTAAAAGGCAAATCGTGCGCACGGCACTAGGATCGGCGGGGAACGTATTCGACAGGACGGACAAACGCAGGACTCACGGGGGGTGTCCGTTAATTGGAATGGGGGGAAATAAATAAATCCTCGTTCGCGGTGACCACTTCTGCGATCGGTTCAAGTCAACTGGTTTATGTGTATTGAGCGTTGATGAGAAGATCGAATTTAAATTTGGTTTGCATCATTATTTTCAATTTACATTTGAAATTTTCGCTTTTCCTATTGCTTTATCTTCTAAATTGCTTCTCTTTAGTTAAAAATGAGCGAAATTAAATAAAACAGTAAAATTGACCTCCTCTTCTATTCTCTGCAAAAATAATTAGAACCAAGTTTAGGAAAAACCAGGCGGCCTTGTACATTTCCACTAACGAACCTCCTGTGACCCCAGGAGGGTACATAAGGCATCGATTGGAGCGTCCGTAACGATGGGTATTCGTTTTTGCCGGCTCTCTCCCATCGTTTGACTTGTCAGTGTGAGGTTTATCAGTGCAGTTGGATCAGCGAAAAAAACGACACCCGTAATACGCTGTTAACACGCTCGTAACGCAGTTCATTTACTTGCGATCCCTGGAAACAATCAGCCATCGAAGGGGCGGCAACTTTCCTGCCCGGTCGCCCAAACGTACGTAAAAGAAACGGCTTAATTTGAAGCACCAAAGTCCAATTCCGGTTGTGCCGATATTCATTTGCCGCAAACCGACTGCACGATCCTCCGGCGCAGCATAATCATCATAATCAAATGCATTAAACTCATTAAAGGAACGTGATTTGTCCGCTCTCTTTTTTTTGTTTCACTGCCCCGGTTCCGTGTGGGTCTAATTTGTTGATTAACAAACGAACGTCACGCCGTTGGGTTTTTCGAGTGTGGAGGAGAGAGAAAAATTGTTTACCACGTAGCACGATTTTAAATCACCCAACTAAGAGAGTCCTTTTTTCACTTTGGATCAAGATTAGTGCAAAATTAATACTCTGACATGTAAGTGGATGATAAATGTATTTACTTATAAGGTTGAATTGAAAGTCGTGTCAAGTCGAGCCTAACGTTCGTCAAGATCAAGTAAAGCTCCGAAAGAACAGTCGTTTCTAAATTATTAGATTCGTAATAACATTTATTACCATTAAACAAGTGTGAGTTGAGATAAATCTCAACCATAAAACAATCCACCTGGGAGACCCTCACCACTTCTGCGCTAAAACTCATCTTCGTACAAAACTGCGATCCACTAAACTGCAAGAGGTCATGAGAGGCAAGTTTTATAGCCTACAGCCCCGTTCGGTGCACCGCACGATCCCGATCCCGAGGCCAGCATTTCCATCATTAATCTTGCCAACACCTTGACAGCGCAAAACTTTCGAAAAGATTGTTGGCGACGATCGCGGCCACGGTCACTCACAGGACGCTAGCCTCCGGGAGTCCCTCCGGGGGAACCGCTTTTCCGATCGTTAAATTCGACCGCGGTATCCGCGATCACTTTTCTAATTAAACGGGCTTCTGTTCGTCGCGGGTCGGACCACGAGCGGCTTGCCATCCTTTCCCGTGGTAACGATAAAACTAAACACTAAACCCGCACTCCAAGTGCTACCACTCTTTCCAATTCATCATTTTAATTAGATCCATCGTAGTACGCTCGCTTGATCTTATTATCGGCGTCCAAGGCGAAAGCAGGGAGGTGATTGCGGCTCGCGGTTCGCCGGGTTCGTATAATCGAAAGCCCAAATATTTAAATTAGAAACACCACGGACGGGAGTGTGGGGTGTGGCATGGACGGGGGTTTGTTTGTTCCACACCGATGGTGCCCGGCAACGGCAGCAAGCCAATTGAGATGAAATACCACTTTTTAATTGCTTTAATGATCGTTCGATTCGATTGATCCGGCGTTACGAATGGTTTGGTCTAATATGGCGTGCCTGCCAAAGTCGGAGGCAAGATTTTCCACCCCGCCCGCAGGCTCGGTTGGGCTTCTTTACTACGGTCCCGCAATGTCGGAGCATGATTTTCCGTTCTGCGTTGCGCCTGAGACGCGTTCTGCTGATTATCGTCTCGATGAAACACCGATAAAAGTCCGTGGGTTTATCTCGACGGCTCCGTGTTTGACCGAGAATTTGATTAATGGACAGCTAATGATCAAACAGGAGCCACTTCAAGACGCCGCAAGTTTGTAAACTTTGCTAACGACGTGACAGCGCTCAGGATAGATCGTTGGGATTTTCCTTGGCGAAAGTATAAACGTTAGCTTATAGAAACCTCAATCCAAGATCAATTTGATGCTAGCTTAATTTAGGAAGTTGTTTTTTGCAAAAAAAAAGTATGAATGAAATGACAGGGAAAATCGTTTGTTTTTAAAATCGTTCTTGCTTAAAAAAATTAAATTTTGAGAAATTAAAACAACTTAATCCTAAGTGTTGGATAAATATTCCAAGGATTTTGAAATTAAAGACAGCAAAACTATTCACAAAAAAATCCATAACCATGAAACCAATTTAATATAAAAACAGAAGAAACAAATATTATCTTGTTTGATTTGGTCCTTGGGACCTTTGGATCATTTAGAACTTTTGAGAAGACTAGAAAAAGACTAAGATCTAAAATAGTATGATATTCGAAAATGGGATTGAAAAATTTGGAGTTTTTTTAGTCATATTTTATAAATCGATTTATATTTATTATTATTAGAATAAATTTTATATTCTAACAGAATAAATTAAAAAAAAACACTTTTGTAGCTCTTACTCTTAATTTGCGTTAAAAAAAGGTGTGAAAATTTATAAACTAAGAAACTATCATTTAACCAAATTTTGTTTAGTTTATCGTGTAAAACGAATTCAGCATCAAACATTATATGGAACCAATACTTGTATCGATCATTATCAACAAAAACAAAACAATGATCTTCAAAGCTTTCGAATTTAAAATTGTCTTCAAATTCAAAGATTCGAAGTTTCTTTAAACTTATTCTTGAAAGGGTTGTTAGTAAGATAACATTATGTTATATTTGTAGAAGTTCACATTAGTTTAATTTTCTGTTTAATAATTTTGAGTGTTTCTTCGCCATTTTCTTAACAAAGCGCACAAGTTATAGTTACTCTACAAACAGTTTTATTAAATCGAACTTTGACAATTTCGGATAGGTTTTATGGTAACTAACACTGGCAAACTTATTCGAATCACTACCGTAAGACTAATTTGCGTCATTCATACCCACGCGTTCTCATAATTAAAAAGCCATTCGTTTGTGCGTCTGAACGCGATCAATCTCGGTCGGCAGGATTATTAACGTCGCATGTAAATGGAACTACAAAACCTCCACCGACCTATGACATCCGAGGGGGATTCGGAGCGAAGTGATTATTTTGAAATTAACCCCTCACTTGAGCGCTTTATTTCGCGCACTCGAATTAAACCTAAGCACACGAAACTTGAACCGGGTAGGCAAATCGTTTTCCGGGCGAGAGATCCCGAGGGGTCGCCTAGTTTTCGAAGCATTAAGACAATTGTGCTCACCCGGGCTCGGGCAAGTTATTGGGTTAGAAAGGTGCCATTTGTCAACTTATCAGTGATCAGAAAGCAACCAAATATTCACGATCGGATCAAACCGATGGTGGTGCATGAAAGCAGGGGAAACGAAGCCGTTCAGAAACAAAGAAGCGACCTGCCATTTTCATTGTTTTCCATGCGTCGAGAGTCTCCCGTCGACTGCCGGCTAATTATATTACAAGCGAACGATTAAATAATAATTTGCTTCCTGTTGACATTTCGGCCCAGATAACGCTCGGCGTGTTGTAGACCGACTGCACAGGTGCGCGTAGCACCTGATGGGTAAACCTAGTCCGGGGAAAATGGGGAAAGAAAATCCATCCAGGCGTATTTGTTCTGTGAACCACCACCGGAGGTGCAATTAGGCGACCTCATTATTTCGATGGTCGGATCAATTTCGGCGGTAACCATGCCTAATGACTTTTGATTATGATAGTTTCCCGGGACTTGCCAGCTCTGACACACTCACACAGGCAACTAACCCTAGTTGAGGCAGCTTTGTTTTCCGTGCCGTTCTTCTCTGATGTTGCCGATTCCGAAGCGTCCAGGCACAACACTGATCATAGCATAATTAATGGCCCCTTGAAGGGGAAAAAGGGTCGCATATCCCGCTAGATTAGACATTTGACGCGGCACGGAAGTTAATTACACCCGGATCAACCGGTCCACCGTTGGACAAAGGTCCAAACGGCACTGGGCGGTCGAAGTGTGCAGTACCGTTTTCGGTGACAAAACCTATCGAAACGACGGAACACAGTAAAGCTTCGGTTGATCACATTTTCATCATCCGTATGGAGAGCTTTCGAATGGGAAAACCAGACCCGGAGCGCCCGGATGGATAGATGATTAAAATATCAATTTCCGATATTAGAACTAGTACCACCCAGGGCTCGCTCGGTACCTCCCCTCCGAGTACTCGTCAATTACGAGCTTCCACCTCATTTAATCGAGGCAATTACCATGGACCTGGGGCTCGCACTGGGCGGTGCTGAAATGAATCTTGGGAAACACGCTGCCGGTCAACTGTGTCCTCACGAGACACAGCGAAAAAAAAAGACCGGGTGGGAAAACTGCGCCCGTTCTCACATTCTACTTTGACGAACGTGCGGCTCGTTCGGTTGGTATCTGGTTCACTACTTTCTAAAAGCAATTCACGCATCGTGCCCTGGCGCCTAGGGGAGAATGGAGCGGTTTATGGAAAAGTTTATGGTAAATTAAAGTCATCTTAGCTAGTCCAGCTTGGACGTCATCAAAGTCGTGTGTGGAACTTATCCCGAGATTCAACAAGATAATAAGCATGATTGTATTGAGTCATTACAAAAAAAATATGAATAAGTTTTGTTTTTTTTAATTTTTGGAATTTTTTAAAATCCAAACTTTCATGAATTGTATTAAAAAATCCGGTTACAAAATTGTTTTCAGTATGATTATAATATTTTTAAATAAAAAAAAATCATAGCACATATATTGAAACTATTATCAAACTAAAAATGTATGTATCTATCAAATCCATTATGTAAATAAATGTTTCCATCGATTTATTCGTGAACACCAATGCGATAGAAGCGAAGAAACATAAGGAGGCTTGAAAGACTAAAGTTAAGTGAATAGTAAAGTAAAGTTTTAGTATTTTTTCCTTAATAGTAAAGAATAGCCCTCTTACGTAATAAAATTCTTACGTAAGAATAGTAACGACCGCTTTTGTTATTGCTAACCATTAAGCACTTACTATGTACTCTTTCTCTTTGCGTTCGTAGATACTCAACATTGTCGAAGTGAAGGAGTGCCACATCACTTCTTCGATACAAGGTGTTTTAGTAGTAACTTTATAGAAATGTTAAGTATTCGATGGATAGAATAGAGGTTCTGTAAAACAAACCGTTTAACCTTTTAACCAGAGACCTTTTTTTTAAATAGAATAGAGGTTCTGTAAAACAAACCGTTTAACCAAAACAAAAAGTTAAACTAGATGAACGTACGAGTACTTTGTTCGCTATCTGTATGTTTGAAAACGTTTCATAGAATATCTTGGAAGTAGAACATAGACGATTTGAATGAAAATAAGTGTTAAAATTCAATTATAAAAATTCACTTTAATTTTTCAAATTAATCTGCAGTGCACAAACTTAACAGTTAACAATAAACGTCCATAATTTGAAAAAAACAACCTTTTTTTGACACAGTTCCAAACAACGACTTGATCTAAGATGATCCTCGTCCCTAAACACGTACCCTAGATCTTATGCTGAACAAACTGGAGCATGCAAGGGATCAAATTTAATTTAAACTAAACTCTACTTGAGGGAAGGAAGGACGAATGGCAAATTACTAAACGCAGTAGTGTAAGATATGACTACAGGAGACCTCGACCTTCGCCAGAGAGATTAACCTCGCGATGATGCTCATCCAGATAGATTAGACTCCACAAGAACACTGCCCACTGGGACAATAAAAACAATAACATAAAATTTACAGGCATCGGGACGCACACCCGGGGCGCATAATTCGTCGGGTGAGGTTAAGTTTCGATGCCAGGGTTCGCGATGGTTTGTCACGATAAGAATCACAAGGGGCTTTAAACAAATTGCCTGCTGGTTGCGCTAATTCTCTCATTTGCAATGCTTTTCCTTTTCGAAAAGGGGCTTCCGGGTTGCGGATCTGCCTGTTTATTGTGCCAGTAAATGTCTTCATTAGGTTAGGAGAGGCTAAGTTTGATGGTTCTATGCATGAGTGATTTCAAACGGGGCGAAGAAATCCACACCCAAGGATCATTCGTCATGACGGTTAACGAAATGAGTTGCAACATTGAGAAAAACTATGTAGTGAAAGTAGGATGAACCTTCAAAACGGTAAAGAATAAAATAGCATATTAAAGCAAGGAGCAACCGAAAAACTTAAACGAAAAACAGATAATAACGTACCATTTAGTGCAATCAACAGCTTTAGGAATAGATTGCATTACCTTTCCCTCCGAAACCGTCGGCTCCATTCATCCAGTTTCCCATTCTCTCGATAATGCAGTAATTTGTTTCCGCGAGCGCCTATGATCTCCCGTCAAAAAAAATGCCCAAGAAAAACCCGGCGCAAATTAATTTAGGTGTCGATTCAATTTAACAAAACAGGCTCCACCGGCTGCAACCTAAGACGAATCAATTTGCTGCTTAACACTTTAAAGCACCCAAAAATAATTTGCCATAATGGGCAAATCGGCTCCTTTTCGGGGCTGCGGCTTTTCTCTTGTGGCTTTTTCCCCCTCCTCCTGACCATACCTCTACCCACCGGGCCACCCTTGTCTTCGAACCGTAAGAATTCGGTTCGCCGGTTAGAATCATTTCCGTTGCGCGCGTTTAACCCTTAACAGCAAGTAACGTTCGTCAATTATGGTAAATATACTTCAGGTCTCCCGTTGATGTGGCTAGAGTGGTTTCGGGCGGGTTTAAAACCCCACAATACACACACAAACATGCATGCTCGGTCGGTCGAAGCTATACACACCTTTGATTCTTAGGAAAGTTAATTTCCTCGAGCCGCCGGATGAAACGGAAATTGACTTATCTTTGCTCAATTTGGCGGTTTAAATCGTAAACTCTCGATGCGAGGGAAGCAGCCCGTGAGGGGATTGTTGGCAAGACTGGAAGCCTCTTAGGTTGGGGGGGGGGGGGGGGGTGGAAACGAGAAGCTCAAAGTAATCAAACAACGTAAAAAAATAACGTTGACTTCTGCCATTCTCGGACGCACGGCACGGAGGGAATGGTCTCATGGATGAGCAGCTTTCATTGCTCGGTAATGAGAAAGACGGAAACGCGCGAGGCAAAGAGGGAGAAAGATCGCTGGAAAATGTAACCTCACCGGGGACTTGGGTCCGATCAAATTGAAGCGTTTATTTTACGACCCCTAAGTGCAGCGAGGGCAGCTTGCGATTGGGAGCCCAGAACCCGTTCGGGTTCGGGAAGCCTCTTTTCGATTTTTTTTTTTGTTTGCTTGTTTATTCTTGCGAAGAGACAAAACGTCGACAAACTGTCAGGACAGGCAGGCAAGATGGCAAGCGATGGCTAATTGACTAACGAAATTGAATTCAATTTTAACCGAGTGCACCACCATCACACCACAACCACACCGGATGCACCTTCCACCGCGGCGAGTGTGTGTGTGTGTGTCGAGGTCGTTATTTCTTCACACTCCGGACTCCGGACAAAAAACCACAGCTGAACGTGTATGGCTAATGAAAATGGATCACCACTTTTTTCTTCTCGCCTTCATAAACTCCCGGTTTCGCTCGCTCCAACATCGGGTTGCGCCCGATCGGACGCTCAATTTCCCATTGGATGGTGCGGAAAAATCGGTGCGCCACAGGATGCACCGCACGGGGAGGGCGGGAAGCAGTTCCACTCGGCTAAGCCGAGAGTTAATTGAAAAATGTGAACGGGTTCCATCGGCAACGGCCGTTTCGAAGGGTTTCGGGCAGGAATGAAATTATTATTAACGATAATAAAGCTGCGCCCGTTCGCGAACCCGGCCGGGGACAGTTTCGGGCGTTGAATCGAGAACAACGAAAGGAGAGAAAAATACCTCGGAAAAACCGTGTGACCAACGTTGGGACGTGGATGGTTGCGAGTGTGCTTCGATCGGGTAACATAATTGATAATAAATGCTCGTAATGTTATACTCTCCTCGCTGTTTTTTGTTTTTAGTTCTCTTGCGATGGCATCAACCAGATCCCGCGCCAGATGGAGCACAGAGTGTATAATTTACAGCAATTTAAATAATTCTAAACAATGTAATTTCCAGCACCGAGTGCTTCCTGATACCTGTGATAACGCTAATGGTAATGAAGGCAATTTCCCCGTTCGGTATTGAACTTAATAATCCTGGGCTATCGTCAATTTGGGACGGATGTCGCATTCGATGTCTTATAAATCTGTTTTCTAATTACAGAAAATTTAAAATTATCTCATGAAAGTCATAAGTAAAGCTTTTGCCATTAATGTAATCTACTTTCAATTTTACCTCTATTTTTAATTTTTATTTTTACTCTATTTTATTTTAAAAACAGTAAACAAACCCCTGCCCAAAGAAGCGGCTTAATTGATTCCATTATTCTTCCATCAACGTTTTAGATGTTTTTCCCCAGAAAATCTTCCGCTAAGACAATTACTCCTCACGTTGGTGCCAAAAGCGGCTCTGGAAAAGGTTCTCTCAACAATGGTAAAATTTCTCCGAATTCATAAAACTAAAAACAGTCCAGAGCCCAGCCGAAGGAATTATTCTCCTGACCCGACTTCAAACTAATCATAACCAACGCCACGCATTCATTCTAGATTATGATTTTATGTTTCTCGACAACCCGCCCCGGTTGATTTTATTCCCCAGCGGCAGGAAAACCCCTCGGCCCCGGGGGTGTTGTGGCACCTTCTGACGCCATTTTATTTCGCACTCACCGTCGGAAGTTGGGTTTGGAAGTCGCACGAACGGGGCGCACCCTTTCCATTAACGCGAGCCAGGGGAACAAACGATAAGCATTAATTTAATTTTTCCATACTTTAAAACAGCATAAAGATAAACAACGCTATTACGATTTCGTTTTCTTCCCTCCGTCATTCCAACGTTTGCGCCTGTGAGCGGATGCGAAAGGGCACAACGAAAGGCTTGGGCCAGTGGATGCCACAGTGCGCCTATGTATGTACATTCGTTTAATTTCTTCTTGGAATTACATAAAACGAAGCTCCCTCTCGGATGGTCCGCGGGTTTCCCATCCACCCCAAACGAAGAAACTGCCTCCAGAGCAAACCGAGGCCGTCGTTGCTGTCGAAACGAAATGTCGGCGTAATTACGTTAATGGCCGAGCGAACCTTCATAATATCGCCATTTGCATCAAACGCTCCCCCGTCCATGGCGTACGGCAAGCCCGAGGATACCGAAGGAAAAGGGTTATGCGTGAGTGTATGCGTACGTATGTGTGTATGTGGAGCAGTAAATTGAATCTCCTTCGGTCCGGGGTGGGAAACCGTTTCGCTCTTCTTTCTGAGCACAGCTTCATCCTGTGACCACGTGACATTTCAGCCGGGGCTCCAATTCGTTCGCCATTTGTCACCCCGACCGGCGAGACCGGATTGCGACACAATTTAATAACGTATTGCCATTTCCATTACATGCGGTACGCTAATGAATGATAAATTTAAATTAATTACTCCCAATCTCAATCAACAGCACCAGGCGTGTCATTGCTCGGATTTCTGTCCCTGAAACGACCTTTCGTCGTTTCGCGCGCTGCTCCTGCTACTCCTGCTGTTATGCCCATGATTAACCGGTTTTCCGGCACGATGGCAATTGATTTAACATGCTGCAGTTGCCATTATTATTGCAAGACTTTGTTCTTTGCTTTCTTTACCAACGCTTCTACTCGTATGCCATCCATTCTCTTCCTAGCGAGAAAAAATGCAGCAATTTAAGAAGTGGTTTTACCGGTTTTTTAATTCACAAAGATAAATTAACATTTTGGGTGAGGAAAGCGTGGCGTTATTTTCGACTTTATAAACTTGATTGGAATACAGAAGTCTTTAAGTAAATAAAAGAATTGGGAACCACTGCTTCAACATGTCCATCAATTAATTGACGTAAAGCATGAAAATCTAATCCTCGAAGATTATGAAATAAATTCCACCGGTTCTTAACCTCGTGCTCTCACTGCATTCCTCTTCGTCTTCTCTTCATCCGTTAACCTGCACATTCCCAACATGATCCACAACGCCCGAATATATGCAATTTCAAACATCTACTCGCGCGCTAAGAAAGTAGGCGTGGTCTGCTAGTAGGCCATTTTTTATTTTTCTTCACATTTCCTTTGAATTAAAAGATGGCGGTTGCCTGTCTGCAATCAAAAGCATTTGTTTTCCCAAGGAAACTCGATGTTTTGTGGAAAAATCTGAATTAAAGATTGATTGTGCAATGTCGAATGAATTGACTGTAGAAGTTAGACTCAAAGTACACTAAGTGTAGACATCATTAAGTTGAAAAACTTGGTCATCGGAAACGGTGGACCAAAGTTATAGATCCAGAAAACACATTCGTATTAAATTTGGCTGTGAAAACGACGGTAGCAAGCTGGACATTGAGAAAAGCATAAGCAAATGAAAAAAAGAACAGAAGATTTATCATTCCGAGTCGCTAGGGAATCCGTAGAGTGCGTAAACTTTTCAACATCAAAGTTTTTCCAACCTTCTTTGCTTACATGCTGAATATTTCTTTTCAAGGAATCTATCGTTAAGGTTGATTAAAACATAATTCACATGATAACTCTCGCAGACGGACTTTAGCAACCCAAACCCAAACCAAACAGTTGGATTGACAAATTTTGAAGCACAAAAACGGAACGAAGAATAAATCAAACCATTTCAGTCGGTAAACATTATAACATACTATTGAAAATACATATTTTAATATTTTTCAAATACAAGATTTTGCTGAATCGCATTAACTGTGAACGAAATATGCTACGAAAATGCAGCTGTGTTCTTAAATATCACTACCTTATGCACAAATTGAGCAACCAGTAACGTCCTTGAAATCTTCTTCTTCTTATGTGGCTCAACATCCCCAAGTGGGACAAGGCCTCTCTCCGTAGAGAGTTACTGTGACCGAGAGACGGTAATATTATAGACCGGTGGTCAGCCGTTCGTAATATCGGGGGGTGCCAGACTCGGGATTCGATCCCACACCTACGGCGTGGTGTTTTCTTGCGCTACCACTGCGCCATGGGCACCCCCAACGTCCTTGAAATAATACCACAAAATATCCCAATCAAAGATTTCTATAGTCAAAAATGATGGCAAACAACTCAACTTACTGTATTCTTTTGTTTGATTTTATTAAAGACTTTTTTTACAAATTGCATTCCCCCATCAATGTATAAAATTTGTCTTTTACGTAGTAAACAAAGTGATTAAAGTAGAACGGACATTCACAAGCACCGTTTAAATTGAAGCAAAACAAAACAGGCCATAAGCGACAGCACAAAAAAAAAAACAAACAAAAATATCCTCACGTTAGGAATAGGAACACCGACGATGACAAGAAAGTACCACGGGCTGCCTAGAACAGCGTCGACAGCTGGTGTCAGGAGACGCTGTCCTTGTCGCGCGGGAACTGCGGCATCGGCAGGTCTTTGGCGAAGCACTTGCAGTTGCAGGACGTCACCGGACACTCGGTGTTCTGGTTGAACCACTCGGTCAGGTGCTCGGTGTGGCCTCCGTGCCGGCAGGTCTGGCACCAGCTGAACCATTTCGAAAACGGTTTCGATTGCCATCCGATCTGACCCTGGGCGACCTGGCTCGGCGAGATGGCGCCCATCGTGGTGCCCATGTGCAGCAGACAGAGGGCGCATCGCGGCAGTGGTTTGCGGCAGTGCGGACAGGAGGACAGTTTATGCATGCTGGTCGCGTTGGTACGCATCCGTGCGTCGTCTTGTAGTGCCATCGATACGTTTTTGCCACAAAAGTTGCACAGCAGAAACACGGACCGAGAGCTGCGTGGTGGCGATCGGATGCTACCGAGCGTGATGTCGAGTTGAGCGCGCTGCTCCCACAAGCCCCACACGTCCAACATATCCCGGTAGGTGGCAATCCAGTACTGTACGCGGTAGTCGGAGAGTAGCTCCGAGGAAAGGAACCGGGCGGCGATCAGTGCCACCGTCTGCACGTCCTCCGTCCGATCGAGGTGACTCTGCAGCAGATTGATGCCATCGTTGGAAGCTCCCGTCAGCAGCAAACCGTTCAGGTCACCCGTTTCAATGCAGTTCGCCACCATACCTTTGGTGTACTCGGCCAGCTTCACGTCCGAGAGGAAATTGCACGCGAACGCCATCCGATCGCTGAGCGAAATTTGCGTCTCATTAGTTACCGTCTCGAAGCCTTCTTTCTCGTGTGCCAGGAACGAAAACATACAGCGCAAGTAAGGATCGTCGATCTGTGTGCGGGCGGCACCACACTGCTTGCGCCACAGCTCTGACCGTTCGGCCGAGAACCCGGACAGTGCGATGGCTGCCACTCGCAACAGCGAGCTCGGATCGGACGCTTGGTCAGCACCCTTACCGAGAATGTCGATCGCTAGACGAACGCGGAAGTGAAAACAAGCTAGTAACGCCGCCCGGGTGTACTCCCGCTTGGCGCACAGGTCGTCCAGGAACGCCGTGAAAGATGTCTCCTTGTCCCGCTCGAACGTCCACCCGCAAAGAAGCTGGGCAAAGTCTCGCTGCTCGCTCCGATACACGACCAGCCCGCTGCACATGCTAAAATCGATCCATTTCGTATTGACCGGCTCCGACTGTGACATGGGGGGACCATCGAGGGCGCTGCTAACGCCTAGGATCGATTTCAATCCCAGCTTACAATCCTCCTTCACCATGTGGCCCAACATTCGCCAGACCGACAGCAGTCCATCGTTCTTCTCCACCAGCTCACCGTTTCGCTGCAGGTCCGCCATCAGCCCGTAGTTCTTCAGCGCTCGATGCTGCATCGTTTCAGCGATGTCCTCCTCACTGCTGTCGATGTTCCACTGATTCAGCGAGTCGGTCGGAGTCGAAGAGCGAGTCGGTGTCGCGAACTGCCGCAACTCGGTGCCATTGTTACCGAACAGGTTGTTATTGTTGTCCCACGAAACGGCCACCCGCTGGGGGATGCGATAGTCACATATATTCCCGACGCTCGACAGAGCGAGCATCCGCTCTAGGTCATACGGATGCCACGAAAGGTAAGCCATCGACGGTATACGCGTTGTGGTGAGCGAACTGGCCGTGGTTTGAAATGGAGAAACGAACCGCTTCACCGAATGTGGCTCACCACCGTCCATCTCCGAGCCGGGCCAGTGCAGGTCGATCAGGTTGATCAGTGGCGAATCGCGCTGCAACGTGGACAAGACGGACGATCGCGTAGGGCACCAGGAAAGCTGACTAATGCTTTTCTGCATCTGTATCTGACTGATCGGTTTCTCCAGCGAACGGAGGTCCCAGAGGTTGATGATGTTCTCGACATAACTCGCCAGGTAGCGGCCATTTGGGGCAACGCAGACCCCATTCACCGTTCGGGTGTTTGCCACTGTTGTGATGGCAGGATTTTCTAAAAGCAAAGCGGGAAATTACTAACAACGGTAACGACGTCGTCAAATGTGCGTAAGCTTACGTCTGATGTCCATCATTTTGATGTACTTGTGACTCATGCCAGCAATCAGGACCTGCGGGAACGTTTTGTCCCAACACACGGAATGAGCCGTTTCCGAAAGGCCAACCATGCTTACGATCGCTTCGAGGAAAGGAAGCAGAAAACGTAAATTTAAATTATCTTTAAATTATTTGCCGTAAACGAGCACGGTTTTTACTTACAAGATTGGTTTGGCACTCCTCGTTCCGTGTCCCAAATCGTGATACAGTTATCCGACCTGTTCCGGTCATGTCCCATGGCCAGGAAATTTGGTTCCAGTTCACTCCATGCCAGGCACGTGCATGCTCTCGATATTCTGGGTGCTATAAGGAACGTAGCAGAGATATTTAGAACTAAAAACAGTCTTACCAATGCAACTGAAAGAGGAGGAAAAACTTACTGAACTCAACATTATTTTCGGCAACAAAGTTACATAACGCAACCTTCCCATTGGGGAGGCCTGCGGCGAATAGAATATCGCCTCCGCCGTAGTACGATGGTGCGACCGTACGCACGAACTGATAGCGCGTCTCGAAGGCAATTAACGTGGCAGTGGTGGTCTTCGAGATGTCCAAATTGATGTCTAGCGGATGGAGCAGAGCGAAGCAACAAACAGCGGAAGGGTTTATTTGTCTGGTACGACATTTCGGAACCAATCCCCACTTTTATACTCACTCGATTTTTCCCCATTGTCGACAAGATCCGGTTTCACCTGGTAGAGATTGATTTCCGAGCTGGCCGCTGTGAGAAACCGGTCCGTGTACTTCGGAAACCAGTGCAGCTCCACTACGGTTTGCGACATCGTCCGACCGTTTACACCTGGTGCATCGCAAACGAATTGAACACTGGTTTGGTAAAGTTAACGTCCGGTGCAAGACCAGTAGTAATAATCACCGGAGTCAAAATTGATAACAGCACGATGTTTGTTTTTGTTATTTGAACCGTTTCACGCGGCAGAAGGAATGAAAACAATTTGTTTTCCCGAGTGACAGCTACGTTCGTGCGTACCAAAGCTAGTGTATGCGCAGGTTTAGTATTATGGTAAACAACTGTCAAACATAACCATCCATTTTTTCCGTTACTTGTTGAAATATTTAAAATTCTTATCCACAATCACGGTCAATAATAACAGCAATTTTAATAGAGAAAACTTCTTCAAATTCTTTTATTGCAATACCTTACAGTAGAATTTTAATTACAACAAGAGTTAAGAACCTTCAACAAACGCGTCATTTCCTTTTTCCTATAAATTCAACTTCCTTCCCAAGGTGGTGGTTACACGCAATGGCATCACCAAAATTCGCTCTATTCATCCCATTTAAGCCCTGAAGAACTGCCTTCGCTTCTTGCTACCAACAAAAATGCTGCTTATATTATGCTCCTACTTCTTTCCTACCCTTTCAAACACACTAACAGGCACGGTTATTTCTGCGTTGGCAAACGTTTCACTTAAATTACAGACGCAACCACTTTCACTCGTGTTACAATCACTTTTTACATGCAAACTAATCTCTACGGCTATCCCGATGCCGGGTAAGCCAATTTTGACTAGTGAAACTATATTCGCCCTCCGTGCTTGTTGCTTCCCTAAATGCGTCCATTAAATAACAGTTTGAGTGTGAGTCCTGTGTTGTGGCTATAAAAAGCAAATGTATCAACTGGTCTATGAGTGTTCAATCTAGTTTCGAGCGTTGCTTGTAAAAGTACCAAAAGCTACTGATGAGCGGATGGGGGATTGGTTAGGACAGAGCTAAAGAGTGATTAGATAAAAAATTGAAACAATGAAAATCGTATCTAGCTTTACAAAAACAAAACGTGATCCGACACGAATTGAACTAGTTTCATTCAGTCCATTTTTTTCGATCCCACAGTTTCCGGCCAGCTTGGCACATCGGATACGGCCGGGTCAGTGGGTGTCTTGGTGTCAGTCCTTTCCTCCGACTCGTCGTTTGATGGTGATTTTTCCACCGTTTCAGAGCCACCCTCACCCGATTCACCCGTAGAATTATTCTGTTGCATTCGTGCCTCATCCTGTGGGACCTCCAATTCAGATTCAACTAGAAAGTGAAAAATAAGTGGTTACTGAAGAGCATTACTAAATTGGAATAAAATATAATTATTTACCTGGCCCTTCCTCCCCAACGCCGGGACTGCGAGGTTCGCCAGACTCGGAAGACGCTGAAGAACGTTCTCCGTCATCTCCCTCTACCTCGGAGGCCGTGCTTGATTCAGGCTTCTGCGAAAGCCTGTCAAACTGGGCCTGCTCGAAGGGTAGCCGGGGTGCCATAGGACGCTGCTTTTTCGCCGCATTGAATGTGCCACAGAAGGCACACCGGAAAGCAGTATACTCATACTCTTCCTTCAGGGCCATACCTAGGAACAGAAAACCGAAACCGAGAAGAATATAATAATCAATAGTTTATGCAATCTGGCCATAATCGGCCTTTTCATATTTACCGTTATGCATGAAGCACTCGCTGCAAATCATCGCAAACCGATTCACGGGACCATCCCCAACCAGATAGTCCACCATTTTCTCCAAAAACACCCTTCTGGTTGTGGTTAATGATGGGAAACGGTGTCCGTCTGTACGCCGTTTGACCGCCGGATTGCATCATCTGGTGCTGTTGCTGATGTCGCATGATCAAACCGGGGGCCGTTTGCGGTGTCACAGGCATGGGACGATTTGGTCGCATTTGCGGGGTGACCGGGGTCGGTGCACGTACCGCCACCGAGGGAGGAGAGAGCCGACTCTGGGGTATGCTCGGTACCGGCATTCGGGGCATCCCGGTGGGAATCGGTTTCGGTGAATTGATGGGAGCCCGCAAGGGCGTCAGGGAGGCATTGATTGCTTGCGTTTGCAGCCGGTGCGATTTGTCACCGAATTTGTCCAATATTTCTACCGCCACCTTGTACGTCTCCTTTTCCATCACCTTTTCGAGGATTTTCTTCTTTTCCGTGCGCAAGTCTTTCAGTTTGTTCGAGTTCCGCAGCACTTTGCGCTCGTAGTGCCACGCTAGTAATCGTTTTAGAATGAAAATACTGCAAAAAAAAATAATTAAAAACAATGGTTACTTTAATCCGGAGTCATATGACAACAAGAATACTCACATTATTGGGCATAGTAGCAACGGAACGGAATAAACAATCCGCTCGTTCCATGTCGGGGGGAAGAAAGCGAAGTAGAAAATTAACGACGCTACCACGTAGAGCCCGATCGAAGTGACCAAAAAACGTGCCACGAAACGTTTCCGCCGTTCCTGGGTGCTAATTGTGTACGCTTCGATGTCTTTTATTTTTTCTTCCAGTGCCTCCAACACCTGTAAGGTGGTTTTCTCTTTCTACGCACGAAGAAAGCCGGGAAAAGAAGAAAGGGAAAAATAAAATTTGATAGTAAATTTAAGTGCACTCTTGGGGCAACCGAAACGCCTTCTCCTCCATGCTTCGATGCGCCGTTTGCAGTTTCGATTTCATTGCACTACGAGACGACGGTATCGGTGAGGTTTCGCTTTGTATTGATCAGCATCAGTAATGATGGTACCGTGCTGTGGCCATTTACCGCCGTTTCCACTAACCCGACGCCGAACTATCTAATTGAATATTTATTTTTGTCCGAAACATGCACACATGCTTGGAAAAGGCCGCACGAAGTGCCCGTTTGAAATTTACCTCATCCGGTTGTGTGTTTGTTCGACGTTTTCGGAATTCATGCGAATCGGACATTGAATGTCAACTGATCCTGGCCAACAGCGAATCGCAAAAGGCCAGCGAAGAGCAGAAATTACAACAAGTGTCCTTTAGGCAAAAGATCTATGAATGTGTTAAGTTTCAGAAGCAAAAAGTCAAGGCAACTATTATTTTAGTAGCTCAAAATATCAGGCATTAGAGTCCCATTACCAAAGGAGCCACGTACATGTGCTTCACTTCTCAGTACAACGAACCTCAGTCAGCCTCAGTCTAAATGCACTTTAATCGTTAAATCTTACTTAGCGAAATATGCTTATCTCGACAGTTTTTATTACTGATACCACAAACACTGTGCGTCATCGTGCTCAGGTCAAACCGTGTTCAGTTCCTCGCCTTCTAACCTTCGTTTAACACGAACTTTGTTGTATGCCGGCGTCGCAAAAGCAATCGCCCCCAAACCCAAAGGTTACTATGGATACTTACCCGAAATCTTGAAATAATAATCCCCATCCCGATACTGCACGGTTGTGGAGGGAAAGTAGACCGTCACAAACTGCGTTAAGCTGCGTGCAGATACCACGAGCGGCGTTTCGTTTGTATTCACTGTGCTGTAAAGAATCGAAAAAAAAGGTATTCCAAAATGGTTTAACTTTAAGGTTACCAGGACAGCAAACAAATCAATTTTCACTAGCCATCCAACTGAACCGGCCGCGCTAAATTTAAAATCCATGAATCGGTAAAGACGCCAAACAAGAGAGGTTCTTGTAGGAAAAGAAAACCGAATGGTCAAAAATAGATTGTGCTGTTTCGTGGCCACTTGAACTGACGTCGGAGCAACGTTTTATCCGTCCCGCGTTTACGTTGGATCGACCGCGCGGAAGAAAGATTGATACCGCGAGTTTTGCTTTTATTTATGTTGTCCTTCGGAGGTACGCCGTCGTCACAAAGACGCCAAAAGTTAACACACTTTCCTTACCTTGTCCTATCGACTTTTGCGCGTTCAACTAGTAGAACAGGTGTGCGAACGATAGTTCATTGATGGCTGTTCCAAGCGTCGACGTAGCTAAAACCAAGCGACTCCTTTCCTTCCGTCTTTTGTGCCACAAATGAATGTTTTGATTCGCGATTGACTGCGAACGATTTTGCCACTTCGACGGTTCTAGCGTTTGTTAGTTGTTGCCAAAGTAAGCATGCCAGGTGGGCTCATCCCCTACAAATCCAAAATTAAAACTTTTAACAATCGATCCTGCAAAATGTCTAAGTATCCTGTATATTTTTTGTTGTTGTTTTCTACAGTAAATTTATGTCGCAAAATGTTACGCAAATTTTACAAGCAAGAGGAAATTCAATTTCAAAATGCAAGCGCAGATTATCTTGGGCGATTCCTCTCGTCATATTCACCTTGGTTGATGCTTCTTTTGGCAATTTGACAATCCCGCATCATCGATGTAACCAAGGCTCATGCAATGAAGGTTGATGTATTAAGTTGTAGACGTTTTTTGTAACAATTACAGTAGGTCCCCGCTTTACGCCGATGTTTGGGATCGAATACTATAGCGTATATCGAGTTTTCGCACATAGCGGATATCTCTGCCATATCGTTTATACTTCATATTGATGAGTTGAAATATAAACATGCATAAAAGGTTCGAAGAAATTAATGATTAAATTAATGATAATGCACCATGATTTAATTTAACAATACAATAACAGCCCGATTTTGTACTGTAGAAGTACAAAAATGTACAGACTGGCCCCGCCGTAATTCGGCCTCGTCTTACGTCGTTTGACAAATCGTTCGGAGGTAGTTTATAGTAGCGTGCTTTGTTCTTTACCCATACGATTCAATGCAATTTGTACGTCAGAATATTCGAACATGAACTTACAAACGGAAGATTTGAGTAGGTATTATAAACGTGGGAAACATGTTTCATGCATGGACATTTTTGGGCGCTGGCCTCGCTCTTACGGCGCTGTCATAGTCCCATAAGGTGCCGTAAAACGGGGCCAGCCTGTATCATAATTCGTATCACGTGTCCATTAGCGAAGCAAAGAGCAATAAAAAAGTACAGTATCTATTGAATTAATTACATTTTTATTATTTACAGTTTATTGTATAAACATTTGGTTATCGTTCTGTTTAGGTGAAATAATATTTTCAAAAGCAGCTTTTGACCAACATCAACACGATCAATCCTAACAGCAAATGTCCGGGTACAATGATGGGGGTAATTTGTCCGCCATTTCGTCCCAACAAAGGCTGGTAAAGCGCCACATCCTCCATCGTAGACCGCCATCCAACGAGCTGCATTATAAGATAAGATAGTAATTTCATGAAAAACACCAAACATAAATGCATAATGTACCTGTTCATCTCGATTTTGCAATTCCAACCAGGCTTCGAGTGGTCGGAAAAACTCCAAAAGTGCATCCACCGACATTCGCGATGTTCTTCCGCGCGTCATTAGCTTGATGAGCTGCTGAGGCGATAGAGAGGCTCCCTGTTGCATAACATCGCTGGAAAAAACATATGCAAGTTAACGAACCAATTTGATAGGGCTTTCCACAATAAATATACCTTAAAATCCGACCAGCTTCACGCGACCGGTAAAAGTCACAGGTATGCAATGGCCCACTGTGTAGCGCTGCCTGGCACAGTTCGGAGTAGATCTGGAACTGCAGCACGGTGGCGACGAAATATTTAATGTAGTCCTGATCGGAGATAACATGGTACTTGGCACCGGCATCAAAATGCTCGTATCCTCGTACGGCCGGTGGTATAAGTCCTTGATAGCGCAGTCGAAACTCCCACCAGCGTGCATTCATGCCGACGGGTCCTTTATCGAAGATATACCAGCGCCACTGTTGGGGATAAGAAATTTCAATAAAAGTTAATGCATATTCTGAGTGCTTAAATCGCATTTTACCTTCTCCACAGCCAAGCTGAAGGCCATAAACGGGAGCTTATCTAGGGCCATGTTTAGCAGATATTCAATGTTGATGGCGGTGTTGCCGTTTGTCACCGAAACTGGGCTATTCAGAAGACCGATCTTCTGTAGATGCGCTGGTCCGCCGACACTCAGAGCTACCGCGTTGGCTAGTGCCTCATGGAATGCAGGATTTGGACCCTCGCGGTATAGGAACGGCTGGCTCGCGTACTGCATGTAGTACTGGATATGCGTCATCTCGTGGTGCGCATTGACGAAGTCGTCCAGTGTGACCTGCGTGCACTGTTTGATGCGGAAGTCAATCTTGTTGCAAAAGTCCCAGGCGGATGCTGCACATTGCCCGCCACCCCCACCATCGGCAGGAGTTTGCAGCATTGAGTTGCGCCAGAACTCGGGCGCCATCGGTGGCAATCCGATCGAGGTGAAAAATTCCTCGGCCGTCTGGAACATCTTCAGTGGAGTGTAACCCTGCCGGACCATCTCCCCCGATACGTCCGGAGTTTCGACGGGTCCTGGTTTCACCAGTGCATAGATGTGTCGCCAGTTCTGAGCCCACATGTTGCCTAGCAGATGAGCGGGTAGTGGACCGTCCGGACGGATGATGAATTCTCCGTACTGCCGCAGCAAACCCTTGCGTACGAACGTGAACAACTGCCTGTACAGTGGTTGCAGCTGAATCCAGAGGTCGTCGACGGTGAAGAAAAAGTCGCTATCCTCGTACACCGAGCGCATCTGCTCTCCGGCGTCCCGGAAGCCGTGCCGCTCGGCGGCCTGGTTGGCCAGGTGCAGATACCGCATGAACGTGTTACGCATCGGAGGGCCTGTCTTCTCGCGCCACGCCACCCAATAGTAGCGCAACTCGGCCTCCGATCGGCTCGTCTCCATTATGCGCGTCAGATCCGGACTGATCTTGAGGTCACAGTAGTCGGTGTAGCCTGTCACGTAGTTCGAACTCTTATAAGCTGCAGCCGCCGCCCCTGGCGAAGAGAATGTACCGGCGTACGATGGCTCAGCACCGTGGAACGGACACACCCGCGCATCGTTGTACTTTTCTTTCAAAATCGCCAGGACACGCTGCAGCTCGCCATAGCCATCCTCACCCAGACCACACCGACCCTGCTGCACGATACGTCCCAGCTGGCGCCGGATGCTGGTGTCTACGATGCGGGTCGAGTCGAAGGCGACCGCCCGTCGCCAGCTGATGCACTCGAACTTGGACGCCAGGTTTTGCTGCTCGCGCATACGCCGTTTGTTGAATTCGGTCGCGTTGGTTGAAAAGCGCCACTCCGCGTTCGCCACTCGGTTACACATTTCCGCCGCCTCACGGTCGAATTCGCGGAGGAACTGAATTGCCTCACCAATGTTATCATTATTCGTCTAAAGAAGAATTAGGGTATCATTTATTCAAATATTTATTCAACAAGACATAGTACATTTACACAAAGAAACGGAAAAACATGAACATTCGATTATTTGCACTTTCATTTGCCTCATGCACTTTCTAGTTATGATTATTTTTAATATTTTGTATTAATTTTCTAGAAATTATTGCACTTTCGTGGTTATTTAAACCATACAAATACAATGGAACCTGACTTAAAAAGACCTCAACAAAAAATCTCTCTCGAAGCAAGTCGCTTATCGATAGCTTTAAAAAAGTAAAACATCTCATCGTCTCTAGAAATGAATGCGCTTTAAAATATGATTTCTAGAATTTCTTGAAAGATGTAATAGAAAAAGTATTACAATTTATAATACTTCTTCTTCTTGGTGTAACGAGCTCTTGGTCATGCCTGCCCATTGAGGGCTTACAAGACTTTTTCCCTTATGTTCGTGGATAGTCACTCCTCTCGTACAGGGGAGGGCCCGGTCTCAGATGGTATTCGAACTCGGCTGTCGCGGACCCCCACAATTTATAATAACGAACACCAAATGATGATTGCAAATCTGTGTGTCAATTTGGAAGTGACGAACAGCCATGGTTTGTGCGTGATTCAACCATTTCTAATCTTATTTTAATTAGAACCCATGTCTTTCTTTGGAAACAAGAAACGATTACAAAGAAAACTAAAGAATCTTGGGGTTTGAAGGACTTTCACATACAATGAACTTTTTAATCACACATTAAAATCAAATAATCTTCATAAAAATTGCACTATTTTTGATCATAATTTATAATCATTTCACTGCTCCATCCAATCTGTTGATATGTTGTGCACCTTTTGCCAAGATTTATAACTTCAAATTGACATGCTTTTGTTATCCATTTCAATGTTAAACACTATAACCAGCTGTTGCACTTTTACCTCGGTGTACCGAAGATCACTGATCTGACCACTCACTAGCACTCCCACAAAGATGCAGCAGAACAAAATGCGTTCTAGCATCATGGTAAGATGGCACGCATCACTGGTCACCCCAAAAGCAGCTAATGCACCGACAACTTCAAGTTTTCGCTTCACTTTTCCCCTATTTCCACGGTTTGGGGGTGTAAAACTGTTCGCACGGATGTGTAAACTCCTTAGGCCGGAACCACTAGAACTCGCGTTCACCGTCGATCGAATCCGGTGCTGTACTGGTGGCCACATATCGTGTTGTCGAGCTTTCGAGTCGACGGTTCGCCAACAACCGACCCTCGGAGGGATTCTCCGGCATCTCGTGGAACCCGTCTCTTTCCTTCTCCTTCCGAGCAGCTTCTTCCTGGTTTAGGCCCGCCGCGATGGAGTACATTTGATTACGAGGTAGATGATTGTTTCGAAAATCACTCATCGTGACGACGTCGGAGACGACGACGATCATGGATTGCGAGTAGCGGATTGCGGTGCGTATGATCAGTGCGGCTAAACTCAGGCTTGTAGGGAAACTGTTATTTACCCTCCCTAACAAAAAAACATATTCTTCACTTACCTAGAAGAAAAAGGCCATTAGTAGATGTGTAATGATTTTTCCTATATGCGTGAGGAAAACACTGGATGGTAAGAGGTGCATTAAAGTAAAACAAAACAATCAAATCGATTATAAAATGTTTTTCTTATCTACTTAACTTTTTTTTATCATATAGAATTTGAAATGTATAAAAAAATTTAAATTCCTTGTAAGCAAGACACCAAATGGTAAACACTTTCCTTCAGCATCTTGCCTCTACAGTGCATTAGAATATGCGGACTTTTCATATGGTTCCACACCAGAACACGCAGTTCTAGTTCGGGAAAGCGGTACAAGCGATTAGGAAATCTCCAGCAAGGCATTATTCTTTCCCCTGGTCTTACACTTAGTGAGGCGCTCGATGGCAAGAAGATAGGAAGGCGAAGTTGGAAAGCGCAACCTAGTTTATTTGTTTGATTTACCCCATTCTAAAGCGATGTTGTTCTTGTGTTGGGCTTTTCACACTCCGTCTGTCACCCGAAGCGGTTGGGTGCATTTTGCGCAGGAAAGCAGATTAAATTTGTCGTAATATTTTGGGTAGCGGTTTTAACACTTTCCCAGTGGGGTGAATTAAATCCCGTAAATCTATTGTGTAACCTTAACTAAGAGATATTTGATAGACACAAACAACATTGCTAAAATAATATTAAATAGGTTTAACTTATAGTTGTACCTATTACACCTATAGTGTTAACCTATAGTGTTAACTTCATAGTTGTATTACCTTTAACCTCAAGTTAAACCTCCCTAAGAACGTGCGAATACGGTTTCCGAAGTTAGTAAGCAGCAATTACACCGACGACTAATCATACTTCCTTCCTCAACCGTGTTACCGGCCGATAATCTGTTCACGACGAACAATGGATCAATTAGGGGTGCTTTTATGGTATTATATTTTTTTCCTTCAATTTTCCATTTCCATCCACCTTTCAGCAATCTACAGGTGACATCTTACGCTATTGACCTCATAAGTTTATCATTTTTGTGTCATACGGAACGCCTCACCGCCTCGACCAGTAATGGCAATGATTTTCTTTCAACAGTACGGTTTTTGTAGTGCACATGCTATGATAGAAGACTTCTTCTTCGAACAATGCATGTTGTGACAGGAAACGAAGCGAAGCTAAGCAGAAGGTAAGGGCGGATTGATGCTTTGCAAAGCCATTTATGGTACCGTCTTTGATCGGTGGGATGTTATTTGAGTAGATGATTAGATGCATAGCTGAGGGTTAATCAGTCGTAAAAAGGCGCAATACTCTTTAGAAGTGTAATAAAGCATCGATTAAATTCTACTCGGAACGTATGATATGCAACAGTTTTTATTTGTCTAAGATACAGAAAATAACAGCTTATCACTTGTTTGTATGCCGTTCTTAATGGTGACTATGTATACATTATGTTACCTTGTGGTCGAGTTGTATGTGTCCCTACGCCTTTGTTCATTATACTAAAGCAGTCAAGGAACAAGTCTTTACGTTTACTGATGGACCGTTATGTTTGAGTTGCATTTAAATAGGTTCTTCTAAATGACACAAACGAGGCGCGTTAGGCAACGATCGTTTTGATTTCGACATGTAGATGGCAGTACAGTCGCCACAAGGAAATGGCAAATGGGAGGATCGCGTGATCGAAGAAAATCTTTGCTTAATGTTTCGAAAGGAAAATTTTCAAGTGGAGATATTGTAGGTTCTTATTCGTTGCCACAGGTTTTACTATTTTATTTTAATAATAATACATTTTACAGTAACATGAAACGATACTCCCTTAAGGCTTATTTCTCTCGGTAGCATAGAATCGCAGACATTGTTTGGCCGAAGTATCGATGAATGTTTGATGCGTACTAGAGAAATCTATCTTATGATGAATCAATGCAACATGGCTCATGGCTATTTGTATGAACACACAGCTTATCGAATTAGGCATGCAAGTTATTATTAAGCTCATATTCTCGTATAAGATAATCCCTGACGAGCTGCTGAACTGACACTGGGAAAAGTCTGGAACGATAAAGAATGATCATGTAATGCACTTTCTCACCACACTGCTGATTTGGAGGGGTAGAAACTTACAGCATTAAACGGGTGAAAACTCCAAATAACCTCGGAACGGTTACGACAACGTCTTCCCGGAGTATTCCGGCAGCGATTTCCCGTCCCGCCTGTTCAACTGTCAGAGGGGAGAATCTGCACAGGAGATAGAAGCAGGAATAATCGGAGCAACTGTTTTATAACCTTCCTTGGCGGCCGATCTTACCGTGGTTTCTGCAGGAATTCGACCACATCCTTCCGGGTGGCAACGTAGTAAGGATTCACGCAAGTAGTCTTCACGTACTTAGAGTGGCCCTGGATGCGAAGCTGCTCCGACAGAGAGGCCATTAAGCCGCACACGGCAAACTTTGTGGCCGAGTAGATGCCTCCCCAAGGGAAGGCGTACATGCCGGACATGGACGACACTCCCACAATGTGTCCGCGCTTCCGCTCGATCATACCGTCCAGGAACACTTTCGTCATCTGGAGGGACATGTAAAGAATAATGAAATTTGAGATCCAGCTTAATAGATTTAACATAGTTTTCTGCATCCTAAAAACATGCTTTAAAACGACCCACACGATCCGGTTCAACAACTCGTGCGTAAACGGAGATATGGTCTAAGAATTCTTGTTTAATATGTACAGCTAAATTAGTTAATTTCACTCATTACACTTTACACTTTTCTTTCTGTATTTCTTAAAAAAAAATATTACAAACGAATTATTAATTTTGTTGAAATTCAAATATACGGTATACTCTGATAGATCCAATAGATAATCATTATTCCTTTTCGCTAAGTCCATCCTATGTACGCATTGATCGATATCAGATATCATAACCAACGCATTATTTCAGTCCGTTGCTTTACATTTTACAAATATTCAAAATTATGAATTATTTTAAAAATCACCTTTTAAAAACTTTGCACCCAGTTAATTCAATTAATAAAAAGATCACAATTTTTAAATTTGAGTTTTGTTCTTCGTCACATAAAATAAAATTTCTGGAATGTCCCTCGATTATTAATCGTTAGACAAAACATTATTTTTATGCCTTATAAGATGTTGTTACACTGATAATAGACGATACGTTCTTTTAAATATTTCACTGTTAATGGGCTGTAGGGAGTGGTTCCGGGCATTTATTTTTAAAGGTCACTGTACAATTATCCGTAACAAATTATTGCCACGAAAAGCATTTTGTGAACTCGCAAGTTCGGGACTCGTTCAGAGCACATGGCCGCTCACTCCGCACACCATTAAATCCCCCACTGTTTATAATATTTCTCTAATTTGAGCCAGTTGACCTTCACTGGCTTGTTTAATATTGAATCTCGCTGTTTTTATACATCTATTTCCTTAGTTCGCAATCCGTCGGCGAAGTTTTGGCACTTTTACCTTGTTCCCTTGGACGGTTCAAGTATGCCGACTAGCGGTTACATAATTTACGTGAACCGGTTTTCTAACTAGCTACAAAGTCATTCAAATCCCGACTCCAGACACCGGCTGTGTTGAATTTGCGGCCCTTGAGCCAAAACCAGAATCCGCTGAAGGATATTTCTATGGCACTTGATCGATGTGGTTGACTGACAACCAGATCGTAAAGTATTAATAATGGCAAGAAGAACAAATTCTCGTCTGAACGATCTACACGGCTTTAAGTATGCTATATTTGATTGACGGAAGCTGAAGAGCATAGAAGCATGACACGAAAAAGAAATATGTTGTTTGGCGAACAAGGAAAACCCCAATGGAAACTTCTTCATTATGTCAACAAAAATAGAACCCTCATACAAAATTGGACTAAAAGAAAATAAATCAAGGTCTTTTTGTTTGCATCGTCACTTCTAACGATCTTTGTAGTGTCGTTTACGCATTATATTCGCTTGGCGTTTACAGAGTATATTTTTCTTTGGCGTAAAGAAGAACCCGACCTTCGGCTGATGAGAAGTTGACAATACGAAGTATACAACTAAGTCATCTTCGAAGATTTATTGGCCGCTTAAATTGCCATCTTACGGTGATCGAGCACGAGATCCTGCAAAGGTCCAACACCGCATCTTCAACTTTTGAATTACACCTCATCGTGCGTCGTCATGCCAAGCATGAAGTGGTCCGCTTTTCGAAGGAAAAACGCGATCGCGATGGAAATTACTTGACGATGATTTGACGATTTGGTTTGCGCCACACAGACGTTCGGATCGTTCGCCAGCGAGGGCCAACGGATATGGACACGATAACGAATCTTTTGGCAGCAGGAGCTTTACTGCTTGAATTACAGTATTCATTAGTGTGACCTACGCACGGACGTCCACACCGTACATCTCTGCACCGAACTGATCGAAACACATATAGATTTTCGCACACGTAAACCACCCTGCCGGTGAAAAGCTGCCCACCAGTTTTTCTCCTCACTTAGATCCGTTTTTCCGCTCACGGCTTCGATCGCGCTGATAAATAATTAATTTTATCCGGCTTGGGCCGAATTATGTCATATTTTGTGTGTCACGCTGCAGACGCAAACCGTTGATTGGTGAGTAGGGCCATTTAAAACCAAAGCTTTAAATTTGTTTATTAGCTTTAAACTTTCTTTAAAGAGTTTAGCGATTTAAAGAAACCGATCAAGAAACTCGTCAGCCACTGTTTGTACCGTTTGCATCCGTAACTAACACAGTATGTCTGATCTGTGGATTAAAAATTTTATCCATTTCGAACATTTAAATAACGTGAAATAGCTATTTTATGACGGATTATGCAATCCCGTTAGATATGCTACGCTGAGCGGAATCGGCTGGAAGCTGTCGAAGCATGCCTAGGGCGTGAGTTTGTGTGCTATTTATTTTCTCCCAACGCAGCATCAACCAGCTGATCGAACACGCCAAACTAGGATGGGATAGGGCTGCATAAATGCATAAATTTATTCACACGATCGAACGCTTCCCGACGCACAAAACCATACACATACACACACACACACACACACACACACACACATACACTGACGCACCCGATTTCCAATGGGAGAAACCTTCGACAAGCGTAATCTAATGATGTTGACCGTTCGTCGACAACTTCCTCCTCGCGGACAGTTTGAGAGACGCCTTAACCAAACAATGCAATGTACAGTTTTACGCTCGCGCTTCACTTCACAGAACGGCATGCAGTTGTATGCATAGCATCAGGTGTATTTACCCAAATGTGTGATTTCACGTTCACGTCCACAACGGTTGCCGCACGTTCCACCGAGCACTCGTTGATGAACCCGAACAGGATCAGGCCGGCGTTGTTGACGAGGATGTCCACCGGACCGCACCCGTCCCGCTCGATGTGCTCCGCCAGCTGCCGACAGTCCTCGTACCGGGACACGTCGACCCGGTAGGCCCAGGCGGACACACCGTGCTCCTGCTTCAGCTCCTCGCAGACTCGTTCGGCCGCGGCCAGATCGATGTCGACCAGGACCAACCGGGCACCACGAGCCGCAAGCTGATGCGCCAAGGCCCGCCCAAGCCCATTTCCACCACCGGTGATCACCGCCAGTTGACCGCGGACGTTCTTCTTGGCGCGAGGCACAAAAATTGAGTAGATTTCACTGGCCAACCGGGGCAAACCTAGCATCACAACCTTCACCAGGTCCACCACGATCAGTAGCACCGCCAGCAGAGGTTCGAGGGCGATCACGAGCTTCAGATGTAGCCGCGTGGGGGCTGGCTCCTCCCCGGGACTTGGAGAAGCTAGCGTGGGCTTATCGTTGACGGTCCACGAGTTCATCTTCGACGCGAGGTGATAGCGGCGAGTTACAGAGAGAGACTGACTGCATGCGGTTCCCCGCGAAACGCGAGGCCGATGCGATGACGGTTGTCCGGACGTTGTCGAGATGAAAGGGGGATCCATGTGGTCGGTGGGCGCCAGAGCGGAAGGTGATTTCGATCGTTTGGAGTTTAGCTAACGCGAATGCCGGTCGAAGATCGGAACTATGAGCTTGGAAGGGCACTGTTGCTATTAAAAATTTATTTTCGAATTTGAAAAACTCTATTGAACTTTGAGAATTGCGTTATGCAGATTGAAAAATAAAAAGACCAAATGGCATTCACCTCGTGTTCAGTTTCGTGTCGTTCCGTTACGCATCTAATGAGGACATCATATATTCTCTTGATTAATTGATTTAAGCATCTATAATTCATTCGAAACCAAGCTTTGTTTGATTTTTATTATGTCCTATAGTTATAATAGATGGACGTATAGGACAGTCACGTGGTTACACTGGATACAAAATCGACCCACGTGCGCTGGTAGACCTCCTCGATGGCGTGGCCACTGGTGGGTTCGAATCCCAGCTGAGACCGTATCGCCTGCTGAACGAGGAAACTGAGTATGTAGCAAGTACCCTAAAGAAAAAAGTCTAGCGATCTAGCATAATCGGTGGGCATGATCGACGACCGTTATTTTTTATTATGCTCAAATAATGGCATCTCTATTCGTTAGCCTTTCAAATATCAATGTTCCTTACTAAAGGAATAATTTATTTATTTATATTAATGCTGGAAAAAATGGTTAAAAGCCTTCCTACCCTTTTTGACCATTAATCACGACATAGTGCAGGCAAACTCACCAGACAAGCTCCTTCATAGCCATTTTCTACCCCCTTTTTAACCGTGGCCGTCGATCGATGACGTCGCGGAATCGACCCGCCATGACCGTACAACAATTGGACAAACATCTCGAGTCTCCCCCTCCATTATTAAAGCCGTTCGGCTTAGGTTCCCGTGGTTTTTTTGTTTAGATAAGTTTTTTTTTATGTTTGTTGTTCGAAACGAAAAGAGAATCTCAAAATTGACTGGACGGCTGAGCGAAACTTCGTCACGGCAGAGTAAAGATGAGGCTGGTCCGTCTGATTCGATTTCCTTTCCGCTTCCTCCGCGCGACGCTCGCCGGCAGCATCTTCGTCGCCATGCCGCTGTATCGTTCGGGTTGGCGATTGAAGTCCCGTAATTAGCGTCCGTTCTGCACCTGCAAACGGAACTGGGTGTGAATAATCATATCAATGGAGATAATTGAAGGTCGCCGAATGTCCGTAAACTTCTAGTGTGTTTTTGTTTAAAAAAAAAGGTGATGTAAGGCCAATAAAATTTGTGTGTAGTAATCATTTCAATTTACCTTTTCTCGGTTTTTGCACATGACCAAATAATGGTGCAGTATTCGAACATCATCAAAACGGTTCAGTGACGTACTTACAACGATGTGGAACATTTGTTTGGATATTCAATGTTTACCGGTCGTTTTGAGGGTAGACAATAATTCCATAGTCATCGAGTGCCGAGACGGGGATTCCAATAGCGGCCGGCGACACCCACTTATTAGCATAACAGCTCATCGATCATACCCCCGTGGGGTCGTTTTTCCCAGCATTGCATGTTATTTTTTATTTTACTCGTTTTGGCTAGCGGGTCAATGGCGCTAAAGGTCTCTCGCCACATTGGTCCATTCCGAACCTGTCTTCCGAAGCATAAGATAACTTCACGCTCTGGGATGACCAGTTTCATTCGCATCCACTTCCTGACGAATCTTTTTAGCTGCACGATAGAAAGATCACCCAAAATGTCATTGATATCGTTATAATGGCCGCTCCTAAGGGGTCAAAAATCCTCCTGAGCATCTTACTCTTGAACAAGTGCTTAGATCACTTAGTTAGTGCTCTTAGTACTTACAATTTGCAGGATGATGTCAGCTTCGACCGTCTTGACAAGTGTCACGAGTGAAATAATTTTCTCAGACTGGAAAACGGTTTGTTGGTGCAAATTTTCTTTACAATTATGTTGCCAAATCTTGGACTTATAAGAGGTGACATTTTTTAATGATGCCAAAATTACAAGAATCTCTACTTTAACTTCCGCGCCCCCTTTTTGAATGTGATTCATTCTTCTATTCCAGGTGCTCTGCTTCAAGTCACCTTCAGAGTAGAGGCACTACAGCATAAAAAAAAATGTCTTGCGATTACATATCGCTCTCTGGTTTCTTGAAGATTTCAAATTTGTGAATCTTGTCTCAGTTGCATTTTTTTGTTAAAACCGCGGCTCTCTAAATGTCCGAACCGCGTGTATCATGCACAGTTTGAACATTGTCTTAAGAGTACAGTATGTCCCATAAAAAAATGCGAAAGTTTTCAATGCTTATTTTGTGGGTACCTTAAAACATTATTTTGCTGTTTCAATGTGTTTTTGTTATCATCTGACAGTATACTCTGAGATAATGTAAAAAAAACAGTGGTTCATTAGTGACAAAGTTGAGAAAATGTGCGCAGAGGAAGTTGGGATTAGTTTGCTGCTCGCCCAAAAGTCCGTAAAACAAATTGTACCGATTGCCGGATGCCACCTGGCTACCGTTTACTGCATCCAATGGCCTCTCCTTAATGGACCACGTCCACGGAAGCCGAGAAGTGGCCATTCACGGACCGCTCGCACACCGAAGGTTGTCAAATCCGTGAGAAACAGAATGAGGCGAAATCTGATCAAATCGATCCGGCAATTGGCTAAGGAAGCCTTTATTTCAAAAACTACCATGCACCGGTTGGTCAAAGATGACTTAAAATGTTTGTCCAGAGCAATAGTAAGGCGTCACCTTGCATCGGACCGAATCAAATTACTAAAACTGGAGCTATCGTAACGTTTGTTGTCAACATTCAAAATGAAGCATACGATGATCGTATTCTCTGATGAGAAAATGTTCACCATCTATTCCGTATGTAACACACATACAGACTGGTTTATTTCGTCGAAGAAGATTGTGGATGTTCCAAAGAATGTAAAATTCAACTTAACAACCAAACATGTGGCCGGAGTCTGGGTTTTCTGGGCAGTTTTGCTCAACGGCTTGAAAATTCCTCCAACATGTATCAAAGCTGTATTTTCAGTTAATTCATAGGTTTTCATGAACATTTTAAAGGACTACGTTCTACCATGGATGAAAGCCAACATTAGAGCACACTTGCATGCCATTTTCCAATAGTTCGGAGCACCATGGCATAGCTCAAAAAGTACTCAAGTTGGTTGAAGAAAAACATGGAGTTTTGAGCAATTGCATTTGTCCTCCCAGCAGCCCGGACTTGAATCCTTTGGATTACTCAATATGGGCATATGTTCGGGTTGAGGCCTGTGAACGAGCTCACCCCATTGTTGACCCCCTGAAAGCTTCGATTGCCAAGGCATGGAACTCAATAACTAACTCATACATTAAGAAAGTATGTTCTCGATTCCGTCCACGTTTTGAGAAGGTGGTCGAGAAAAATGGTGGCCATATTGGGTTATGTAATCATCAAAGACTTAAAAAACGATTCCCCAAAACAAATATAATTTTATCAAATTATTTTCTATGATAACAATTATTTGAAAATGAGGTATCGATTTTCGCATTTTTTTATGGGACATACTGTATAAACCGGTACCCTGTTGAACCAAAGGCGTTGGTTGTGTTATCTAGTTTTTTAAGGTTTCGCCTCTATACATAGTGCGCTTTCTGAGACTCCATTTTAATCGTTGTCCGAAGGCTTCATTACCTTTCAATCTACTTCGATGTTGTCTTCATACCATAAACACACTGATAATGATCACGTATCGGTTCAAATGACTGACGGTACTAAAAGCTCACCGAAAACCATCGGTGCATCCGACTGACGAGCTTCTCACAAACATATTTTTGAACAAGAAGCATTACGATGGACCCGGTCAACCATAGCCACAACATTGAAAGAGAAATTTTATATAAGGTACTTTTCGTTTACTCTTCAAATTCACACTCCAATTGGGCTGACTGTACTGCACTAGGGTGTACGCACAGGTGAAATCACTCTCGTTTTATCAACTCAGATGACATAACAGAATTATAGAAGAAAACGCATTAGAAAGCGATAGAAAACATATCAGCTCCAGCAAACTTCGTCCATTATTGGTCTGGAGGTAATATAAATATATTAACGAAAATGTAGACACGCTTTAATTAACATTACTTTTGTTTAGCTCAAACGTTGGCATCATTCAAAAGTGGCACGAGGAAAAGTAAAGTATATGACCCAAACGCATCCGAGTCGCATCGCAGAGAAGCGAGAAAGTTTGGTGATACCATTATGCAAGAAAAGGATGAATCCAAAGAAATGCAAATTGCATTTCAAAGCATAACATATTCCAACGACAACCACAACCTGAAAGCCGTGGAAGACCGTTGAAACCTTGAAATATGCTGAATTAATAATGGGGTGACGCTATTATCGAATGATCAAAAAATTTGAATAAATTTAGTTACATAAAAAAAATGTATGAAAAAAGAAGTTACTGAAAAAAACTGTTCATTTATCACATGGAAATAAAATAACTAAAACCAAAAACTCATGTATAATATAGTTGGAGGAAATGGTTGGGACGAGACCAGTGCGAAGACATTCGAATGTTACGCATCGTGTTCCAGGGTCATCATGCTAACTTTCACATAGGATCATGAATCCATGACGGATTACACTAATTAATTCACCAAAAATGGCGCCTCAGTGACCCCTACTGCTGGAGAAAGCGCCTCAGTGACCCTTACCGCCGAAGGTTACAGGGCGTTGGTTCGGAGCGGTAATAAATGTGTGTGTGTAACAGAAAGTAAACGAAACCACCAGGTATGATTCTTAAATCAATTGCATTTCAAATTTCTTTTGCGACGTGTGCGATTGAGCGCTCAGCTAACATATTCGGTAGAGATACATTTGTTGTTGCTTTCAAACTCTCCCTCTGGTTCCTACATTCCATTGCCTTTCCATTCAGTTCTCCTGGGTGTGCACTTCAAGAAAGGAACACATTTGCAGTTACATGCACAATTTACACAAACCAAAAAAAAAACAACACTAACGAAAACAAAACCAGTGCCAGTTATTTACAACCGTCGGGCCCGAGACCGCGCATCGAGTGGAAGTGGGATGGTGGGAGCCCCATTCGAGGGTGGGAAATGGAAGAGATGAAGATCATTTAGCGAAGGTGAGATAGAGTGAAAGGAACAGAGCGAAAGGGAACGAGGAAAGGGTTCCGGTGGGGGCGAGACACTTAGCAGTACGGGAAGTTCGGGCAGGTGTGCGGGGACACTCCAGCCGGGTACTGGCGGGAGGTGAATCCTGGCAGCGGGGCAGCCTGAGGAGCGCCAGCCGGAGCCAGGTTGTTGCAGTACGGGTAGTTCGGGCAGGCCTGCGGGTCAACTCCGGCCGGGTAGCTGTGGGTGGAAAGAAGCCCGAAGAGGACACACACGTTAGTTCCTGTTGGTTCCTGGTTCTATCTGGATAGGCGGAACTCCGGAACTTACCGGTCACCACCGGCGGTGGGCGCTGGGGCTCCGAGGTAGTTGTGGCTTGGGCCGGTCAGAGCCTGGTACGAGTGCGGGGCACCGTGGTAGTACGGGGCCGGAGCCGGGACCGGGGCCGGAGCCGCGTTCCAGCTGGGCTGCGCGTTCCAGTTCGGGTTCCAGTGGTTGGCGGCATGGTTGGCGGCGTGGTTGTTGTACGCATGGTTAGGGTTGTGCAGGGCCGCGTTGTCGCAGTTCGGGTACGACGGGCAGCGGGACGGATCGACTCCTGCCGGGTATTGGGCGGCGGGCTGATGTTGGGGCTTGGCGGCTACCACGGCGGCAAAGGCCAAAACAGCGATCTACAAGCATAAGCGCATCACCAAACTCGTTAGAACTCACTGACTCACGGACATTGGATCGCACTGATTATCACACTTCAGGCTCCAAATATGACTATCAACGCACTTCCATCTCCATCCCGGAAGCTTATCCGGAAGGACTACAGAGAACACTGCGTCACTAGAACACTTACCACTTTGGAGAACATTTTGCTTGGATGGTTGGCTTTCTTAGTAGCGCTCAATCAGCAAAGATTAAAACCGGAAAATTGCACACGAGCAACGTTGGACTTTTATGTTACCGCAACAACGGGTTGATGTTCGCTTAACACAAAACTTCCAAACCGAGTACCGAATACTGATCTCCGAAAGAACAATACAACTCTTATATAGCAAAAACACCACACCCCGAGCCACGAGTGCCCGCCGTTCGGGTGTTCTAGGGCGCGCATAGACACCCCCACCCCTGCGGTAGGCTCCACCACGTGTGGGCTACCTTCCGAGAACCCGAGGACTTCCCGGCAAGGAGCCGAATATGGACCGCGTGCACCAATACGGCCACATGCAACCCACAGAGTGGTCCAATTAAAGGGAAGGGAACGTACTGCCCGTCGGTTGGCGTCCGAGGTAAGGCTGGCGGGCTGCTGGTTTTCTTTCTCCACCGAAATCGCGATCAAGTACCACGCGATCGTATACCCCGCCCCGCCACGGTTTCGCGAATGGAACTCACTTGCTGCACTCACGGCGGACACGAACATTCTCCCGCCGCCCGGTTTTTACAGCGAGGTGCTGATCGTGCACCGCCGAGGTTCTTTAGTCGATCGAACTAGCGAAGGCGGGCAGGTACAAGCTTAGTACAACGCGGGCTGTCGACTTCCTTCAACGGCCGCCGCACACACACACGCGCACGCACGTACGTACGGTACGCACGAATCATTGACATTCGCCGTTCGCCAGAGAGTACGGAAATTGAAATTTGTATCGCAACACCCGCCCACCGACCCATGTTTTGCTTCCCTAACCCCGAAAAAAACACACCCAAGATCAAGATGTTGAGCCAAACGGTACGCTTCCTCGCCGTCACCCTGTCTCCAAGAGGTCACTCCACTTGTAGGGTCAGCCGTCACCACGCGAGATATAAGGGGTAAGACGACTGCCGAGGGTGGAGGAAATATTAATAAAACGAGAAGCGAACACTTCGCGGTGTGAACAAAAGAGAATCGATGAACCTACCAAAAGACGCGAAAGGAAGATAAAGTTACAGTCTGTGACAAGGCGTGGCGGTAAGAAAACGAAAAAATTGACGAGCAGTTTATCATGCTCCAAGTTGATAGGAGACAGCCAAGATTGCTTGACATTTGTGAATTTATCAGTAAAGTGTGACACGCCAGTTCATAAATATTTCAAAATTTCTGAACTGAAAAATTGTTCGTTTTACTCTATAAATATTAACATCAAATTGGCGATAGTGTGAACAATAATTGCATCTTAAATGGTGATAATGAGAATGGTGTTGATTGAAAATAAATGCAGCAAGTCGGAAATGAATGGTAGGTAGACAATTCGTTCAAAAAATACAAAAAAGTGTCTTTTACACATTAGCGTAAGTATTTGATTTCAATCTTAAAATTGTGAAATTAATGATGGCAATATTTTAAAAGTGAAATTTTCTTTATTTTGAATAAAACTTCAAATTCAATTTCTGAAAATACTGTTTAAAAATGAAAATACAAAATAAGTGACAGTTTTGATTATTTTTAACTAAACTTCAATCATATTCCTGAAAATTCTGTTAAATAAAATAAAAATACATAAAAAGAGATGCGTCATTCCATATTTTCTATTTTAATTAATTTTAATCCTTCAATAGTGAAAGTAAAGATGGTTATATTTTAAAAGTGACATTTTTGTTTATTTTGAACACAACTTCAATAATATTCCTGAAAATACTGCTAAGTAAAATGAGAATACAAAATGAGTAATGTCCCATTCAATAGGGTCTCCGTCTTCCTTCCATGATCTGCGTTTTCCTGTACTAAGCGGGCTTAGTCCAGAAAAACGGATCCGTTTGTTCTACAACTATATGCCAACCACATAATTGGAAATAATGATGCTGTGAATGGCATAAACGTCCTTACTTGTTACTTGTAAAGTGTTTTTTTGAATAAATGTTTATTTGAAAACTATGTTAGACTAAGTCACGACTAAACTGACGTAAAAAAATCTATTTTATAAAAAAAATCACATTTTCCTAATTTAGCAACGATTCACGATTACCGTGTTCAAACAGACTATACAATTGAAACCGAATAAAGTAAGAAATCTAAGCTTCTGGTATTTTAAGTTGACGTTTATAGGCTTTGTACAAAATGTGCAAATAATCATAAAAATGTAATAGTTTAGAAAAAAATGGTACAATGAATTCTTTAATATTTTCTCAAAAATTCTTACTACGTGAAAGAAAAAAAACCTCTAAAGAGAATCATTATTTTCAATACATAAAGTAAATTAAATAAAACATAATCTCAAGCATCCCATTTTTTTGTGGAGCGTGTTGCCATCGGCTGCAAAGCTTACATCGCACCTTCCCCCTTTCCCGATTCATGGGTCGGCGCCAACCCACCCCCACTCGCCTGCTCTGCGCAAGGCGGTGTAAATAATAACAACAAGTTGCCCTTGATTGCTGGTCCGGAAAAGTATGATTCTGCCGGTTCGCACCACCACCTCCTGGCACCTCGCGTCTGTGTGTGCTACAGTTTTCTTTATTATATTTTAGTGTGTCTTTCCGTCTCGGGCATCCCCCTTGCCAGCAGCCCCACGAGTGCCGAGCCCCACACAGCACCTCCTTGGGCCCTACCCGCGAGCCGAGCATGCGAGCAATTCGCGTCAAACAGCGAAAGTGAGCGCAACCGATCGCCAGTGGGCTGGGGGAGGGGACAGGACAGATGGCTGGTTATCCGACCGGAGGGAGGAAGGACCGGTGGTAGATGCAAACAAGATCTGGGCGATTCTTTATTCGCACTCGCGGACTCGAAAGCAACAACGCCAGCGTAAATGGTCGCACTTCCATTCTGACCCGCGAGGAGAATGGACGCCAAGAAGCGCACACCACTTGACAGGAGACCCCCGTGTGGATGGCAAAAGGGCTGCCATGGCGAACCCGGAGGGCCAGCGCAGATCTGCAGCGTGAGCAACCCAGCAACGGTACGCGGGAGTGTCGTGGAATTCTTTCCCACGGCCGTCATTTCCTTGGCGTCGCACGCTTTGGTGGTTATGATCGCGTGCTTGCACATTCGTATGCGAACGAGGCACGCGGTCAGCATTGACACAATCAGTGAGCAAAACCAATCCGCGTGCCAAAAACGCACCACCGGCAGACAATCGTTAAAAATGAAAACCGACCCCTTTTTTAATGAAGACCAGCCACCCTAACGATATAGATGAGCCTAATGAGTCTGCTCGATCAATTAACGGAAGGGAACGGATGGGTGGGCTGGCGTGCGCGAAAAGAGAGTGGAAGTGTGGACAAGGGTGCTCTACTGGAGAAAAGCCATTCCGCGTACGAGTCATTTCGCACATGGCGCTTTTCGCAATGGTTTTACTTTCGATTTCCTTCGCCGCTTCGGGGTCTATTACTTTTACAATCTTTTGCGAACGTAGAAATGAGCTTGTGTAAGGAAGTGCATGGTCCGTTCGCGAGCCATCGAATGCCCCAAGGTGTAAAAGAAACCTGTGGCCATTCACCAGCCTGTCAATGGAAATCGAATCAAATTTGCGAAAGATAGGCCTACCAAACGCGTTGAAACTTTGTTTAACAGACACAGCAAATTTAATTAAAATTATCGACAATTCTCTCTCGACTCAATGTTATTTATTTTATACTAAATAAAAAATGAACTTAGACGACATTAAGTCGTATAACACATTATTATTTCGTGAGATACTTTTTAAAAATGTGATGTTTAGAAAGCATAAGTAAAAAATAAAGTTGAAAAAACTCGTATAACAGACATGTCTAATTTTAAAATCCACTTAACCGTGAAGTAAATTATTCTAATTTCAAAGAATTGAATGCAATGTAAATAAACAATATCTATGTTCCGCTAGTATATTCATACGTGAAACAGTAGGAAGACGACGATCTCGGCCGAGACCTCATTTAACTTTTTACCCGAACAATTAATCATTTTATTGCGTAATAAACTTGCCGAAAGGATTCTATCGTGCAGATTATGCTACTTGCAACAGTTGCGGACATAAATCTCAACACTACATTCTTTCCCTTGCGATGCCTGTAGAGACACTTGTCCTTGAAGCAAACGGTTGTTTGGGCACCATTTTACGGTTTTTTAATTATTTCACACCTTCTCTGTCGCACCCGAGATGTCGGTAGATTTTTTAATCCACAAATGGCGGCAATAAATAATACAGCTAAACATGAATCGTTCTTACCACGAAAAAAAAGATCCGAATTGAAATAGTTTAAACAACTTCTTAGCGGCAGAGGAAACCATGCATAGCTTATGCCGCACCTTTGCGGCATGCTTCAATCGGGCGCTTTATTTCTACGGGGTTCGGGCTCGGTCGTCCAATCATCGGCCCAATCGATCGTAACGGCGCACTAAAGTCACTTCCTCGATATATCGACAATGGTACATCAGCTCGAAAGGGACACCGGGCACCGAAATCACGACATGCGAACTCCAGCTGCGTTCGCTGTTACTCAACCTAATAATGTCCCTGAACTTCGTCGCTCCGAAACCGTAGCGGCCGAAGCCGTGCAGAACCAGAAAAATGAGGTGACGATCGACATACGCGACTTCCTCTATCGCGCTCCACCACCATCCGTGCGGCCCCTTCCGCTCCAGTGGTTCGTGAGACTGCGGAAAAGTGTCTTGCCGGGTGCCGCTACTGCTTCCTTTTCTCTGCAGAAGGTCTTGCCCCCGTCGCCCCTTCTTGGCCGGTGTTGGTATTTGTGACGGGGTCAACAAGATCTGCGCCGGCTGATAAAAAGGCGGTGAGGTGCCCCAGAACACCCGAGGTCCGGCCTGCTGACTGGTGTTGCAATTGGAAGAAGCAGAAACCTTTTTGCTCCGGTCAAACAACAACCCACCGATGCCGATTACAAAGTGTTCACTTAGTAGTATACGCGCGCGCGGGGCAGCTCATGGTCGCTCATGTGTGCAACGGGGTCCGGGGTTTGGTCAATCGATCGCCGATTCGACGATCGCTTTCCTTCCCCCCCTGGCAAGACCTCGGAAACTTAAGAAGTTCAGAAAAGGAAAAGGCAGTAGCGATCTCGAGCGCAGGTCACAGGTTGGACAAAGGAACGGTTCACTTCTTGCGAACTTCTTGCTTTTGCCACGGAATCTTCGATCGGCTACCGTTGGGACCTCCGTGTGCGTTTTTTTTTGCCCAACATTTGCCGCAGCGAAGGAATTGGTTTTCGTGGCAATAAAGATCATACACTCGTGGGCTAATAATGTATTTTATTCATTAATGTTTCGGGTGGAAATTAGGAAGTATGCAATACTTTCCCTACTTAATTTTCATTAACGATATCTGTTGAATCCAATATGGTCGACTTGTTTTCTTGTCTACTTGTTAGTCTACTGTTGACTTAGCATAGGAAGAATTTATAGTTCAGAACAATTTTTTCATAAAATAGTGTTTATTACGTCAGTTTACAGATAATTTAAAAAGTATCACTTAAAAAACAACACTTTACAAGTTACACGTAAGGACGTTTATGTCTATCACAGCATCATTGTTTCCAATGATGTGGATTGCATAGTTGGAGAACAAACGTAGAACATGGATCCGCTTTGCAGGGCTAAGCACGCTTGAGAACGATGAACACATTTAAAAATTTGCAATGGCGAGTTATTGTGCTATTAAAAGCTAATATTTAATTTTATTAGGTCCGCAAATAAGTAACGGCCGTTTTGAAATCGATGGGACCACTGTGGACTAGTGGCGCGATTTTGATGTTTACAAACGTCATAAACCAAGCTCGGGAATGACATTATCAAACTGTGTAAACAGATTAGTGATTATTTCGCGCGGGTAAAAGTTACTGATTGTTGAAAATGTCTGATTTTGTGCCGGAAAAGCGCCATATGCGGGAGGTGTTGCTCTTTTTGTTTCGGGCGAAGAAAACGGCAGCCGAAGCGCATCGAGAGCTTTCGAATGTTTACGGCGATGCTGCTTTAAGCGAAACAAGGTGTCGGGATTGGTTTCGACGCTTTCGAAGCGGTGATTTCGCCGTGGAGGATACTCAACGTGAAGGAAGGCCCAAAACGTTCGCAGACGAAGAATTGACGGCTTTACTGGAGGAAAATCACTGTCAAACGCAAGAAGAGCTTGCAGCCGTGCTTGGTGTAACTCGTCAGGCCATATCATCACGGCTGAAGGCGTTAGGCATGATACAGAAGGAGGGCAAATGGATACCACACGAGTTGAAGCCGCGGGACATCGAACGCAGACTCGTCATGTGTGAACTGCTGGTCCAGCGGCACAACAGAAAGGGGTTCCTGCACAGAATCGTGACGGGAGACGAGAAGTGGATTTTGTTCAGCAATCCCAAGCGCAAAAAATCATGGGGATCCCCCGGTCATACCCCAACATCATCAGCTCGGCCGAACATCCATAGCTCGAAAGTTATGCTGAGTATTTGGTGGGACCAGCTCGGTGTCATCTACTACGAACTTCTTAAACCGGGAGAAACAATCACTGCTGAACGCTACCGGAAGCAATTGATGAGTTTAAGCCAAGCACTGCGTGAAAAACGATCAGTACTCATCACGCCACGACAAAGTTATTCTGCTGCATGACAATGCTCGGCCACATGTTGCGCAACCTGTAAAAAACTACCTCAATACCATCAAATGGGATGTCTTACCGCACCCGCCGTATTCACCGGATCTGGCACCATCGGATTTCCATCTGTTCCGATCCATGGCACACGGATTGGCTAACCAGCAATTCTTCTCCTATGAAGAGATCCAGAATTGGTTGGAAACCTGGATTGCGTCGAAAAACGAATCATTTTTCAGAAAAGGAATCCGCGAATTACCCGAAAGGTGGAAGAAAGTGTTAAATAATAATGGCCAATACTTTGATTGACCCTATTTCCACAAATAAAAATGCCACGAGTAAAAATAAACTTATGAAAAAACGGCCGTTTTTTATTTGCGCACCTAATAGCTGTTTCGATAGTTTTAATAATAATTAAATTAACCCTAGCAGCTGCAAAAGGACCAATTTGGATATAGATATTTGTCGTCTTTAAAATATTAAAATTAGAGCTTTAATCAATGGTAATCTAAAACAACTGCCATCCTGGTAGAAAATAAAAGCTTTAAATAAAATTATTATTTTTCATCTTGTCTCGCTGGAGAATGTTGGATGACCTGTGCTGGAGAATGTTGGATGATTCCAATCCAATTGAAAATTAAATTAAATAACCTGAAATAATTACAACACAAATTAAAACCATTTTATGTTCCAATTTATTTCAACTAAACAATTTTCAGCAAGTAAACTCAAAGAAACTGGAATAATCTTAGAAATCATTTTTATGGAGGGCGCAGAATCTATGTTTTGAGTTGAGTTTTTCAAATGAGTTATGTTTTTGAAAATGTTATTTTTTGAAAATGGTTAAAAAATGGTTATAAAAATGGGAAAGGTTATGTTTTAAAAATGAAATCTCAAAAGGTTTTAAAAATGAAAAAATCGCATTCACAAAAATGTACTTCTTGATTGCGTGCGTTTACGACCACCAATTGCAAGTGCAGTTGCACACTACCGGACTTCCTCAATTCCTTGATTCGAGTCAATCAACGGAGCAGGTCTTCGAGGTGCACCAGATCGTACGAACCTTGAGCGCAACAATCGATTGGTTCGCCAAACCAATGTGGTGAAGACCAAGACATTCGGACCACAAACTAGCAAGAAAAGACAACCACGGTTTGCAGCTTTCTAGCTCACGAAACGGTGAGGTAATAATGTCGGTGCCGCAAAGTGCACGCCAAGTCGCGCGATTCCTGACTCGAAACCGGGCATGCGGGTCCCTTCCGTTGCGCCATATGAGGCTTAGGTTTTGCGGTGCCTTACTGTACGGTACGCAGATCGTTCCGCGCCGATACGGACGACAATTGCCCGAGCGCTGGTATTAGCAAAAAAAACAAAAAGGGGGAGTTGTTCTAAACGCAATAATTTGCGACCGAGCTCGGGGTGAGTGAGGAAAGCTTTAATTTGACCTTCCACCGTGACCCGCAAAGGGAGCCCGATCGATCGCCAAACATTCCATTAGCGATCGAATGGTTCACAATGGAACGGTTCACCGGTACTTCCTAGGGCCTAAGGACAGAACCCAAGCACATCGTCGCGGTATGAGAAGTGTAACGAGCAGGGGTAGATTTAAATTAAAAATGAGCAATAAAAAGACAATCAATCGTCCATTTTATTCCACCCAAACATCCACTTGCATAATGGCCCTTAAGGCCTGGGGACCTACAGCCCGAGTAGCACTTGGGTAAATTATTCGGTTCACTAAATGCACCCAAACGAAGAACGGTGTTTCACGAGCGCGGAAAACCTCAACTCGCGTCATACGTTTCGCTCGGGTGACTTTCCCGGGTCTAATTGGTACCGAAACTTTGTTCGGCTCCAAAACGGTGGTCCAAATTGAAATGTAACTGACTCAGCGCGGTGCAAACGTGACAACGACAGGCCGCCGCGGCATTTGATCGATTTCAATCGTTCAACTCAATTCAAGGTGTGTTCTTGTCTTAGTTCCTTAGAACCTTACCTTTTCGTCTGCATGTTCCAGGGTGGATGTAATTATTTTATTGCTGCTAATTGAACATCGAGCGAGGGGAGAAAAAATGGCTTTTGTCACAACAAACATCCTACAAGATGTAAATAATTCGCCTGCTAGCGATCGAGACCTGCGTCGTCGGAGTAACGGCTGGAGGACCTGGTATTAGAATGGGTGCCAATATCCGTAACATTGCTCGCACACCTATTAATAATCATTATCGCAGCGCCGCTAAACATTATCCACGTTTAATACTTCAATCGTGAGCGACCGTAATCGTTCAATGATATTTCCTTTCTCCACCAGCCCACCGGCCCACACGCCCCGTGCGGGTGTTGTGGAAAATCGTAAGAAATCTTAAAACAACCGGTAATAACTTCATTGTCCGTTCACTTTCGTTCATCCGACATTGATCGTGTGTTGGTTTGTGTGGGAGGCTAGGAATTTGAAACATCCAAGTACTTGCATCGCTAGCGATCCTTGTGCATGGCCGATCCGATCGTGTTCGTGGTCGGATAATGTACCAACTATCCGAGGTATCTAAGATTACCCCCGACAAATACCTTGTTCTATTCCCTACCATACCAAACGTCCATTGGTAAACGGGATTTGATACACTCAACAGTCAACTCCACCAGCTAGTCTGCGCCCTCCCAACGGTTGAACCAACGGTGGGCAGCATCCAAACCGGCAGTAAGGGCAGCTGAAATCGAAAGTAAGCCACGGCCAGCGGAAACTCGTCCGCCTAGCAGCGACGGACCGCACACAAAGTTGGCCCCGACACGCGCGGAACTCTCCCATGCGCCGGCCCTCCGGCAGAACGTCGCGAAAATTACCGCAATTGTCTTTGACGCGAATGGATTCGATAGATGATTGATCGCGGAGTGGCACGCTGGCGTGGCCGACGCGATCGTGAAGCGAATTTTTACAAATTGAATTCCATACTGACCCAGGTGTTGCGGCCCCATGATGGTGTTGCCAGCGATTTCCGTGCTTGTCGGTCTTCACAAACACTGCGTAGGAATGGATGCCGGAGAGAAGCTGTATTGCGTATGATTAAATTGGTTGCCGATTTGTTTAAATGCCCAAATTTAATCTTCTATTAAAGTTCGGTAATATGGTTAAGTGGTCGTACGAGTGCTCTCTTCTAGCTGTTAAATTGATTTAAATTAAACAATTTATCGTGTTTGAAATACGTGAATTAAAGGATAAAAAATTAACAGTAATGTGCTAAGCCAAGGGTCGGCATACATTTTCTGAAAAGCGCCAGATGATGCCAAAGAACCCTGAAGCTCGGACTGGATACCTTAATTTAGGTTTTAATGTTTTCAATGTCATATAAAACCCTTTTGAATTGAGTTTCAACTTTCTAAACAAGAACGTTAGATAAAAAGTGGTATTAAATAACATATTTGAAATTTCATCGTTAAGCTTTTGTTAATAATTTTCACACTTAATTTCGATGAATTTTGATCTTTTTCAACAAATAAATTTTGGTTTGTTATACTATTGATTAATTCTTTTAATTGTACTTGAAATTAATCCTCTGCACAAATTATTTTAAAATGTTATGTTCTGTGTAATTAAAATAACTTAGCATCGAGAAATTTTCAATATTGCGAGCCTTATTTTATTTCGTAATGGGCGTGACATTTGTATTCCTTTAATGTAGCTATGTCGGAGGCAAAGGACGAGACTCATGAGACCAGGAAATTTCACAACAATCAATTATGCAAATACGATGGAAAAAGTCGAACAAAAAATATACGAGGAAGTCACCTGTTATAACTCCTACCTCAACAATTTTAATCTCCATTTTTAGAAAAATCAAACCGACATCGTGAACAAATCTGATAAGAATTTAGATGGCGTTTTTTGTAAGCTCCAAGCGGATTCAAGTAACGGTGAATGCAGTTTAATGCTTCGGATTAATTTATGCCCTCCCGGATATCACTTACTAGCGCCCTAATTAGTACGTCACTCACCACCTAGTCCTCGGCCTCTCCCGCTAGATGTCAAAGAGGCAAAAATAAAACAGTTTTCTTCGTCACTAACAGTCCGGGTGGGACGAAGGGAAACATCGACCCTGGTGTCAATGACGTCCAAGCCCTCTTTCGCTCACTCGTAACGAGTGACAATTCAATCGTTCTTGACGTCATGCGCTTCATCGATCACTTCTTGCTCGACAAACGACAAAAAAAGTCTAATTGAATATGCAATGAATCTTACATGATCTGATTTTATTTCATTTACATCGAATACGAAGGGAACGAGCGATGCATTCCCTCACGGTGCCTACAGGCCTTCTGGCCATCGGTGGGGGTTACGATGGTTTTCTCACTTCTTGCCAATGACCCGCAGTATGGCGTCTCGCAGATAGAGCAGGTTCGTCGCCTGTATGCAACATTCATCCGCAAGCGGTTCGAGGATCTGCTGTAGTATGGGCCGGCTATGACGTACCTTCGGCATGAGATACAGTATCGTGATCACGATCGACCCCGCCAGGATCAGCTTGCTGGACTTGAAGCGCCGGAACGCGGCAGCATCCTTCATGAAAGTTTCCAGGCTACGGAATTAAAGTCGCATTTTGAAAAAAAAAGACAAAACTGGTTTCCTGGATGGGAGGTCTCTATAATACCAAGCTAACCAACCTACTGTAGATGGCCATCCGGTCCGCGGTAACGACGCGCAGCAGCTTGATCCCTAAATGGGCAATCGTTTCCTTGCTGGCCACATTCAGCGGGAGGAGGTAGTCCTTCGAAAATCGTTCGACTGCACCCAGTAACAGCGATGCCCGACACTGCAAACACAGAGAACAAGGTGGAAGGTATTTGATCGTGTTTGATCTCACTGCCACACCTTCCCCGAGTAGGAAGAGTCATTCCTATTTTGAGCTATACCTCACAGTCCAGCAGCTTGATCACTTCAAACTCCACAGCGAGCATGTTTTGATCGGCACCATAGTCCACCTTGGCGATTCGCTTCAGAGATGGCAGGTCGAGCTTGATCGATGGCTCAATATATTTGGTTACAATGTCCACCACCGCCACCGTGTACAGGGGCAAATGCTTTAAAAACACTCGCTTATGGCGTTCTAATCCGTCCAGGAATGTTGGTGTCGGTTTCTTCCAGCTCTGAAACACGCGCACCAGCAGCAGCTCGAGGGTCTCAACGATGGCAAACTCGATCGCCGGCGATAGGTTGAACTGTCTGGTGAGGTATGATACCGTTGGCACCAGCGTCCGCATAATGCCATCCGTGTGATACTCGTGCGAGGCCCAGAAAAGAGCATCCCGGTGGTAGATGGTTTTCCAGTCGCTCTGGAACCCCGATTCGTTGCTCAAGAATAAAACATCGTCCATTTTGGAAATGTTTTCTCTACTGTCCTAGGCTAATAAACCAGATGAAAATAAGAAAATTTAGCAATACGGCCAATAATTCGCTTTTTATCCGCCAAAATTGTCTTGTATCTTCCATTCTTTGGCTTCAGATGGCTTTACTTGAATTGGTTTTATCATCCATCGGAAAAAGTGACATTTCAATTATTAGCCAAAATAGTTCATTCTGAAATGCCTACACAATCTTGATGAACCGACCAACATCGTCAGTGCCCGTGGGTTTGGGTGTAATACAAATAGTTCTGGTCGTAGTTATCACTGCCGAGAAGAAAAAAATAAACAAACAATCGTACAACAAAGCCGCCTTCATGTTGTACTGACATTTAAGCCCCAATCTTGCAAAGGCCAGGCACTAACCACCAGAGACACCCCCGCAGTGTTGTTACTCGACTTCTAACTGAGATTTCCTACAGTCGGGTTAGGTCATACTGCGTCACCGCTTCGCTATTTCGTCCCTCCCGTACTCTTACGTCATGTCTATGCTGGCTTCCCGCAAGGAGTGGGGTGCTTTTATCAAATCCTGATGTAGAAAACGTGTTGTATCCTGTGCGCAACACGTTGATAAATGATTCCCAGCCGCGCAAACCGGTGCTGCCCTTAAGAATTCGTGCGGGTGTCTCTCTGGTGTTTGTTTATTTCCATATCTTTCTTTTCCAGCGAAGCAAGACCGATCGGAATCCTTTCCTATTGATCGGAGTCCCCCGGGCGATCATTGTCACCTTTGAGCATGTAAAGTCACTTACAGCGCAATACCCAATTTATGAGTGACCCAACAATGGACAAATTTATTGTAGTACATTTAAAAAGTATCTGGCAGTTTGGAGTTACTGTTTAAAGAGATACTGGGATCGGGGCGCATGTCGGATTCACATTGCGGTCGGTAACTTGAGATTATTTATAGGCACTACTGCTCGGAGTGAAAAACGAATTAGTGCAATAAATATAGGCAAATAGATCCAACGCACGATAGTCTTGATTCTATGAATTTTCTTCTCTTTCTTGCCAAGCTTTGCCCAGATTTGCCTCAGCGTACCGGGTATGCAATCGAATGCATAGCATCATATTTCCTCATGACTAAAAACAACCAAGCCTAGCTTGGTATTTCTGTAGCTGAAAAGTGGGAAACGATACCAGCGCTCCCATTTGCGTAATTTACAGTTATTGTTCGCAGCTCAACGGGAAGCCGAAGAAATTAGCAGCGAAACGTGGCCTTTTCATACGCTCAAATATCAATTAGGCTTTCGCTTTTACATCGCTACTAATATGATAATGCACGGCAGTCGGTGGTATTTGCATACAGGAGCGTATTAAATCACCGGCGAGTCCTAACGATGCATATAACTGGATCGAACGAGACAAAAACAGAAAAATCCCTGCCGCCATTATGAGCGCTCTGAATTAAAGGCGCCGCGTTCCCCGCCCCGCAACGACACGAGACACGCCAACCTGCTCCAACGGGGGGCTAGTGCATCGGCCCATCGACGACGGATCGTTGCGAGCGTGGTGCACCATGCCCGGCCACCAAGATTTCCAGCGCAGCGGCTTCTAACGGTTCCAACCAGTGTCCGGAAGCCCCCGATGGAGACCAACCACGCCGTCATAAATATCACCCGATTAGCGCAATCTTTCATTCCGGTAAAATATTTCACCACCACTAAGTGACATAATTAGTGAGATAAATAAATCGTAGATCGTTTTGAAACACACTCCATACGGTGCTCGAATGCGAGGTGCGGGACCAGGGCGTCCAGAGACGTAAAAGCACACGCATTTGATTTCACCGAGACGGTGGAGGCGGATGATGCGGTCAACCTAAGCTGTTGAAATGGACATAAAGGAGCAGAAAGCAGCGTGTGCTGTCGAGTGGTTCTGCCGGTTCCTACACTACCCACCTACCTCGATGTACCTTTCCTGAAGCGCGCACCTGCTTCACTTTCGCAACTGGCCAATTGAACGACAAGAGGAAAAGCAAAACGGTGCACGATACGATCACGCGTTCTCAACACACAGCCTCCAACGCGTTGCACGGAGGCAATATGGACTGACAAGCAGCTGTCAGATTTTCAACTACTAAAATAGTGCAACGCCTACTGCTAGGGTTGAGTAGCCTCACGTCGGGGCTGCTGTTCGATAGCGTTTTGAAAGGAGTCATAAGTTCAACAATATCCAACAAGTTCTTTGATAGAATCGTTCTTTATGATGGAGGGATCACCATACGTGACATGGCAGGTAGTATTGATCTGATATATGAGTATCAGATTCTCGTAGGGTCGCACTTCTATTTTTACTTTGTACCTGAGTAATAAAAAGTATCGTAAATATCCCTTGTTGTATCCTTTGTGACTATTAATCCTTGAAACCGAATACAGAAGGATCAAATTGCAGTGGTATTTGGCGGAAATCATTTAAATTTGATATTATGGAGTTATCTAAACTTAATGTTATAAAGACTTTGTTTTCTATCAACGGTATGGAATCGTTCACAAGTTAATTCATTTTTTATGGCTATCAAAGTTTTATCCCCTTTCGGGAAATGGCAATTTGCCATCCTTTGGAGTTTTTGAAAACAATTTAACGGTTTTATCGGATTTTTATATCAACACACGTTAAACAGCCATCCCCGGGTGCTGCAGCGAGCAAACAAGATCAATTACAATGCCGCAATCGTTGGCACCGGATGGCTAAGGGTCCAATTTATCAAGCCCGTTTGCACAATGTTTCGGTGACATACGTGTAATTTTATTATCCCACTATTTACTACCCGTTAACCCCGCAGTAGCGAGCCGCCCGCTATCTATAATTGAGATATAAAACTATACAACCGCCCGATAATCAATAATCGAAACGCGAAAGCCGAGATAATCTCCGGCGTCACGGTGGCACCCAACGTTGTGTGGCGCAATCTCTTTGTGTGCGTTTGCCCGCGTTCCTTGTCGCAAAAGCTTCCGTCCGAAAGCAGCTCGGACTACCGTGCGAGAAAAAAAAACTATCAACCTGCCACCGTAATGTCTAAGCACTACGAGCCGATACCTGTTCGCAGACCTTCACCGACCGATGTAGAATGTGCCGAACGAAACCGGCGCGGGCCAAACCCAGGGCCGGGAAGGATGTTTATTACGCAGCGTGCTGATTAGATTTATTTTTATGGCCAGTAATTAAGTGTCCCTGCACACCTTAGACCGTGGTTTCTTCCCCGAGCGTGACCCGGACCGGCATGTCGATCTGTCGCCGGTATTTATTCGTTTCTTCCGATTTCCTGATGGCCCCGCCCCTGTCAGGGAGGGGTTGTTGCACGTTGTAAGGAGATTCTGGGCAGTGTCGTTTGGAAGGAGATAAAGTTTGTGTCTTTCAATGAAATTCTATGTACAAAATATTATATCTTTAGGTGCGCGTACTTCCCTGCCAACCAAGAGGCCGCGACGCACGAATCGGTGCACTTATGCGATCACTGGTCCAGCAGGTCGACTAACATTGGCATTGATTTTATTTATGACCGCTCAGGTAACTACCGCAAGCAAAAGCGGTGAGAGCACTGCAATCGTCGGATTACGCGCCCATTTACCGCGACACTCGATCCTGTGGGTAGTGGTGGACAAGGGTTTGCCGGACAGCTCGCACCTCACCCCACACTGGTCCACTGGTTCTGACGCAAGCCCGGACGAGTGCAAATACACTCCCTACGCTCGCGGACACACTCCTCCGGCTCCTACCGGAACCGATCGTGGACTAGTTCATCGAATGGCGGGCGGAGGAAAAGGAAAAAAACCAACGTTAAAACCATTAGAAACGCGCGTCTTGCCCATGTCTTCGCCCATTGAACGCCGCTCAACCACTTCTTTGGGGCACGCCAGATGGTCCGTCTCACCCGACAGGGAACCTTACATATTGACCCGAAGTGGAGAGTGATGCTGGTTGCCCGTTTCTGATCCACGGAAATCCTCTGGCGTACCTTGGCGCAAACGCTTTATGCACAAGTCTGCACCGGTCGACGAGGGTAGAACGGGTTCGTTTCAAATATTGGTGCAAATTACATGAACCCCTTGCGAGCTGCCCTGCGTACGAACTCCATTCACTCTGGGAAACGGTTGGGGCATGCCTTTTCCAAATCCAGCCGCTGCAACCATGTCATGTTCAAGGTTTTCTTAACTAGTTTAAAGCAAGTGTTGTTTCCCGTATCACTTTCAACCGATTCGGTGTCGCTTCCTCCGGTGGATGAAGCAAGTCGATCTCGACAGGAATCAAACACGCTGAAAGCAAGAAACAAAAATGACCAGGCATTCGCAACCACGCGGAAGTAGCAGATGTGGTTAAAGCCCGAAAATAAGTGAAGGTGTTGTGCTCAGAAACATAAGAACCAGTTTAGTATTAAAGTCATGTAGAATACTTCGACACGACATAACATCCATTTGTTAAGAGCTGGTATCTAACTGGGCGGGTAATTCAATATGTATTCTGTCCAATGCTGTTCCTTAACATTAATTATCTGCACAGAAAGTTTAAAGTCTTTTGAGTGGTGATGCGAGTTACAGTAAGTCGTGTATTAGGACCGAAAATTAGTTAATAATCAGTTTTAATGTTTTGTGATATTGGAATGTTTTCGACACTATTTTCACAAGCGTTATTTCAAGATTTTAATAAAAAAAACCAGAACATGTTAAACAGTTTTGGGCAAGAGAACAAACCATTGCTGCCGTTGGGGCTGCGTATAATGCTCCACTAGTATCATTTGCTAATTCTCTATTTTGAGCAGGCATTTCGTGTGTTTGTGCGAGGCGATCTTAAGTAGTAAGTAGGTTGATTTGTTGTACGGTTTGCAAGTTTGCTAGTTGCACAGGAGAAGTATGTATTGATGCTGCTATTGCTATGCGTTTGTGTGATATGTGATAATGGGTCCAGAGAAGAACGCACCGGTTAATCAGTTCGCTCGACCCTAGAACAGACTAAAAACCGAGCGTGATGGATACTCAGAGAAGCGAGGTAACAACTGTCGGATGATATCACCGCATGGAAAGTTTTTGACGTAAAGTTGTTCAACTTTTCAATTAGTTTTCGATTTGCGAGACACGCGAATTTCCTGACCCGCCAGAGCCGGCACCCAGCGCAGAAAGCCATAAGTGAATATAAAATTAACGACTAAGCTGTATAAGTAGTAAATCACAACCCCGTAGTAACGTGGCGTATTGTCCAGTGCTATCCATTGGAATGCCATCATCGCCATCACCATAGGAATGCTGAGCTTCATATTAAGCGGTTTGGCCCTACAACGAAAGTGGATGCGTAAAACATGATACTCAAATCATTCTCTGGCAAAACTCGACACTTACTTTTGAACCGGTCCAACTATAGCGAAAGCCAGCAAAGCGCCCGTCAGTCGAATAATGCTGAACACCAATGTAGTTGTCGGTTTCAAGTAGAAAGGATCTTCGCACCACTTGAAGGCCTAGGTGAGCAAGAAATCAAGACGAAAGATGAATTAATTCTGTTTCAATTGCGGCTGTCTCATGTTGCACTGACCATTTTGACAGCCCACTGGGGATCAATTCCCATCAGCTTTTGTATCCAATAGAGCCCCAGCAGTACCAAACAGATAAGCACGACGAATCCGACTCTCTTCCTGCCCGTCTGCTTCACAATGTACTTCTCTAGTCGATGCGAAAGACACACCTTACTCATGCCTATGCCAAGGATAACGCCGAAGATACATTGATGCAAAAAGTGGCAACCAAAGTACATCCGCGAGACCGATATAAAGAATAGCGTGCTGTAGTAGGCGATGCGCAGCATTACGATTGGGAATCTTCCATATTTTCTGCAATGATCGATAGTTGTTGTGTAAAGGGACACATTTAATCGTCGGCTTTACTTACCTTAAATATTCCTCTAGCACCGAGAATATCACAAACAGATAGGTCGTGGAGGTCATCAGATGACCGGACGGATTTCCCGGGCTTGGTTCACAGGTTAGCTCATTTTGGTAGATTTTGGGACGGTTCAGGGATGTGAATTCTTTCGTTTCATTCAGCCACCAGAAGGGCCGATCTTCTGCAAGCACCCTATAATGAATAAAATAACAATATAGATAGCAAGACACACCGAAAGAAAGGCATAATTTGGCGTCATTGTTTACCATTTAGCAAATGTGTTAGCATACTCCGTTAACAGCACACTAAGCAGCAGCTTCGAGTAGAGCGTTGTGCTGAGTCCAGCGACGAGTGGAATCACGGTGAGAAACAGTATTTTCGGATCGAATGCCCTGGTGACACCGGCCAAAAATTCTTCGTAGCGAGAGAACCTAAAAGTAAACCATGGCCTCTTTTACAAAACCGGCACGCCGCAGAACGTAGAGGCACTAGAACGGTCGATTCTTACTTACACATCCTGGACGTACAGAATTTGGTAGATCTCAACCCTCAACAACGAATCGAACAGTTTCATAACTAAAGTAAACAACCAGCTGAGATATGTGGACAATTTGATTCATATACGACTATTCTAACTACTAATTTACCCTGGAATGAGGCTAGCTGCTATATGCAAGTGCAGATGTAACAAGCGAACAACACGGAGAACGTTGTGGAATAAAATGGTTTTCTATCTAGTCGCCTTCGTGGTAACGGTTACGAGTACATGGAAAAGAAAGAGAAACAATAGTACGGAAAACTGTCTGTACCAGTACAGATACCGGAAGACAACGTTGTGGTAAAATAACTAGAGAGGAAAACCGTCATTTGACACTGAAAAATCGATATTTGGTTAGGTTATTTTATTCTGCGCATGCTTTGTCACGCACTAGGTTTTAAACATATTGTCAGCTGGATCTACTCACAACATGCCATCAATGTGGTACAAAAAATACCGAAACCGATAGTTTAGGTCCGTCGTAGCATTGAACCGCTTTTTTGCGAATATCTCGTTCAATTTACAAACGATCGGTTAAAGAGAAAATCAGTTTGTTTTCAAAAAATTCGAATCTCGGTGTTGGTCTTAATACGTTTATACTGTAGGATTTCTTGTATAAAATGGTTTCAAACTATGGTCAACCTAAGCTATAGCTTAGTTATAACTTAGGCACTTACGACTACGCTAGAGTATAAACGTATGAGAACCCTAACAATAATCTGTCAAATGGCCGGTTATTTTGGTTTCTTTTGCAAACAATCAAGCAAGCGCCTAAAAAACCACCGTCGTGTTTTGAATCTCTCTGAAAATCGATGATCTCTAAAAAACTAAAAATACCATCTGTTTGAAGTTGGGGGAAAAGCAACGAGGCTTAGCTTTGACGTCGGTAAGTAAGAATGTTTGCATCTGGAGGTGAATTCTGCATTCGAAAACTATCATTTTCCTAGCAATGGATAGCGACGCCAAAAGTTCCGCTGTTTCTAGCAGTGGTGAGAAAAGTGCGTGTAATGAGGATATTACACAGAATCCGGATGAAGTTATCGGGGATCCATCGAACTCGAAGGATGAGGAGATCAGTATTTCTCTCCCGACAAATGAAACAGTCGAGCTAGAGATGATTCCGACTACAGGTGATGATGACGATGAAAATGATACGGGGGAAAGTGTTTCCATATGTGCTTTAAGGCGGCAGACAACAATATTAACAGAATTATACAATCAGAAAGAATGTCTTATCCGTTAAAATGTATGCTGTTTGTGATCCTTTTCATTGTAGCGATTGAACCTCTCGCTTTCGGCTACCATATTGAAACACCTTCCCTCATTTAAACACCGTATGGATAAATTCGCTTCTCACTTCCGACTTATGTTTTTATATTTTTTTGCGCTCCATGTAATCCATTTTTGCAACCCGTAACAATAATGAGAATTTTTTCTTTCGAACTTCGCCCACCTAAAGATGTCGATTCGGCGACCTGTAAAGATCCGGAAAGCATGGCAATGTGTGATGCACAAGGACCGGATATGGAACAGCCAGCAGAGGAAAGTGGCATTGAAGGAGAAATTAGAGCCACAGAAGAATTAAATGTACCGGTGTCGGAAGACCTGGCTGCACAATGTTCGCAACAGGAAGAAAAAATCAATCCAATGGAGACGGACGAAGCGCTAAACTACGCTCATGCCAAATGTAGTAATCCAGTATGCGACAGCAAGTCACGAGAAATGTTGCTCGCTCCACTGTTTGCATTGAACGTGTACGAAATTCGTAGGAAGAAAAAGCACATGTTCATTTGCCGACCATGTTTCGACGAGGCTATTCACCAATTTGAGGTAGGAGATAGAAAATCATCAAAGCATCCTGCGCCTAGCAACCGTTTCCTTCTTTCCCACAGATCCAAGCACGCTTAGTAGCCGATGGGCGGCCGTTGTACTCCGTAGACGTGCCCCGGCTCAACGAGCTGGTGGAAATTTGTGACAGTAGCGACGAAGAAACCGAATCACAGCCCGACAGTGAACAAAATGGTAGGTTCAAAAACTTTCGTATAGAGAAACTTATAATAATTATGTGTGTATCTATTCATTTGTTTCTTTGCAATTAGACACGGCATTACCGGCGGATATTGTAGCACTAGTTGAGGCAGAACTGGAGGACGTTTTACAGTCGTCATTTAAAAAATACAATTTGGAGCAACAAATCGCATGGTCGTTGGAAATTAATAATAAGAAGCTAACCCGCATACAAGGTTGGCAACTCGGCGCGTTCGATCAATCGGACAGGTTTATAATCTCCTTTCGTTTTTCCTTCTTCAACTTACAGAAGAGTTTGAGAAATTTACTTTGGAAGCAGCAGCTTTACGTAAAGGTTTCGATGGCATTCAAAATAGAATCGGCTCCTGTGTCCATATTCAAGAGAAAAAATTGCCTGAATATATCATCAACGATTTTCATGCATTTTCAAAGGTACACCCTTCGACCGTCGGTCACAAACCTGGAACCCTGGGTGAAGTGGAGAGGAAACCGATTCAAGTGGACAACATTTACTTTGGCCTCCAGGGCTCGCTGATGGGCAGCTGGGCGGAATGTAAGGTCGTCCAGGAAGTGTTAGATGTGACGGTAGGTGGCTTCCCGGGGGGAGGGAGAAAGGTTTGTCCAGTCAACTGTAAGTTGTATTCGTGTTCTATTCTAGACGAACGAGAAGAAGGGATACCTGGTGCAGTTTCTAAAGGGAGAAGGTACCCGGGTTGTACTTAACGCCAAACAACTGGCCTACAGCACCTCGACGAACGTTAAAATACCCCAAGGTAATCGGGTCATTGCTAAAACTGCCCGCAGGGAGGAGGATTTAGACGTCGAGCATGATGAAACCGCGTTCTACGCGGGTTTTGTAGCGGAATCGCTCCACCAGTACAACTCCCATCGGTATCTGATCATTTTTGACAACGGTCGGACATGCTACGCACATTCGTGGAATGTTCGGTTGGTCTGCGAGCAGTCGGAGCACGTGTGGGAGGACATGGATCCGCACGTTCAGGAGTTCGTGCGCGATTACATGCACGACTACAAACAGTACCGCCCGATGGTGCAGGTGCGCAAGGATCAGCGGCTGATGACGGAAAGGGGCGGCAAGTGGCGCCGGACGGTCGTGCTAGAGGTTGACTGCAGCTTGGTAAAGCTACTATTCACCGAGCTGAACAAGGTGGAATGGATGTTCCGTGGTTCGAAGCGGCTCGCACCAATGTACAAAGGGCGGAAGAGAGACTGGCAGCAGATTTCGAAAGTCCAAAAACTTAACATTCCCTCCATCGAGTACATCACCATCGACGACGATGATGATGATGAGGAGCAGGAAGCTGCCGGTGATGGCGGTAGGGAGAATACGGCAAACAATGCTCAAAGCACGGGAGAGGAAAGCGGTGTGGCAAAATCGGCCGCCATGGTTCCGACATCACCCGTTGCCTCACCGGCAAAAGGTGGAGGTGCTGGAATTAGTTCACCACCGGACAGCAAAGCGGGTCTCGCACACTTGACCAACATCCTTACGCCGGGCGGTAGTTCGGCGAAGAAGGGCGTCCCCGGAGCTGGACGAATGAACGTCCGGACGCCGCATAAACCGATCATGATGAACAAGAACGTCATCTACTGTGACGATCGCCCGCAGGGGAAGACGCACCTGTACACGACGAAAAACTACCGCGGCCCGGAGAAGTACCGTCCCCACGAGTGTAATCCGAAATGTTTATTCCCGCTCACGTTTGACCTGAAGACGTACAACCTGCTCGCGCGTCCCCTCATCTGCGGCTGGGAGCGGCAAATTTGCAAAGCACGCGGCAAGCGCACGAAAGCGGTCGTGTACCGTGCCCCCTGTGGTCGCCGGTTGCGCTACATCTACGAGCTGCATTCCTACCTTCGCACTACGAAGTCGAGCTTGAACGTGGAACACTTTGACTTCGATCCGGATATTCGAGCGCTCGCGACGTTCAAGGCACTGGATCCCATCTACGATCTGCGTGACCTGTCGTGCGGCAAGGAGCAGATGCCGGTTTCGTGCGTGAACTGTTTCGACGACACGAAGCCCCCGCCGTGTGAGTATTCCGCCCAGCGCATACCCACGGAGGGGGTATTTTTAAACCTGGACGAAGATTTCCTCTCGTGCTGCGACTGCGAGGACGATTGCTTCGACAAGAACCGCTGCCAGTGCTGGCAGCTGACGGTTCAGGGCGCGCTGGAAAACAACGTGACGGCGGACGTGGAAAACATCGGCTATGTCTACAAGCGCCTGGAGGAGGTGCTGCGGAGCGGCATCTTCGAGTGCAACTCGCGCTGCAAGTGCAAGGTGAACGAGTGCCTGAACCGGGTCGTGCAGCATCCACTGCAGACGAAGCTGCAGGTGTTCCGGACGAGCGACCGGGGCTGGGGCATTCGCTGCCTGAACGACATCCCCAATGGGAGCTTCGTCTGCATCTACGCCGGCCTGCTGCTGACGGAGGAGGCCAGCAACCAGATCTGCAAGCAGGACCCGACGGGCGACGAGTACTTTGCCGAGCTGGACTACATCGAAACGATCGAGCACGAGAAGGAGGGCTACGAGAGTGACGAGCTTGAAATGACCGAGTCCGAGTCCGAACCGGACACCGAATCCGAACCGGAGACGTTCGTCAACACCAAAGCCAAGAGCAGACCGACGACCAGGGCCGTCACGACGCGTTCCACGACGAAAAACGATAAATCGGGCGACGCAAAGGGCAACAAAAAGTCGGGAGCAGCAGGTGAGAAACGCAAGAAAACGTGCATTACTGTATGGGAATTTCTTCCTAGAAGATTTATTTATGTATTATTGCTTTTCTGTGAACGCTTTTTCACTAAGATAGATTTCTGTTGTTTTTTTCTACTTCTAAACAGGTCGGGAAGCTAAATCGTCACCCGTCCCGGCAAAACCCAAACGGCTTCGTCAGCTCTACGGTAAAAACGAACAGATTTATGTAATGGACGCTAAAAAAACGGGAAATTTAGGACGCTACTTTAATGTAAGTATTCGACAGTTGTCTAACATTCTGCGTAATTTGGTTACTATCACTAAATTACTGTTTTAACTTTGTTTTTGTGTGTGTTTTTTTTTCTGTTCCTCCCTAACGCCAGCACTCGTGCGTGCCAAATCTGGTGGTACAGAACGTGTTTGTCGATACGCACGATCCCCGCTTTCCTTGGGTGGCGTTCTTCGCCAAAGGCAACATAAAGGCGGGCGAGGAACTGACCTGGAACTATGCGTACGATGTGGGCTCCGTGCCGGGGAAGGTTCTGTTTTGCAATTGCGGTGAACGGGAGTGTCGCAAACGGATCCTGTAGGATGTCCTGCGTGGATGTAATTTAGAAAAATAAACTGAAGAACTCAGGCACATACGGAGTGTGTCTCAGCTGCCATTAAAAAGTGTTCTTCATTTCAGTTCAAATCGACCTTGACCATTTATAGTTAAATAGTCAAATTAAAGTTTGTAAAAAATTCTAAACCAAATGAAAATGCGTCTTTACCATATTACACGCAAAATCGGGTACAAATTCGTATCGTCTGTCATTCAAAATATTGTGATGATACGTTCTAGAAACTAGAGTTATTACTGATTTGGTTGAATCAGAGATATTTGTTTTCAATGCATTTAACACTGTGGACAAGACACGGAGTGTTTGCTTAAAAGAAGATGGGCGAAATTTTAAAATAATGACTAAAACAATTAGAATAGGGTTTTCTATTTTGAATTTATGTAATTCCCTAGTAGATAGTTGGATACTAGTACGATCATACTTATGCGAACAAGTCATCAACGAACCATTTATAGTTTAACAATTTCAACGAAACGATCCTTGTGGAAAAGATCCTTGTAAGAGGCTAGAAAGCGGAGTCCCATCAACTCGCCGTGCTTCGTGAGAAATTTTTCAATCACCGGCGGATGGGTGCTGTCCACCTCGAGCCACAGCACACCGTCCTTGGCCAGATGCTTGCCGGCCACGCGAAGAATCGCCTTTATCACAGTCAAACCATCGTTGCCACCGTCCAAGGCGCGCAGATCTTCGTAGATCTTAACCTCCGGATCGAGCGTCGGTAGGAGCACCGACGGCACGTACGGCGGGTTGCTAACGATCATGTCGAACTTCTGCCCGGCCAGCGCATCCGGCAGATCGTCGATCACTTTGTGCCGGAATATTCGCAAGCGGTCCGCCAAACCGGTTGAGTTGGCATTCTCCTGTGTCAGCTCACACGCCAAGCGGCTCTGGTCAATTGCTATCGCGGATGCCTGGTTGAAATTGGGAATGATTTATATTTCTACCCGAGGAGTGGATGAAGGACAAGGGCTTACCTTTGGAGCATGTTTCAAGATGGAAAGGCTTATTGCACCGGAACCACAGCCGATCTCCAGAAAGGACGACTCCTCCCCGGTGTCCATCTGCTGCAGGATCAGTTCGACCAACTCCTCCGTCTCGGGTCGTGGTATAAACACTGGTGGGGCCATCTTAAGGGTTAGATCGCGAAAATCCCACTCCCGGATGATGTACTGGATGGGCATGCGGGCCAGGCGACACTCGCACAGTTCCTCGATTTTGGCCATTTGCATTTCGTTAAGCGATGAGTTCTGATGCTTGCCCACATCGCCCGGACCGTCCAATTGCAGCACGTGCGCTATGATGTTCGTTATGGACGTTTGGGGTTCGGGTATGTTTTCGGATTCGAAGCGCTTTATCCACTTTTCCTGGGCCGTCTGCACCGTTGCGGGCAGGGCCGAGTGCGCCGCAACCGGGCCCGTGCTACCGCTGTAGGGCACCACCGGGGGTTCCAGCAGGCGTACCGGGAGTCGGGAAAATAACGACACGCCTAAACGTGCTGCAGCACGTGACGACGATAGCATCATGGGGGAGAATGCACTCTAGTTGACTGATTAAAACACTGCGCAACTTGGCCGAAACGAGTGCAAACTTTTTCCTGCTGCAACAAACAACGTGAGCTACATCATGCAATCGATCCGGTCAACAATTCGCAATATTTTGCAAGCAACACAGCTGACAGCATGGCTGTCAATGTGGGCGAGTTGCCAAAATGCAATATTAAAATCCTTTAGTCTTATTGAAAGGAAATGGTGGGTGAATAAAATTGAAACGAACAGATAATCCAGCTTTATATTTTACTTGAATATGCTACCAGCAACACGAGAATATTTTAACGTTTAAAGTTGATGTAAATAAATAGATCCATTGTTTACTAAGGAAGTTTTGCGTTTCTGGCAACACGGCGCCTGCTTTGTCATCAATATCTCGAAAAGAATAAACAAAACACTTCTGTAAGTAAAATTCAAAACAAAAAACCCCATCATCCGTGGATCAGCTTCGTACGTGTAGCGAAAACACCTTTATTAACCAGCACCACACCATGGCCTATCTATCGAATTTCAACGCCGAGACGGGTAAAACCATTCTGGTGGACATACTGAAAACGGTCAACCAAAGTGAAAACTCTAAAAAGCTGGCCGAAGCGAAAGCAAACTCTGGCAAGGAGATGATCAAAATGATGCAGTACGTGTTTCCGCTGGTGATGCAGATCCAGATCGGTGTCATAAAGGACTACGGATTCCCGGGCAATCGGGAGGGTTTGGTGCAGTTCGAACAGATCATCCGCGAGTTCGAGCGGGAGGATGTCGATATTGCCCGGCTGCGTGCGCAAATACGCTCGATCTATCTACCTCCGATAAACATCAACAGTACGAACGATGTGCTAATATAATAGGGCGCTGTGGGAGGACTACTACTGATATTATACATTAAGTGTTGCATTTAAGACTGAGTATTTGATTTGCACCTAAAGAAGACAATGATCAAACGACTTCGGAACGCCATGCCAGGGATAGCTTCCTATTGGCCCACAACGAAACAAGAAAACTGCCAGTGTAAACAATAGTAGAACAGGAGTATCCTGTAACCAAACAAAAATAAGTATTCGTAGTCGGTCTAAGTATACATACAACTTGCTTCGTTTCATTCGGATTTCCTTCCCCATATTACAAATCAATTTATTTACACCCGCCTACTCGATGAATAAAAAGTGATTCTTTTTTTTATCAACATTCAGAGTTCATGTTTTTATTTGCAGAGAAATCTTTACAACAACGCAGCCGATTTCCATTAAAAATCCAAATAAGTAGATAGTTTTTATTCAAGCACTTTCACAGTATATTACAGTTCACTTCATATTCCGCCTCCACTTGTTTCTCCACTCACAAAAGTGACGATCTACCTATCTCCTCAAAAGTGATAACCAAAGTGCCGATCTACAATATCGGATCGTAAAGAAGGGCAAACGTAATTATAACGAAACAAAATAATCCAAGTTATTCTATGCATCAATTCGCCGCTGAAAGTGCTCACATTTCACTTGCTGCTGACACTTATTCCTTTCGTGACAACCAAATGTACAACTGATAGTATCATATCGAAATGATTATAGTAAGTATTCACAATTACTTTGATTTGGTATTAAACATCCTTTTCTTTACCAACGGCCGTTTGCAACAAGTTCAATTTTATGTTTTTTCGTGAAAAATTCATTTACCGAGCACGTCCGCGTCCGTTCTTTTTCTGCTTCTCTGCGAATTATTAACGGTACAACTCAACTATGTCATAGTGCAAAGCGTTGCTTCTTCACGGTTTTTGGGGGATCTGTCGATTGCACTTCGTAACCAAAAATTCTCAACGGATAATTCTGTTCGGTCTGCTTCCCGGGGTCATTTTAAAACTCGATCGAAAAGATAATAAAAACAAACGTCCTACATTGTGTACCATTCCTTCGGCACGATCCCTATCGTTCAGCTTATCACATACTCTGTAGTGATGTGGTTCCTTGACCTATTTTGAATGCCAAAATGCGCCTTTGTAGGCGTATTGAAGAGCAATATTTTATCCTCCCTGTGGTTAGATTTTTAGCCTGACAAAGGTACAATAACTGAAATGATGCGCTGAATTAACTGTCGTTGCGCTGCTCGTGGTCATCACGGTTACGCCCGAGAGAGAAGTTTGCTGGACTCAAGCCGTTGTAAAACAAAAAAAAAAAAATAAGAATGATGCAGTTTTGTGCCTCCGGTTGGTTCCACATTACGCCTCCAGATCGGCAACGAAGAGAACCTCACGATTTTTAAGACCCGATTGAAGAAGGGTAAGACCTGGGTCGGCACCGGGGGCACGGGCAGTACACTGTAGCACACGCTTGGGGAAGTTTGTCGTTACTTCGAACGAGTCCGGGGCATCCGGATGGCAGAAGATGAAATTGTAAATATCCTTTAAACGAAAAGAAAAGGGAAAATATAAAACTCGGCAGAACACTAAAGGACATCTAGAACACTTACGTTCATAGTATTGGTATTGTGAAATCGTCTCTCTAACCGTAAGCCACTGGGAAGCTTGAAAACTATGCTGATCGTATCGGGCGCCCCTGCTTCCGGCTCGGAAGGCACTTGCTCGGCCAGCTCCAGCTTTAGCCGTTCGATGTCCTCTTTGCGCTGCTGCTCGGCGAGCTGTTCGGCCTCGATCGCGGCCTGGATGCGCATCGCTTCCTCGCGCTCCTGCTGCTTCCGGCGCTGCTTCTCCTGGTCCGCCTGCAGCGACCGCTGGTACGCCTCGTCCTGCTGCTGCCGGAGCGTCTGCGTGAGGTCCCGCTCGAGTCGGTCCTGTCGGGCCTGATTGAGCCACACCTCGTTATCATTCACCACCGTTTCCATCCGCCGGATGAGCTCCTCCGGGCTGCAGTCGCCCTCCAGCCGGCCCATGATGATCATCTTGTTCGCTCGCATTCCGATGATGAGCAGCGTGGGATGCGTGCGGACGCTGACCGAGTTCGCCACCCGTTTACCCTCGTGCGACGCCATATCGCACGCCCAGAACAGCATCCGCCGGTTGACGAACTCGATCACCTGCGGATCGGCAAGGGCCCCGCGGCAGAAGGCGGCCGCCTCGGACGTCGCCTCGGAATGCAGATAGACTAGCAGAAAGCGAAGTTCGTTCTTGGCGTCGCTTAGCGCCTGCGAGTACGTGCCCTGGTAGAACACCGGATGCTCCGGGTACCGCTCGTTGTACGTCTGTATGAACTTCAGCACGTCGCCGAGCGGATCGGCTGGAATGCTCTCCTGGTCGCGAAACAACCCCACGATGGTGGTCACGAACGCCGAGACCGCACTGTACCAGAAGCTGACCATGTAGTTGAACACGTACCCTATGAACCCGCCGATGCCGCTCGGGGCCGGTGTGTTGTTCGCGCGGACGCTCGCAAAGACATGTTGCAGGAATCGATCGTTTACAACGGCGGGTGCGCGGGACTCGGTCGCGTACGCCGACGGACGCCCCTCGCGTATGTTTAAATGCTCCTGGAATGCCACCTCCAAGTCCCACTGGTGCCGGATCAGTATGTCCCGGCACACGTTCATATCATCCAAGCCGGTGATGTCCTGGAACTGGAGGATCTTTTCCGTCTGCTCGTTCGACAAACCATCGTTATCCATGATGATGCCACTTGTCGCGAGGTGCGACGAACTCGACGAATGATTATCGGTCCGCACCTGTCCGCACCGACGCCAGCTGCGCTAGTAGGAGCAACCGAGTGACAAGGGAACTGCTGTCGCCACGGTTATTTTTCTTTTTCTTCTAAGTCGCTTCCGCGTAGAACTTTCCCCTCAATTCTAGAGCAAGACGTTGCGATGTGTTCGATTTCTAAACGAGATTCATGCGTGCCGCTTCGTATCTTCTCGTTCGAATCCAAACCCCTAACCTGGGGAATTCCGGAACCGCGAGTCTGGAATCTCCTGTATTCCTTACGTAACCGGGGTTATTCCTTGTTCTGCTTTTTTGTCTACGATTCTTAGGGGATTTGTTTCTTGTTCAGGAAAGTTTCATCACCCCAACTCACAAGGCAGTGGGAGATTTGTAGCAACCTGACCGCACTTGTCTGCTCGTCGAGTGAAATCGGAGCACCCTTCCAAACGGACAACTGCAGCTTTCCAAACAAGAACAGCGATACAGTTAATCTTTCCAAATGATGCACGAAGCTAATTTACCTGTCTATTGCGTGATTTTTCTGTACTTGCCGATAAATATTCTGCACAACAAAACAATTGAACAGGCGAAGAAAGTACGATGTTTCTGAGCTGGAAAGGATCGCTTTTTCTTTCTCATTTGACATAAGGCTCACGGTTGTTGAAACGAAAGAATACTTTGAAAGGTTAGGTCGTGCTGTATGTTGAAGTTCGACACGCTCCGAAAGTCGAGATGCGGAATCGGATTTATTTCTTATTTGAAGTCCACCCGGCTGACAAAATCGTCAAGCTTTCTCGTTTTGATGTTAACAATTGTCGATTAGACAGAACGAGACAGAAATCATGGTGATTTTGTAAGCCAGGTATGATCTTGGATAGAATGAGATTTCATGCAAATTCAGATAGATTCAGATCAAGTCTGAATAAAATCAAATCGAGTCCCTAACAAATCAAAACAGATTCGAATCCCAAACAAATCAAAACAGATTCCAATCCCAATCGAATCAAATCTCAAGAATCCGTCAAATGGGATTCGAATCTTTGCAATCCCTCTAGGGATCGAATCTTCGAGTCTTCCAAATCCCGATTCTGCCAACACTATTTACCTGATCTGGCTCTTGTTTTTCGTGAATGCGACAAACCCGACGCGTGTACTGAGTTGATCAAACCCATTAAAAAGTGTAAAAAGTGTATTAAACGGCGATTATTGTAACAAAATTACCAAAATGGTGGATTACGGGAAGCAGTTTATGTTGTACCTGATGGACGAAAAGTGCTACGATAAATATTTTATCGACTTTGACCTCCTCGATGGTGTGTATCCTTAATACGTAATCTTATCACCGAAGGATTATTGGCGCTTGGTGATTCGTGCAATTAACGCCGGGTGTGTTTTTCTATCCGCAGGTGACTGCTTCCGTGCCCTGCTCAGCAAAGGGCTCGGGATGGGAATCATCGCCGGGTCGGTGCTCGTGAAGGTGCCTCAGATAACTAAAATCGCCGCGAACAAATCAGCCCGCGGCATCAGCCTGTTCAGCGTCTGCCTGGATCTGTTTGCCATCACGATTCACATGGCGTACAGCTTCGTGAACGGATTTCCATTCAGTGCCTGGGGAGATACGGCATTCCTTGCCCTGCAGACGGCCATCATTGCCATGCTGGTGCTGTTTTACGGTGGATCGTCGGCACGATCGGTTGCCTTTGCCATCGGTTACTCGGCGCTCGTTTACGTACTGCTCGGTGGTTTGACGCCGCTTAATTATCTACTGATAGCTCAAGGATTCAACGTACCCATCCTGCTGCTCGGAAAGCTATCACAAGCTCTCGCGAACTATCGCAACGGAAGCACCGGACAGTTGTCCGCGGTGACGTGCTTCATGCTGCTCGCTGGATCATTGGCACGCATTTTCACCTCGATTCAGGAGACCGGCGATCAGATGATGATCATTACATACGGCTCGTCGTCCTTCGCCAATCTGGTGATTGCGCTGCAGGTGCTGTACTACTGGAATTCGGACAAGCAGAAGAAATCGGCTCCGTCGAAGGAAGCGGCAAAGAAGCCGAAGGCCAAAAGCAAGAAGACCGACTAAGGTCTCCGAAGAGGGATGGAACAATACTCCAGTATGGCATGCACGTTTGTCAATTTCTATATTCTAATGCATTAGCGAATTGTTGTCGTTTTGTGGGGCGGACCTTCAAAGTGACTAGCGCGTATGTTTCATGTTTAAAGAAGGGAAAACCAAACATTCACTCAGAAAGACTTTTTAAATGACAAAAATCTCCGATGGAGATCACTTGCACTAGGTGAAGAAACTAAACGAAACTTAGTCAAATAAATAACCAATTATGCGTTAGAACAGTCGTGCGTATTTCCTTTATTTTATGCGCTGTCTTTTGAGAAATATTCTCTCAGTTTATCCAAGGCACGGAATCGGTGCGAGATCTCGTTCTTCTTTTCCTTCGGTAACTCGGCGTACGTTTGCTCGTATCCTTTGGGCTGGAAGATCGGATCCCAGCCAAAGTCACGTGATCCTCGGGGGAAAACAATATCCCCATCTGTACGGCCCTGAAACAAGATAACTTCCCCATCCGGTTCGCTCGCGTACGCGAACGTACAAACCGCTTGGGCCGATTTGTCTTCCCATCCGTCGAGCAGCTTATGCAATCCTTCGGGGCCGAGTTTATCGAGGAACCATTTAATGTATGGTCCTGTAAGAAAGAAACACATTCGACCATTACAAATCGGTTAATTAGCTCGATTTAGCTTCAGTTCCACATCCCTCACCTGGAAGTCCTTTCAGTGCGTTAAAGCACAAACATGTGTCCTCCACCATCACCGGTCCTTTCACTTGGCGTGCCGCTTCCAGGCATTTTCGCTTGCAGATGTCATCGATTTCACCTTGCAGTTCTGGCAGGTCCAGCTTCACGGCAATGATTTCCCGGGGAAACCGTGACCCGAGGATGGCCCGCACTTCCTCGAGTTTTTTCGCATTTCCAGTAACGAACGAAATCGGTCGCGACATCGATACAGCGTGTTTGTTTTGTTGTTACTAGAGTTGTGTAACTCAGGTTCAAATTGAGGAATCTGGATGAATCCTTCAACAAAGTTAATGAATCTGAATCATTGAGCAAAATATTTGTGTACTTTGAGATATTCGTCATTCACAGAAAAGATTCACGAATCCTTCAAGATTGAATCACAAAGACTTATGCATAACTCTTTGTGATGCTTCCACAAAAGATTCAAGTGAACAAATCTCGTCAAATGATTCATAAGACCCAACTCTTGTTGTTATGGGAGGCAGTGTTGCCAGACCGTTTGAAAAGTTGTGGATTTTGGCAGTTGAACGATTCAAACTTAAAAGCTACGAAACACGTGTTTATTTGTTTGAAGAAAAAAAAATAATGTGTGATCATCGAACAGTGATCAAAAATTTTGAAAAATGACATGCTTGATTGACGTGTTTTAAACATTTGTAATGCTTTTAAAAAACTAAGGCAAAAAAAGGAAAAGTGTACTTTATTGCTTTAATAATAATAAGTTCTACTAAAAAACAAAAACAATTAAATATATTATAATCATTCATTTTTTTAACAACACTTATTTGCTTGTAAGTTGAAGGAAACAATACTTTATAGAAATACACCAAGTAAAGCAACAGTATCAAAAGTACTAACACTGTTTTCTCTGGCCAGTTTTCTTTGCGTAAAAAACTTATCAACGTAGAAGATAACGGCAACTTGATAACCTCGGCTCTTAGATACCAAACGAATCGCACACCTAGTGGTACCTTCGCTATCGATCGATTAAGTCCAGTTCTCTAGGTACCGGTGTTACAGGTGGAAGTTCTTCGTTCGCTGCAAAGCGAAACTGTTAGATTGTTCAGCTAACGTTTTAAACGCCTCTTATTAAAAGCGGCAGGCTTTAAAGTATGCCCAGACGTCTCTACGCAGAAAGTTCAGTGGTACAGTTGAGAACACCAGTTGAGTGTGCAAATTAGAAAGTTCTGGTCAAATAATATCGCGACAGGCTGTATAACCGACTTGAAGTTGCTGACGTTGCATTCACATTCGCCGGGACAGTCAGTTCGATGACGGACAAAGATAAAAGTTTGTGAGCTAAGAGAACCGCACATTTTCCACTCGTCACGATGGATCCAAAGGAGGAGCTTGTAAGTAACGATACACGCCACAGGAAAAAACATTCCACCGGCATTAGTCATTGATAAGCGCAAGGGTAAAGGATAAGGCGCCTCCATGGGTACCCCACGGCAGTCGAACGCACTTCCGCCAGGTGATTCAAAAGGTGTGATGGTGGTGGGGGGTTTTTTGATGACGAGTTCAACTTCGTGAGACAATTGCTAGGGCCATTATGGGCCACAATATGGTGTCGATTGTAGATGATAAGTATTACTTTTGATAGTGGTCTGTTCCATCTCGGACGGCGGGCGTGTGTATGTGTGTATGTTGTTCAGTTTCTGACGCCACAATTTAGAGTGCCTGTGTCGTATGGTAAGGGTATGATGGTGTGTATACCTGGCGCAATTTTACATTTCTAACATCGAATGTTTGATTGGCGTGAAGGTTCCCTGTCGAATATGTTACGATATGTTTGCAGGGACTTGAAACTGGAGCAAATGCTTGTGTGTTCACAAAGATTTGTTATCAAATTTCGTTATCTCCTAGAGAATGGAAAGTGTGGGTTCACAAATAATAGTAGAGAAATGTTTAGGTGCCGTGTAAACCAGTAAATTCCTGTTTATCTGATATGAGAGATACATTTGGAAATAAATCCGGATTTAAGATAACATGTTTTGAATTTGCAAATTCCTATAAATCAATCATCGATCAAACATAAAATCATATAAATACTAAAAATAGACCAAAATAGACAGATTAAAAGGCGCATGCATTTATTTGGTGCAAGATCACCGTTATCATTGACCGAATGCAAAAACTTGACATAATGTGAATTTAAGTATGTTTGGTGCCAAAACGTCTCTATCGGTGGCAATGACAAATGGCCATAAATGATTGAACGGCCGTGCTGACGATTGATACGGGGTAACCGGATCTACGAATCCTATCTTGGGTGAGGGTTGAGCTCGATTAGATTAACGATTTCCTCGAAGTATAAAATCTTTCAAACGACTTCGAAGAAGCGCTGTTACACGTACCATAGATATAGGTCTTCAATTTTAGTAATATCTGTACTAATCGAGGGATGATTCTTATTTTTTCAACAAAACTATGATGATCCCTTTCTGAAGAGTTTTTTTTGTTGTCGCTTATCCGATCATGCAGGGTGAATGGGTTTGGCTGCAGCAAAAGAACAAAGATGAATTCGAACTGCCATACGCCGGGCGAGTTCTTCGTACGCACGAAGGGCGAACCATGGTGGTCAACGATGACGGTGAGGAATTCTGGGTCAAGGACAAAGAGGTGAGTATCGGCATTTTTTGTTTGCGTCCCTGCACTTGTTCCCCGTCGATCATTACCAATGTTTTTTTTTAACCTTGGGATGGGTATTTTTTTCGCCCTCGACTCCCCTTATTTACTTTAGATAATCAAACCAATGCACGTGACGTCACAGAAAACGGTGCACGACATGATAACGCTCGGTGACCTGCAGGAGTACGCCATACTGCGTAATCTCATCGTTCGATACCGCCACAAGCAGATTTATGTAGGTGAATCAAATGGCGTTTAACCGTTGGTTTTGTTTACATTATATTATCTTTCGATTGTTTTGCTGCAATGATTTCGTGCCTAGACTTACACCGGTAGCATGCTGGTCGCGATTAACCCGTACGAGATTCTACCGATCTACACGTACAACGAGATCACGCTGTACCGAGACAAGAAGTTGGGTGAACTGCCACCGCACATCTTCGCCATCGGGGACAGCGCGTACCAGGAGATGAAGCGCGAAAAGCGTGACCAGTGCATCGTGATCAGTGGAGAGTCGGGAGCGGGCAAGACGGAAAGCACGAAGCTGATCCTGCAATATCTGGCGGCGACCAGCGGAAAACACTCGTGGATTGAGCAGCAAATCATCGAATCGAACCCGATCCTCGAGGCATTTGGTAATGCAAAAACGATGCGCAACGACAATTCGTCTCGGTTTGGGAAGTACATCGATGTGCATTTCACGGCCGAGGGCGTAATTGGGGGTGCACGGATCGAGCAGTACCTGTTGGAGAAGTCACGCATCGTGCGCCAGAACAAGGGCGAACGGAACTACCACATCTTCTACTCGATGCTGGCTGGCATGACGAAGGAGGAACGCCGCCGGCTCGATTTGGAGGACGCTCCGAAGGCCTACGCGTACCTGACCAGCGGGCAAACGTTGCTTTGCGAGGGACGAAACGATGCGAAGGAGTTTGCCGATGTGCGCGCGGCCATGAAGGTGCTGGCGTTCGATGATCAGGAGATTCAATCCATCCTCGGTCTGCTGGCGGCGATCCTTCACATGGGTAACGTGAAGTACAAGGCCACGGTAGTGCAGAACATCGATGCGGTGGAGATCAACGATACGGTTAATGTGGGCCGGGTTGCGGTACTTCTCGGTGTCTCCAAGCCGCAATTGATAGCGGCCCTTACGCGCAAGACCATTATTGCCCATGGAGAGCGTGTTGTGTCGCAGTTGGCCAAGAGTCAGGCGCTGGAGGCAAGGGACGCGTTCGTGAAGGCGATCTACGGCAAGCTGTTCATCATGATCGTGGACAAGATCAACAAGACGATATACAAGTCGTCACCGAAGGGACGCCTCTCGATCGGTGTTTTGGATATCTTTGGATTCGAGCAGTTTGAGGTGAACAGCTTCGAACAGCTATGCATCAACTACGCCAACGAGAACTTGCAGCAGTTCTTCGTAAAGCACATCTTTAAGGTATGCCTGTTCTTTAGGGTCATGGTAAAGTAGGAGTATAAAGTTAACGTGTTCATTCCAGATGGAACAAACGGAGTACGCGCGGGAAGGTATCAACTGGACCACGATCGACTTTATCGACAATCAGGAGATCCTGGATATGATCGGTATGAAGTCGCTCAACCTGATGTCGCTCATTGATGAGGAAACTCGCTTCCCGAAAGGCACCGATCTAACGATGCTCTCGAAGCTTCACTCTACCCACGGCACGAAGACGGTTTACGTGAAACCAAAGTATGACAAAGATCCCGCGTTCGGTGTGCAGCACTTTGCCGGCGTCGTCTACTACCGGGTGGAGGGATTCCTCGAGAAGAACCGTGACTCGTTCAGTGCCGACCTGAAGGAGCTGGTGACGAAAAGCTCCAACGAGTACCTGGTGACACTGTTCGGGACGGACGATTCGCTCGATACGACCAAACGGTCAATTACGCTATCGCTTCAGTTCCGGAATTCGCTCGATTCGCTGATGCGTACGCTGTCGTCATGCCATCCGTACTTTATACGGTGCATTAAGCCAAACGACGTTAAACGGCCTAAGGTATGATAAACGGTGTCTAATCCCCGACGGGAAAGATATACATTTCCGTGGGGCTTGAAGAACGAACGAATCAGTGAGCGTTACATCTCTTTCTATGTTTGTAGATAATCGACAAGTCACTGTGCGTGCGACAGCTCCGATACTCGGGTATGATGGAGACGGCCAAGATAAGAAAGGCGGGCTACGCAATCCGACACACTTACCGCGAGTTTGTCGAGCGTTACCGGCACCTTGGCGTTGGCATCGGTCCGGCGCACAGGGTCGACTGTGTGGAGTCCACCAAAGCCATCTGCCGGAAGGTGTTGGCCGGTATCCCGGACGACTACCAGTTCGGTTTGACGAAGGTGTTCCTAAAGGAAAGCCATGACTATCTGCTGGAATCCGAACGGTCGCGTGTATACCTGCACTACGTGGTGCTGATACAGCGCGCCTTCCGGAGGGTCCTGTTCTGGCGATACCTACGCCGGTATCGCCAGGCAGCCATTACGATCCAGAAGCACTGGCGCGCCAGAGGCTACCGTACCGACTACCTCGCGATGCGCAACGGCTACCGACGGTTGCAGGCCGTCATCAAATCGCGCTCGCAAACGTACGCCTTCGGTAGGCTCCGTGAGGCCATTGTGCAGCTGCAGGCCCAGTGCCGTGGGTATCTAACGCGCCGCAACCTACGAGACAAGATTACATACAGAGCTCGGCGGATGAACGAAATCATCGCCCTGAAGCGAACCGAGGAGGTCCAGTTTAAGAAGTCGGGCAACGCCCGCTGGCGGGAAGATGCCGAACACAACTACCGGCTGCGGGTCGATGAGCTGAACCGGGAGCTGGCGTACGCGGAGGAGTCCCGGAAGGCGGCACGCGTGCTGCCCCAGCCGAGCATCAACCCCGAGGAGGACAACAAGATTGTGGACGACGTGTTCGGTTTTCTGGAAGGTACTACGAGCCCGGAGCCGGTACCGAAGCGGAAACCTTCGTTGGCCGTAAGCAAAATGCGCCTGTACTTTGAGGAGAAGAGTCGTAACAAGAAAATCATCCCCACCAAGCTCCTTTCACGTCCGGTTAACTACTACGAATCATCTAGGCTCTAGCGTCCTTTTTTTTGGGGTCGTCTATCTCATGTCAATGGTCAAATGCTCTTCTATATACGCACAGCAACACCTACACAAACACCCACACACGCATCCCCAACACAATAGATGGATTGGTCCATTATCAGCATAAGTAATAAAGCAGGCGAAAGAATACACGAGGATATTCTTAAGATATTTGTAAATACACCCCGAATACAGTAGACACTCTCTTTGCTAATCTCTAGTGAAAAATAATTGCTCGAACATACTGCATGATAAAAAGTCAGTCAAATTTACAACGGAACGATAAAAAGCTTGTAAGAATTTGTATATAAACTTAATACTGCATAATAACTCGAACTTGAAGAAAGATCACTGTTAGTTGATTGGATAGAAAAAAAAATTCTATAAAAATGTAAAGAATGGCTAATAGTATCCAATATGTAACATAGAAAAGTATTCTGTTCAAAAGCGAGGTCCAGTGTAGCAGTACTTCTACGAAAAAAAAACAACCTTCGTTTCAGTCGAAAGGCATATCCAGACTGACCACGGACCCTATCCAAAAGAGAACTAACCAAACAAAAACACACACATAAACGGCATGCCAGTGATTGATAAATCAGTACGATATCAGTTCTTATCGGCCAGCTTTAAAACCCTTAGCTTACGGTACATGACAACTCCTACACGCATGTCAAGATATCGGAACGAGGCTCAAGTCAAAATTATGAACAGACGATGATTGATCAGCAAGGACGTTTGGCAAAACAAAGAGGAAAAAGAACAGGAAAATAAAACCTACCCTCAACCCCCCTTCTAATGCCCTGAATCACGTTCAGATTTGGATACAACTTCCCTTAGGTTTCGTTTCCGCATACCTTTTATAGTGTCATTAATGCTTGAGGGTGAAAAAATTGGTGCGTTGTAAATTTTTGTAGATATCGTAAAGATAGGTTAAGGATCATAAAAATACCCAAATACCAACTGGTATGATACATACACGAATGAACACCTACAAACACACATACATTTGGTATCGCTCAATAACAACGATGACATATACACCTGGCACCATACACAGTCCCTTGGCTTTTTACCCGACCTTCATCAGCAGCACATTCACCCTTTATATACTTGTAATTTAAGTGACCCATTTAAAGGGAAGGGAACTGATTGGTAGATAAGTCATTGGTGATCATTAATGCGTTGTATATAACACATCGTCATCCTAGATAAAATTTTACCCATAGCATGAGTTCATTGCCACATTTTACACATTGTATTTGTATTTTAGGTATGTTTTTTTATTTATATAAATTGTTCTGTATTTTTTTACATAGCAGACATTTTCCAAAGTTCGAAGTAATGGTAGACTTCATTAATTATTTCATAAATTTCCCCCATCAGGATGGTGATCCTACAGAAGCCGAACGGAGCGAGCAGCACGTGGAGCCGGCGTCGATTTCTTTCCGTGAGGATTTATCGGACTACAATTTCGCTAAGTTTGTGGCTACCTACTTCGCGAACAATGCGTCTTATCAGTTCAGCAAGCGTAAGCTTAAGTCCTCGCTGCTCGATCTCAGCGGTACGGCCGATATCATATCCGCGCAGGTGAGATAGTTGGGACGGATGTTATCGGGATTGGAATGTTCTGGATTATTCAATTATCGGTTTTATTTATAAAACAAATTAATGCACCAGGCACTGTGGATAACAATACTACGATTTATGGGGGACATGGCGGATGCAAAGTACGAAGATGAGAGCGAAGAGTCGAAGCACAAACCGGTAATGCAGCGGGTGTCGGTCACACTGGGCCGTAACTTTGCCAAGACGAAGGACTTCCAGGCGTTCCAGGAGACGCTGTCGGAGCACGACCGCAAGATGATACACAAGACGCTCAAGAAGAAATCGAAGATCCCGAACGAGCTGAAGTCGATCATGGAGAACAACGAGGAGATAACGGACTACCAGGAGTTCCTGAACAGTCGCAGCACCAACCTGGACAAGCTGCACTTCATCATTGGGCACGGCATTCTGAACCGGCAGCTGCGGGATGAAATCTTCTGCCAGATCTGTAAGCAGTTGACCAACAACCCGACGGCCACGTCGCACGCCAAAGGATGGATACTGTTGTCGCTGTGCGTCGGATGTTTCCCACCGTCCGAGCGGTTCGTAAAGTACCTCCGATCGTTCATTCGCGAAGGGCCCGAGCTGTACGCACCGTACTGTGAACATCGGCTCGATCGTACGCTGAAAAATGGAACCCGGCGTCAACCACCGTCGCTGCTGGAGCTACAGGCTACCAAAACGAAACAACCGATCCCGATCAGTGTGATCCTGATGGACGGTAGCAGTAGAACGGTGGAGACCGATTCGGCCACCACTGCCGGGGAACTGTGTGAGCGCATAGGTGATCTCGTAGGACTGAAGGATCGTTTCGGTTTTTCGATCTTCATCACCATGCAAGACAAGGTGCTGTCGTTGCAGAGTGGCCGGGAGTTCCTGATGGATGCCGTGTCGAACTGTGAGCAGTTCGCAAAAGAACAGGGAGCAAGTGAGCGTACGGCAGGGTGGAAGATATTTTTCCGCAAGGAACTGTTCGCTCCCTGGCACGATCCAGCACTCGATCCGATTGCAACGGGACTGATCTACGCGCAGATCGTACGAGGGCTAAATTTAGGCGAACTGGTTAGCAACTCGGATAAGGATTTGGCAATGCTAGCCGCCCTGCAGTACTATGCCGAGTACGGCAGCGAATTGAATACGAAGACGCTACAAGAACGGTTAAAAGATTTCCTACCGAAAAGTGTCCTTCGTCCGGAAACGGCCGCCCGTTGGGTGCAGATGGTCGAAAGTGCGTTCAAGAAAAGTCGCTGCGTGAAGGAATTCCTCCAGCGTTCTGTGGCAAAGGAAGATATTGTTCTGTTCGCAAAAATTACCTGGGGTATGATGTTTTCGCGGTTCTTCGAGGCGGTCCAATCGGATGGACCATCACTAGCGTCACCGAACGTCATCATTGCGGTGAACTGGTCCGGCGTTTTCTTCGTGAACGAACAGGAGCAGGTGCTGGTGGAACTTTCCTATCCCGAGATCGTTCAGATGACCTCCGAAGAGGACGCCGAGACGGAGGTGGGCACACTCTACATCGGTACCATACAGGGCGAAGAGTTTAGCTTCAAAACGTTTGACGCTCAGGTGATCTCCGAGCTGGTTAACTACATCATTGACGAGCTGAAAAAGAAGAGCATCTATGCTGTCGCGGTGCAACCGTATAAATCTGATACAACGGATGAAACGGTGCTGACCCTGGTGAAAGGAGATCTTATTTCTCTGGGGCAAGGTTTCACCGGAGAATCAATCATGTCGGAGGACGCAACGTGGGGCTATGGGGAGTGCAACGGTAAGGCGGGATACTTCCCGACAGAGTCGATCTACATTTTGCCCACGATTATGCCTCCGTCTGGAATTGTGCTGAATTTTTACAAGGTTCGTTAGGTTGTTCATTTTGCTTCCATAAATGGGTTTCTTTTAAACCAAATACTTTTCCATTAAAGCGAGAAAATGCTGTCAAAGCGAAGAAACATGCTGGCCCCATTTACAACACTATTCAGCGCAAAAAGATGCACAGTCTGCAGCGTTACGGTGCGGAACATTTCCGAACCCCCATTTCGTAAGTATCAGATGTTCTTATCCTTTTGGACATTGTCTTTACCAAGGTCTTTCTTCCTGTAGGGTCGTGTCTTCTTCTACGAGCATAAACAGTGTGCGCAAATCCACCGTTGAGGAGCTCTGGCGACATACTCGGGATCCTATGAAGGCACCTCTTCTGCAGCGTATACAGAACGATCGCGTAAAGTGTGACACCGCTGTGATGATCTTTACTTTTATCCTGAAGGTAAGAAGACGTTGATTTGGTTTGATTTGGATATTATTTACAGTGGTTTTTATTTTAAACACTACTTCTTCTGCTCAGTACATGGGAGATTTACCGAAGAATCGGGAACAAATCGATGTGGGTAGGATCTTCGGACCGGCTCTCGGCGACGACTTGCTACGGGATGAGGTATACTGCCAGATCATGCGGCAGCTGACGGAGAACAGGATCCAGATCAGCGAAGAGCGTGGTTGGGACCTGCTTTGGCTTGCGACTGGCGTCATGCTTCCTAGCCAGTCCCTACAGAAGGAGTTGTTCATGTTCTTGCGCACTCGCAAGCATCCAATTGCAGCGGACTGCTTGCTGCGGCTGCAGAAAACGATGAAGGTGGGACCGAGAAAATACCCACCGTACATTGTGGAGGTGGAAGCGATCCGCTACCGGACGGTAGAGGTTTACCATAAGGTGTACTTCCCGGACGATACCGACGAAGCGTTCCAGATTGAATCGTCCACGAAGACGAAAGATCTGATTCATACCATCACGCGTCGGCTGGAGCTCAAATCGAGCGAAGGCTTCAGCTTGTTCATCAAGGTGATGGACAAGGTATTCTCCATGCCGGAAGAGTACTTTATCTTCGATTTCATCTACGAGTTGCTCGAGTGGCTGCGCGAAACTCATCCATCGCGATCGAATGATAATCGCATCCAGTGCGAGTACCAGCTGTTCTTCATGAAAAAACTATGGATTAATGTGGTGCCAGGGCGCGATAGTAATGCGGACGATATTTTCCACTTCCACCAGGAGGTACCGAAGCTGCTTCAGGGCTACTATCAACTTACCAAGGAGCAGGCAGTTGAACTGGCCGCGTACATTTTCTGGGCCCAGTTTGAGGTGTCCGACTTGGCGCTGCTGAACAAAACATTCCACCAGTTCTTCCCGATGCTGGTGGCGAAGGATGTCGAGCGGTTCCAGAAGCTCGACCACTGGAAGCGTGACATTATCGCAAAGGTGGACGCCACCAAGGGCATATCGGTGAGCGATGCGAAAGTTGCGTTCCTCAAAATCGTCCAACAGTTCCCGATGTTTGGCTCGACCTTTTTCGTGGTAAAGCAGGCCACGGATCCGAATCTGCCACCAACGCTGCTGGTCGCCATCAACCGGTTGGGTTTCCATCTGATCGAACCGCACACCAAGGAGGTCCTGTGCAGCTACAGCTACACGGAGCTGAACTTCTGGAGTTCGGGCAACACCTACTTCCACGTGAAATTTGGCAACATGATGGGTTCGACCAAGCTACTCCTGGAAACGAAGCAGGGTTACAAAATGGACGAACTGTTGGCATCGTACATACGGCATTTCAAGGCACAAGCTCAGCGTAACTAACATTGTAAGGATCTAAGGCAAACGGATAATATTGAATTGTGCTTTATTGGGTAGCGAATAAAATAAGTTGAACATTTACACGTATCCCAAACGCTTGGCTTCGGCGACGAAGGCAATGAGTCCATTGAGGGTTTCCTGGGCATTAGGAATGATCTGATTGGCGGGCAGCACGAAACCAGTGGCTCCGGTGTCGCGGAACTCGAAGGTGTATCCCAGCTTCGTTCCATGGACTCCAACGAAGTAGTCGACCGTGCTTCCAGAGGTGACGTCTGTGAAAATATGAACAATTTTAATTATTTTAAAATAAATCCGAAAAGAACAGATGGGAATATTTTTCGTCACAAACTTACACAACACGCTGGCACTGTTACCGAAGGTGTAGCGCGTGCCGAAAGTAGCCTGAATGGCGGCAGCCGTAACGGTGGCAATCTGCTGCAGGTCAGCGTTGTTGGACGGCTGAGGTGCACCGCTGAAACCGAACGGAGTCAACAGGTACTGTCCATAGGAATGGAACGAGAACTGGATGTTGATTTTGTCGGCAATGGTTGCGTAGTAATCGGCCATAGCCTTCGTTTCCGGCTCGGAGAATGGTGCCGGTCCGGCGAAGGTATCCGAGCAGGGTACCGAAGAAGCACCACCGTCTGTGGTTTATCGTTGGAATTATGAATGAGATTAAGGTAAATACAGAGAGTGAAAATTGTGTCACACCTATCGGAAGGCCAACATTTACTTACTCATCCAGAAGTAGTCGAAGTTGCGGTTCGGGTCAGTTCCGACGCACAGGTCGTTCACTGGCTGACGGGTCTTGCGCCATTGACGGTTCTGTAGGAAGTTCATTCATATTTTCAATCAAACAGTCAATCAATCAATCAATCATTTCACTGACTTACGGTGGTCTTGGTGTAGGCCAAACCGTCCGGATTGGCGATCATGATGAAGTACCAGTCGTAGTTCTGTGCCAGATCCTGAACGGCCGGGTTGGTGGAGGTGAGCAGCTCGTTCAGCAGCCAGGTGGCGGTGGCGGACGAGATCCATTCACGGGCGTGAATATTGGCCTCGATGAAGATACCGGGATTGCCGGCCTTCTGCGACAGCTTGATCGCCTTCAGATCGCGTCCTTCGTAGGATTTACCGTACACCGAGCCAGTCAGGATGGATGGGTTCTGAGCGACAATTTCGTCCATCCAGGCATAGATCTCTTCGACGGTGTAGTAGTCGGTCCAGCCAAAGGTAGCACGAGTGCTACGGTTTGGACGCTCGGCATCGATCACTCTATAAAGAAAGTTAAAAGCACAATGATGTTTTAAGCCCTTCAAAATTTACGGTTATCCGGTATTTACTTCTGGAAGTCCTCGATCTGTAGACGGGTCTTAAGTGCCAGTGCCGTGGTCAGTTCCTCGAAGTGGGCAAACTTGTGCGGTGGCACAACGATGCTGAGTCGCATGTTGGTCTGAACAGGCGACTCCCAGAAGCTGTATCCATCGGAGTTCAGTTCCAGCTGCTGCAATGCCTGCAGCTGCCGGGCGGTGTCGATGGAAACCTCATAGACACGATAGTTGTCGAACCGGGCCTGTTCGGCGGAGCCACCGGCAGCGCAGGCGGCCAGTACGAAGAAAGCAAGCTTGAACCACATCGTCCCTGTTGTGTGTCACACTCTGTAACCCAGAATGACCGAAACGTTGTCAAATGCGATCATCTAAGGCGCTTTTATAGGCGTCGAGCACAATCAGTGGTACAAAATTCGAGATTGATAACCAAAAAATGGTGCTCAATGAAGTCTTCGGCCTATACAAATCCCATGGAATCTTCGATCAGCTGGGTGTGTTTATGTGACGCAAGCTGATCATGATTAGCAAAAAGTTGTGTGCCTCCCGGGTAGATAGTATTTGAACCAATTTCTGTAGTACCGGGAAATCCAACGCATTCAGTCAATGATTAGATAAACCTTGTATGTCTATCTACGACTAGCAGTATAAAGCAATTTGCGATGTGTCGTTTGATTTTTGAACCTAGATATGACTATTGTATTCAAACAGACCTCATTGTGGAGCGATTGTATATCATTTACGTCGAGCTACGTCACCTAATTATTAGACCGGGATGTTTTTTGGTCAGTCATTGCAAACGCTTATAAATCTAAAGGCCTCTGTTTGGCAAAAGGAGCCCAAACAAACGATATCGTGCTCATGACATAATGAATGCAAATCTTCTGCCTGATAAGATAAAAAATAGCGTACTGATACAGCGTTGTAAAGACTTGTTTATTGTGTTTGCTGCTAATGAATGCTATCTTCCATCCCGATTACATGTATCCCAAGACCCTGGCCTCGTCAATCATGGCTATGAATCCTTCCAGCAACTCTTCACCGTTCGGCACGATCTGGTCGGCGGGCAGTATAAATCCGAACTCTCCCTGATCACGCAGCTCGTAGGTATACGACAACGGGATTCCAGCAACGGCGAATGCCCAATCCACGGAGATACCCGATGCAACATCTGGCAGGGGAGTAGAATAAGTAGAGGCTCACTCAAAATTTTATCCTTAACCAAAATGGCAGTAGAAGGATGTGTACTTACAAAGCGCATCCGCGGTCGTGCCCACACGGTAGGGTTTATTGTACAGCTTGTACATGTCAACCGAGGCCCGCTGTCCGACCTGCAGCAGGTCTTGGTAGTTGTAGGCTCTTGGTGCATTGTTGTATCCGAATGGAAACAGAATGTACTGACCGCGAGAGTGAATCGACAGCGCTAGCTTGACGTTGGCGGCAATTGATCTGACGAAAGTGGTCAAATTGCTTACTTCAACCTCCGATTCTGGTGCCGGGCCTGAATAGGTATCCGAGCAGGGTGTTGTTGATGTTCCTCCATCTGCAGAAATAAGTTAAACAGAAAATATATGTATGCGTATGTTTAAAAGAGCAGAACGAAGAAACATACTGTTCCATTGGAAGTTGAAATTTCGGTTCGGATCTGTCCCGTAGCAAAGTAGATTATGCTGAGTTCTGGTTTTGCGCCACAGACGTTCCTACAAAAAACAAGTTACAAAATGTTTCAGTAATGCATACCGAATGTGCATCCTCGACTCTTATCGATGCCCTACCGTGGTATGTGTGTACGCAAAACCATCCGGATTGGCCACGGGAACGATGTACCAGTCGTAGTTTTCAGCGATAAACCTCACGTTGGGTTCTTCCGACGTAAGTAGCTCGTTCAAGACCCACGTAATCGTCGCCGACGTAATCCACTCGCGGGCATGAATGTTCGCGTCGATGTAAATACCCACGTTGCCGGGTTTGTACGAAAGCTTGATTACTTTCATGTCCCGGCCTTCATACGTTTGGCCGATCGTATCCACCGACAGCACCGACGGGTACTGCGCCACCATTCCGTCGATCCATTCGTAGATTTCCTCCAGCGTGTGGTAATCATCCCAACCAAAGCCCTCCAGCTTCCTACGGGACGGACGTTCCTTATCGAGTATCCTAGAACGGAAGAATTTGTCTAAACATCAATACAGTCTGGAATGCGAATTGTTTGAAGTACTGTTGTAGATTGGACGTAAGAAGTGTTGATCCGATGCTGTGCTTCTTGAAAAGCCTCTCTGCGGTAAACTTTTCGCTCGGTGAAATGACAACTTCCACGCTCTTGTTCACCTGAGCAGGATACTCTAGAAACGTATACTGTAGGCAGTAAAAATTCGTGTTTACTATTATTGGCTATATTTTTTCCAATTAATTCTTCTATACCCCATTCGGCGTCGATTCTAGCTTCTGAAGCAAGGTTAGCTGATCAGCGTTGGTGATATCGATTTTGTACACTCCATAGTTTTCGTAGCGTAATTTCCCATCAACGGCTGCTAGCAAAGCCAACGTACACGTCACCAAAACCACGGGGGAAATTTTTATTTCCATGCTCAATCACAAAACCCGTCTGGGCTACTAATAAAAGCCATATAGAAGGAGCTCCCGTGAAGCTGTGAAATTTTATTACATCTTATCAACTCGCACGGTGTGCCGTAAGTCCATTTGATACGTTTATCTTCTGAAGTGCTGTTAGGGTTTGGGAGTTATAAAACAACGGGAGAATACGACCACTCAATAGGATGATTGATCGGCATCCGCTCGCTGTGCGCCGTTCAGGTACGATTGAAGTAACCCATTGTTTTGGCCTTAGCCAGCATCGCTATCATTGCATCGAGGGTCTCTTCAGCGTTCGGTATAATCTGGTCAGGTGGTAGGACGAACCCGTACGGGCCATTATCGCGAAACTCGAAGCACATCGAGAGTGGAGTTTTATGATAACCGTGAGACCAATCAGTGGTAGAGCCAGAGTCGACATCTGTAGAGGGGGAGTGCAATGTGAGATGAGTTTCAAATTTTCGTTTAAAGAACTTCCCTAGAGTTGTTTATGGTTAAAATCAATTCATTACTTACATAACACATCAGCGATCGTCCCATACGTGTACCGTGTGTTGTAGCGCGTGGCAAACCCGTCCGCGGCCGCCTTAGCTATTTCCATCTGGTCAGAATAGTTGTCCGGATAGTCAGCACCCTGGTAGCCGTATGGAAGCAGAATGTACTGGCCATACGAATGGAACTGCAGGTGCAGCTCAATCCGATCGACGATCGTTTCATAGTATGCGATCGTATTCTTTGTCTCAATCTCCGAGGCAGGTTCCGGTCCGGCGAAAATGTCGTTACAGGCCACCGGGGATGCCCCACCTTCCATCCAGTGGTAAGGAAAGTTCCGGTTCAGATCGACCCCAGCGCATAGGACGGTGTGTGGGTAACGGTTCTTACGCCACAAACGGTTGGTCGTCTTGGTGTAATGAAAACCATCCGGATTGGCGACGGGGAGTATGTACCAGTCGTAGCTGACGGCCAACTCCTGCACCGCCGGGTCCTGTGACGTAAGCAGCTCGTTCAGCAGCCAAGTGACGGTTGCGGAGGTGATCCATTCACGGGCATGAATGTTGGCCTCGAGAAAGATTCCCGGATTGCCGGGTTGTTGAGAAAGCTTCACCAATTTCATCTCACGGCCTTCGTACGTGCGGCCAATGCTTTCGACGGATAGCACCGATGGGTATTGAGCGGCCAACTCGTCAAGCCATTCGTAAATGGCCTCCAGAGACTGATATTCTTCCCATCCGAAACCCTCGCTACGTTTCGCCTTGCGAGGAACATTTTCCGCGTCGATGATGGATTGAAAGTTTGGCGTAGCTAGTTGGGATCTAAGGTGTAAATTTCTCTCCAGCTGTCGGTAGTCATCCAGTTTGTGAGGTGGCACTAGAATACTCACATTCATCCGACTTTGCACGGGAGAATCGAGAAAGAGATACTAAACGAAGATCGTTAATGATCATTTCTTTCTGCGACAGCTTTAAGTAGACCTCAACTTACTCCATTTCCGTAAAGCTCCACTTCCTGTAACACAGTTAATTGCTCAAGGGTTGCAATCTCCACTCGGTAGAGATGATAATTATCATATCGAACTAGCTCGCTTCGTGCGGCTAGGAAAAGTAAAGCGAGTAAAATAAAACTGTTTCGAAACATTATGGACTGTTGGGTGACAAGTGGAAGGAAACCTACCGGTAGCCATCTTTTATACCCATTTTGGTCTTCGTTTTTGGGTCAGGAAAAACTCTCATTCCGTTAGTCTTATCTTAGTACACCAATGATACTGGGAACAATTTTTCCCACAGTTGTAAACTTGATCTGATTTGTATCGAGAGTAAAAGATGTCACGATGGTTCACGTGCTCATTGATCGTTATTAGTGGGTTATCAATCGTTGGTTTGTACCAACGGTTGGGTTATCAGTGCAACATCACGGTCAAGTACGCATGACTAGTAGTACAATCATGTAGGCAAAGACGGTAGCATTAGAGCAGATAATTATAACACCGTGATTCGAATCTAGATGTCGTATTGTGCAACAATCAATGAGCTATGTTTATTGTTTACGTATCACGCCAGCAGCTTTTCACGCTAATCTTATCGCTTACAATGATGACTCGGTGTGTGTGGGCTACGATGGTGGAAATAATAATAAAACACAATCGATCCCGACCGATTAGACGGTGAAGTAGCCAATCTCCTTCCCCTTGCGGAAGAAAGCAACCAGCCCATCGAGCACCTCCATTGCGTTCGGAATAATTTGAGTCGGCGGTAGGATGAATCCGTAGTAACCATTATCGCGGAACTCGAAGGTGGCAGCCACCGGAGTACCGTGCGTACCGTGGGCCCAGTCCGGGGAGGATCCAGAGGCAACGTCTGTTTAGATTGAGGGTAAATTAATCACAATGTCATGGTTGCATGATCTATGCAAGCGAACTGCTACGTACATAAAACATCGGCCGTAGTACCAACTTCATAAAGGGTATCGAATCGCTTAGAGATTTCAACAGCTGCAGCTTCTCCCATCTCCATCATGTCATAGTAGTTGTCGGAATACTCCGCTCCTTGATGACCGAACGGGAACAGGATGTACTGACCATACGAGTGGAACGAAAGATAGGCATGGATGTTATCCTTGACGCTAATAAAGTAGTTCATGATATTCTGCGTTTCAATTTCCGATCCAGCCTCAGGTCCAGCGTACGTGTCCGAACA
>KE525305.1:790632-809237 GCA_000441895.2 Anopheles sinensis | reverse complement strand
TGAAAAAAATAAAGATGGTCAATAAAGAGAGCTACTTAACACATTCCTTGAGTGCGTTTCCGTTTGTCACCCTTACCCATCCAGTGACCGGGGAAGTTGCGGTTCATGTCGACTCCGTAGCAGAGCACACTGTGCGGGTAGCGGTTCTTGCGCCACAGCCGGTTGGTTTCTTTGGAGTAATGGAAACCATCGGGATTCACCACCGGCAGGATGTACCAGTCGTAGTTTTCCGCTAGATCACGCACGCTCGGGTCAGTGGAGGTCAGGAACTCGTTGATCAACCACGTCACGGTGGCGGACGTAATCCATTCGCGTGCGTGAATGTTGGCTTCGATGAAAACTCCCGGGTTACCAGACTTGTACGACATCTTGACCGCCTTCACTTCACGATTCTCGTACGATCGACCGATGGTTTCGACCGACAGAATGTTCGGATACTGAGCGACCTGTTCGTCGATCCAGGTATAGATATCTTCAAGCGTTTGATATTCCTCCCAGCCAAACGCACGTCGTGACTTTTTCGGACTTTCCTCATCAATGAGCCTGTGGGAAAGTTGGAATAAATAAAAAGTTATCCACTACATTCTTGTTAAGCATTTTAGAATGCTTACTGTTGAAGATTCGGAACTCTTAAGCGGCTGGCGACTTCCAGGTGCCCACTTAGCTCTTCAAACTCGGCAAACTTATGAGGGGGCACCACAATGTTAACTTTCATGTTCGTTTGAACGGGAGATTCCCAGAACAGATACTGAAACATAGTGTTAGGAGTGTTTTTAGACATAAGTGTTCCACCGGATTTTTACCACGCTCTTATCACACTCACTCCATCTGGGTAACGCTCCAAGTGCTGGAATGCCTCCAGCTGCTGTCGGTTGGCAATGGCTACCTCGTACACCCGATAGTTGTCGTACCGGACCTGCTCACCCTGGAGCATTCCGGCCGCTAAACAGAGTAGTAAAAATGCCGACTTGAAGACCATTTTCGAATGAGCAAACGTGACTGACAGAAGCTAGCTCGAAGAATGGGCCCGTCCTTTTATAATGACGGTTGGGCTGGGGCTTTCAAGTAAGTTATTGCCAGGTATCTAGAAGACGAGATAAGAGGAGCCGGATTTTATGGTTTTCTATGAGGGAAAAGAAAAACAAACAGTATGTTGCACAGCGTAATACATATCGAGATCGATTGTGCATTGCGCTATCGCGGTGCGCAGTGATAAGGATTGATTGTTGAGTTTTTGGGATAGAATATGATTGTCAATCAAACTGAGACATGGATAAGAATAAAATCCGGGAGACGTTGGGGGTGGGACCAATATGGATTGTCATTGAAGAAAACTAACTGTGTCGCTTTACGGGTCTAAGGGTCGCTTTAATATGAGGAAACACGCATTTAATTGAACATTTTAGCATTCATGCAAGTTTATTGGTCACGAAGTAGTGTTAAAACAAAAAGAATGATCATTCATTTCTACTGAAATAAAGGCATCGGATAGCTTCATTTCTCGTAGCACTGTCCATAGTAGGTAACGTTTTCTGTTTTTGCCGTTTCGATCTTCACCTGGTGTCCATCGTATACGACATACAAAGACACGTTAGGCACGACAAACACGACGGTATCGTAGATATAGAAGTATTTGAACGGATACGTCTCAACACTGCCATATTCGAGGGCGTGCATCAGTTCGCTATCAACCGTGAAGGTGTATTTGGTGGCGGTGTTTTCCACGTGCTTGCCGAAGACAGGTTGCACCACAATGCTGTGGCCGTTCAGCACCAGCTTGAAAGCCTGCAATAAAGATGCGAGAATAGGGGATTAGACTCTAATGTAAAACGATAAGAGAATGTTTTGTTGGCTTACAACGAAGTTCTTCTCCAATTTCTGCACATAAACGGCCCAGGTGTAGGTCACTGGGTGGTCGGAAGCATACAAGATCCATTCGTTGTAGACGGGCGTCTTCGCCACGCCATAGTGGTACGGGGCGTACTCGTAGACGGGATTCACTACGCAGTTGTCAACGTAACCATACGATTTCATCACTTCAAAGTACCTAGTACGAGAAGATCGCAGAAAGGACATAAGAGATCGTTGCATATTTGCTACGGGACCGTGTGGTTTACTTACTTGGTAAAAACGGTGCTTTCTGGCTGGAACATCCAAACCCAATCGTAGTATGGGACATGATCGAAGGCAACCGTTTCGTAGGCGGACTTGACCACGACATCCACAATGGGGTAGGAGTAGTACATCGGGTACTCTACGTCGACGACAAAACGGTTTTCTGGAACATAGTGGAACTGCTCGATGTCCGGATAGTACGATGGGACAACATGTTTCACCCAGAACCAGAAAGGCTTGACGAACTCAATGTACACCGGATGCACGTGCTGATAGTCAACGGTGTAATGGTACTTGCGAACCGTGGTGTACACGTCCGCACACTCGTACGTAACCGGCACAGAGTAATCGCCGAACATGGGCAGCACACGTGGCACGCACTGTTGGTAGTAGTACGTCGGCACGGTATGGTACGATGGGGTGTACGGGTGATGGGTGATATTCTTTTGCACCTCAGACTGTACGCCGGTCCACTCCATCGACACCACCATATCATCCTTGACGCACTTGTGATCGTACGAATATCCGTGGAAGTACATCAGTTTTCCAGTTACCGATTCCGGTACCACATTCTTCACCCAATCAATGCAAATGTTCATGTTTTTCTCACCCGGTGTCTGGTGGGTGACCTGCACATTGACCGTCTTGAAGTAAGTTCCATGTTCGTGCGTGTAGTACACATTGACGTCCCAGTGGTTAACGACTACGTCCGTTTTCTTGAAGATTGCCGTCATCTTCACGTACTGACGATGGTCCGGTGTGGTCCATAGTTTGTGCGGCAGCACGTCGCTGTCTACCTTGAAGCTAAACTCGACCTTATCGAACGGATACATCTTGCACGGATTAACGTAGCCCATGACACCGAAGGTGGTCGGTTGTGGAGGAAGAACGGTCGTGTAGAACCAGGTGAAATATTTCGCCACAAAGTCGAACACGGTGACACGCTCGAGCTCGTGGAAAAGCTCCGACGTGAGCACGTCGGTGATCGATTTGTAGTACTTCACCGTCGGTGGAACTTCCACGTCAAAAGCGGACAGATAGAAGTGAATTCCGGTGTACTTGGAGTGCGATTCGTACAGCACGACGTCCTTCTTCTTCGGCACCGGATGAGCGGTAGTCGTATCGTACTGGTGACATACCGGGCAGGTCACCTTAAGGTAGTCCACTTCCGTTTCTGGCCTGGCATAAACCTGCGTCTTAACGTGCGATTTGAATCCGACCACATTGAACACCTCGTTCGAGTGCTTCGTCCAGACGAACTTGAAAGAGTTTTGTTGGAAGTTGAAAATGACATCGAACACTAGCGGAACATTGAAGTCGAACGACTGCACACGACGAGTTCCCTGCCAGGTGAGGGCGAAAGGATTGTACACCGATACTCCGTAGTATCCGTGCGCCCACATGCGGAAGAAGCTGTTGACGGTAAGGGTCACCTCGTTCTGGTTCGTAGTCGACGGGACAACGACGTTGTACTTGAACTGCGTCAACAATGGCAGCTTGAGGTCGATCTTAGTGGGCACTCCGTCGAATGTTGGCGTGTACAGCTCGACATCGGCAACATTGAGCACGTGCGTGAACTGATACTGCAGCGTCTTGAAGATCGTCAGGTAGGTATGCGTGTAGAACTGCTTGATCGTTTCCTCGTTGAAGTACTTCGTGTAGACTACCTTGCCGTTCGCCATAAACGTAAACTCCACATGAACCGGGACGTTTTCGTAGTTTTTCGTGATCGGTTCGTTGACCGTTTTGGGATCAACGTTGAAAAGCTTAGGCCACAACAGCGAGAGCGGATTGTGGACGCCCTCAAACTTTACGTACACCGAGTAGAGATCGTAGACGCGATCCATGACGTACGGCGAGAAGCTTACGTAGAACTGGTTTACCTTGTTGTGCTTGACATCGGCGATCATGTTACCGCGAATAATGCTGCCAACCTGCTGTCCGGCATCGACGTAATCATAGAAGAAAGATTTCGTCTCGACCGCAGGATCGTAGTGTACGAACTGCTCAACCACACGCTCCAAATAGTGATAAAAATCGGTTCCAAAGTACACGTCCGAGTTGACCAAACTTCTCATCGTGGTCACGAAGAACGAGTACAGATGCGGATCCTTCTCACCCTTCATAATGGCCACCACCTTCGAGCAGTACTGGACATCCTCCATCGAAATGATCACCTTCACCGCAGCGACACGCAGCTCGACCGGGATCGTCTCGTCGATCACGATCGGGAAAAGAATTTCGAACAGTGCATCATGCTCGTGCTCCATGATTTCCATTAACGCGTAAATAACGTGCACCTGCAGATGACGATCGTACTGCATGTCAAGCACCTGCTCACCCTTCACAAGAGGAACCAAAAGCTCTCCAACCGTACCAAGCTGGATGTTCTTTATACCGTGCAACCAAACGAGCTGATCCTCGAAGGTCTTGGCTTCCTTGAGCTTTTTGTAGTACACCTTGATGTACTTTTCGATCTCCACCGAATGCTGATCGTGCTGGAACGTCTTGTAGATCATGGTACCGAAGGAAAGGATGGCAGCATGGGCCACCTCCGGCTTGACATACGACGCAAAGTTTACAAAGTCCTCCACACTGTGCAGGAGCTCGATTGACGGCGCGCGCACATTAACGCCCAGCGAGAACAGCATACCAGCGGCTACGGAATCCTTCACCTTGTGGTTCTTCACAACGTCCATCACGAACTGCACCGAATATTTCGTGCCCACCGAAGGAAGCACCTTGCAGAAAATGTCCACCGCCATCAGATCCTTCGGGGTGGTCGATTTCGTCAGCACGGTCCAGAACTGGCCGTAGTTTTCAACGGTAAACGGTTTCAGGATTTCGATGATGCGCGAGATCACAAGGCCATGCTTCGTATCGATTTCTTGGTGTGTAATGGGGTTTTCCTAGGAGCAGAGTCGAAATAAGTTGGTTTAAAAAAATAATCTCATTAGTGTACTATATCGTCTATAAATCATACCTGTAGGTATTGGACAGCTTCATACAGCATCACCTGAACCTTAGGGATGACGGTCGTAGCATCAATCGTTGGCGTGATGGTAGAAATGGTTGGATAAGTTTCTTCGAACACCGATTCCGCTGTCTCGTAGTGGACATAGTGGTACATCTGTGAAAGGGAATTAAGAACGTAAAATACCAGTGGGTATGGAGCTGTAGCTACGTTTCACTCACGGGGAAGTTGTTGAATTCAAACTTCTTGGTTGCCGGAACAGTAAAAGTGGTGTGTGTGAAGACCAGCGACTGTTTGCTCGTCACAAACTGCTTCTGACCCTCGACGGTGAACGGTTGAACGTACTTGGTGCTTTCGGAGTGCACCTTGTACGCGTGGACTCCATCCTTGGAAAAGCTCAATTCGTACTCGACCACCGGCAGGACCGAGTTCCATGCGCTCCAGTTGTGGTAAACGTGTTCCGGCTCAACGTTCGAGTAGATACCGTAAGGGAGCTGCGTGAACGTCTGGTAGTCTGGTGTCTTGATCACCTGCACCATTTCATTGACCGAGTGGACGGCGTAGGTTACGTTCACCTTACCGTACACGGTTTCCTCTGCTTCGGTAAAGACGATGGGTTTGACAAACTTTTTCGTCGGGATCTTGTCCATCGGAAGCTGAAGCATGGCCGCCACTCCCTTCTTGAGGTTTACACTCCACAGGACGTCCGACTTGGTGGTGAACACTTCCTGCACCATCCCAAACTTATCGTAGGTAATGTAGAATGGTTGCACGATCGCTTCGGCTTGCTGGGCGTACTCGGTGTAATTTTCCGCCGTCGGTTCCATCGGCAACGGTAGCGGACCAGTGTAGAGGAAAACCTTGGGGTCAACGAAGTGCACGAACGTACCATTGCCGTTCGGATCTGTGTCGAAACAAGATCGCGAACCCTTAACAGAGGTGATCAGCGAAAAGCGTAAATCTATCCATACCTGGACTAACGTGCAGATCAGCCTTCACACGGTACATCGAGCCGTACTCCGGCTCCACTACGCCGGTCGTCACGTCAAGCACGTACTGGTACACATATTCCTCCTTCCCGGTACCCACGAAGACACTTTTCGGGACGCTTCCCTGGGCCCAACCCATAGCCGCCACGACGGCAAACGCTGTAAGAAGAGAACCAATTGAAGCCTCACCTTACGCAACACACTAAGGGGAGCCAAACGGCGCCGGAAACTCACCTAACACTAACCACTTCATCGTACGGTCGGTTCTCCACTAGCTTCCTAGTTGGGGCACACTTTTTCACCAACGAATTTCCGTTACCTTTTCGAACGTCTCCAAAGGACGCCAGCCGGTCAACTGCTCCCGTGTGTTGACCGAGGGCGTCTTTTAAAGGACCCAGCTTATCATGGACTCCGGATGCTTGTTTACCCTCGTACGCTCCTGTAGGTCATAGGTGATTGCCGGGTTACCGTGCAGTTTAACACATAATACTAACGCCCGATAGCAGACTGGCGCATTACGATGATAATAGCTGCATCGCTGCAACTGCATCCCTGGCGTGTTGCTGCACCGATTTGGGGAGGCTGAGGCTAAATATTTTTGGCAGTATCAGCTACGCCAAAGTGTGCTGGAGTTTATTAACCTTTGGAAAGGAACATTGTTGCTTGCAGGGAGCATTAACCGAGAGCATGTTATTTTCGTTCGGCAAGATATTGGGGTCGAATTCATATATTGCGTTCGTCTCAAATGATCGGAAAGATGGCGAATTGGTACTACGCGGAAGCGAACGGAATCGCAATTCATCGTGTTAGATAATGCTTGCAAATGCTCTACGATCGTCTTTTCTGCAGTATTGTGCATAATTTTAAGCGAGGTTTTTTATATTAACTTTTTAGCGTAATTCCAAATAATTATTAATCTCTCTTACCACTTGATCGCCTTTAACCATTGAGATTGATCCATCCAAAGGTATGCTAATGCCAGGTAAGCCAAATCATTTTAAATGGTTTTATACTATGCTTTTGAGAATAAAATTATGTGCGGTAGTTAAAAATTTTTATTTAGCTTTATTTTATTGTCGAAAATATGTTGAATGGAAGTTGTTCTAATTCCGCGACGAGTGAGAACAGAATTTACCAATTTTAATTGTCTCAGCGTGAGGGACAACTCGAAATACCCAACTCTTCTATGCTTCCATACTTCCTCCAATCAATACAAGTTCGATTTCAACCCAACCATCTTAAAAACAAGTTAATAATCACATCATTGATTAACAGAGTGACAAATAAGTATATTGTATTTGCATTTGATATTTGTTGATCTTAGCATTTCCATATAACTAGAATGATTGGTGAAACTAACACTAAACACAATTTTCTCTGCTTATTGTAGCATTTATTTGCGTACGGAAAAGATGTGTTTGTACCTTAGTGTATACACCACAACTTATAAGAAGCTTATCTATATTTCTTTATTAAACTGCATATATTAGTTTTCAAAAGCCTGGGAGGCTGCGAGAAGCACGAACACATCAACATGTTATATGAGTTTTTTTTTCCAATCCTAAAACGGAAACAAATCCAGACGGCCGATTATTATGAGCTGTAACTGGAAACCGGGGAATCCCATGTTTTGTTTTCTATGTGATTCATTCGCCAAGCGAACCCCAAACTGGATGATGTTGTTGGCGAGAATTCAGTCTTCGGTCGTTCGTCGTCACGAACGGTTCGTTCTATTTAGCTAATTCGGTAAAGATGCTGCTCGTCTTGTTGGCCGTGTGCTTGTTGTCGGGATTCCCGCATGATTGCGCTGGTCAGAGGTGAGTGCTTTGCGTTGATAGCGGTTTGGTGATGTGCACAGAGTAATGCTACTCTAAACGATTTTTAGGTATGCGATCGTAGCTCCACATACGGTGCGGCCCCATTCAACCTACGAAGTTTTAGTGACAAATTTGGCGGAACAGGTGCAACAATTCCGATGTGAAATAGTTGACTCCCAAGATGTGCCGGTGCGCACGCAGTCGGTCCGGGTAGATCCCCAGCAGATTGCGCAGGCAGACATCAATGTAGGTTCCTCATGGCAGCGATAGCGATCGTAGTTTCATAAGATAATGGTGCAATTTAAAAACTGTTCTCGGCAGATCGGAGCCCTGGAAGAAGGAAAGTACCAGCTAAGGGTGTGGAACGAACACCTTGAAAAGTTGCTCAACGCTACCAGTCTGATGTATTCGAGTAAAAGCTATACGGTGCTTTTTCAAACTGACAAACCCGAGTACAAACCTGGTGATAAGGTGCAGTTTCGTGTGCTGTTTCTTTTTCCCAATTTGCGGCCGGTGCTGCGAGACGTGGCCCCAAGCGTATTCATCACCGACCCCAGCGGCTATCGGATCCAGAAGTGGACCGATGTGAGCCTACTGAATGGTGTGTTTGAAGAAAGTTTCCAGCTTGCACCGCATACAACAATCGGTGGTTGGACGATAAGTGCTCTCGTGAATGATCAGGTTCGTTTAAGTAACCTATCGTTAGTATAAGCTTAGGGACTGAGAAAGCTTATATGCTAAGAGATAACGTTAGTTCTTTACTTTCACTCTAGCATTTCTCAGACAGCTTTAGGGTTGCGGAATATATCCTGCCTGTGTTCAAGGTGGAACTTACCAGTATACCTAAATCATTCCATTGCGACCAACAAAACATGGAGTTGCGTTTAGCCGCTCGCTACATGGGAGGCGGGATGGTACACGGTAATGCCACAATCGTAGCCCGAGCCAACTACAACAACTACCCATCACAAACGAAGGAAGTTGGCCGGCGTCGTTTAATGCTCAACGGGAGTGCAATAGTTCAATTTCCAACCAGCAACGTTACGGGAGGATGCGATGAAGAGCGCAACGTGTGGTTCGATGTGGAAGTCATGGATAGTCTAACAGGCGTCAGCTATAATTTAACAAAAAAGTTTAAAGTGTACAGCATATTGTACAACATGGACATAATTGATGAATTTGAAGGTTTTTATCCGGGTTTACCGATAAACTTGAAGGTCCGTCTTTCAGAAGCCGATGGTTCCGCGGTGCCGAATGAAACTGTGACCATAGTTTACAAGGTCATAAACAACGACCAAGATATGGATGATGGAATTCGGAACCGCGAACAATTAAAAGCAAATAGTAATGGAATTGTACACCTTCGAATCAATACCACCGAAGAGACGAATAGCGTTCACGTTGAGGGCTATTATAAGAACATCACCATCCCATTACTCTACGCGGAACCCTTATATCTTGAGAAGGGTGTTAAATTTCTAACAGCTTACGTTCGACGCGCATTGTAAGTGGGCGGTTTTAATTTCATACCGAATTTGAGATTTAATGCATTATGCGCATGGTTTCTCTTATAGTCACACTGTTAATGGTAACATTACCATTAATCTGGATTCCAACGTGAGTGTTCGGAGGATTTATTACATCGGATACTGCCAGGGAATTGTTTGCACCAAAGGAGCGATTGAGTCGAAAAATGCCAAAAAACATCACGTACTAGTAATTCCCACGAACTCGAAAATGCCACCGAACATGAAACTTATGGTGTTTAGCGTGTTGGAAGATGGAGAAATTTTAAGCTACCCGGTCATTGTACAATTTAAATCAGTTGGCAGTGATGCGGTAAGTTGTCTAGATTCGTATTAAAATTTCATATTGAGTGCAAAGATTAAAAACAAACGTATTTCAGTTTAAGGTAACGTGGACTCAAGACCAACCCGGTAGATACAGGTTTGGCATTCGTGCTGAAAACGGCGCGTATGTTGGACTACTTGGGGTAGATCAGGGTATAACGTTGCGACCATCATCGAATAACGACATAACCCTGCGCAAGATCGAAAGTATGGAAAAGGATGCGGAAGATTCCATGGTCCTCTGGTCCGTACACGACAGTTTTGGAGTAGGTACAAGACAAACTGATTCACCGCTGATGATTCTTATGTACGATTTTTGATTTGCAGAGCCTAGGAGCGACGCTACTGACCGACGGATATCTAACAGATGGTAAGTAGAGAACAATAATAACCGTGGTAGATTTTTTTTCAATTTTACGTTTTATAGTTGGAAGTGTACACCACGGACCGGGTGGAGGGATCGGAGGCAATGCCCGAAATAGCTTGGATGAAGATATTCGCCAAGATTTTCCTGAAACATGGATTTGGGAGTCGTTGACTATTACCGAGTAAGTGGTGATCGATGTGATCGATGTGATTTCGTATGCTTCTTGTTGATAGATATCCTTATTGATGTGATCTTGTTTCTTATCAAGTGGAAATGGTACGTTGGTGAAGCGTATTCCAGATACAATAACGACTTGGGTTGTGACTGGCTTTGCTGTTGGACAAGAGCATGGTTTGGTCGTTTTGAAAGAACCGCTTCGCATCAACAATGCTAAGGAAGTTTACGCACAACTGCATGCGCCCGCGTCGATCAAACAATTCGAAGTAGTCGATGCGGTCTGTCTCATCCATAACAATGGCAACGATACCACCGTCAACGTTGAGGTGTCACCGAATTTAGAGACAAAGCGTAGTCTATTTTTGCGAAACGGAGAATCCAGAAGGATACCGTTTAAACTATCGGCTAAAACTGTTGGCGTGCTGACGATAGACGTTGTAGTTAAAACCCGGAAGGGAGTCATCATCGATACGACGCGACAATCAATAGCGGTGCATCCGGCGGGCGAAGAGAAAGTTGCAGAAGACGTGCGTTATGTTAATTTCGCAAATTTCAACAACACCAGTTTCAGTATGACGGTAAAACAACTGAAGTTGCCGACATCCTGCAATGCCAGAGAGATTCAATTCTCCGTCATTGGTATGTTGTGCATCATTCTGTGGGTAAAGGTTTTTTCCATGCTAATTAAAAGGATTTATTCTTGTAGGAACACTCATCAATTTGAATCCGTATGATCTGGAAAGTATGGTGGCCGCTTCATATGGAAATGGTGGGGAGAATCTTCTGTTCCTTCAAACGGCGATTGCAGTTTATGAATATCTTAACAAAACTGAAACTCTGAGTCGAGGTAAAAGACAAAAGCTTATAGGCTACATAGAGGTCGCCTACCAACAGCACCTTCGGTTCCGCTTGAACGATGGCTCGTTCAGTATGTTCGGTACGGTGCGCAAGTGCAGCAGTATCTGGCTAACAGCGGCTACGGTGGAAACCCTGCTTAAGGCGCGTACCTACCTTGCGGTTGATAAATCGGTGATAGACGAAGGATTAAGTTGGCTAGTAGCACAGAGCCAGGATGATGGCACCTTCAAAGAGAACTGCCCGATCGTGTATCCACACATCCAATCAACCGGAGGCAAGGAATTGTCTCTCGCGAGTAGCGTGCTGCTCGCCTTTGTTGGTTATCAATACTCCGAGCAGTATGCAGATTTGATAAGCAAAACAGATTCGTTGCTCAAACGTGAGCCCATAGAGGACGTTTACGTGTTGGCCAAAACGGCGTACCTGCTGAAGAATGATCGTACGATACTGAAGAAACTGAATGGAAAAATGGTAAAACAAGGCTCTTATAGCTTCTGGAGGGTATCGAATCGGTCACAACCAACGGCTTCAGAAAATACACGCAACCAAGGGGCAACGGCTTACGCCTTGTTAGCAAATTTGAACCAGTACAAGCTAGTTCTGAGTATCGACGACATGCTACGGGTGGCCCAATGGATTCAACAGAACATGTTCGCGAGCGATCTGCGCAAGACGTCGTTCGAAAAAATAGTCGCACTAGAAGCACTGAAGATCCTACACGATCGCCTCCCGACCATGATACCAAACATGAACGTACAGGTTTTGGAACGCTCACTTCAGATAAATGGCAAAAATCGTGAATTACTTCAAACGATAAAATTACCGATTGCGACTCTCGATGTGAAAGTATCGGTGAAGGGAACAGGATTTGCTATGTTCAAATTAAGCTACCGATGCACGGTTCCTCCAATGAGCGCGAGAGCAGGAAAAAAACTACCTTCCGGTCGAACTGACCCAGTTGAGGTGGATATTATAAAACTGAAGCAACATAACCTTATGCAGACGCAATGGAACATTTGTGCAACTTTTAGTGCATTTTTTTCTCAAAGCCCATTCTGTAGGTTCAACATATATCTACCCACTGGATTACATTTGGTTGAACAGTCCAATGCGTTTTATAATCGGACGAGCGTGAGTTTTCCCACCGACATACCAGAATATCCAGGATTTTCTAATTTTAACTATTAAACGATTTCAGAGTGCCATCAGTCAAGATGGAGACACCCGCTTAGAACTTGTTTACAATGTTAAAAAATTTCCTTCCATTTGTTTCCCGGTTACTGCGCTGACCTATTATCATCTGGTACACCTGACGAGTGGTATCGTAGAGCTGTGTCCTATGGATGGAACAGGTAATACATGAGCTGAGTGCTTATTTGGGACAGTATTTAATCGGTTGAAGCATTTTTGTCAATTTCAGATCGGTGTACTGTTTTTATACTCGCCTAGACAAAAAGCAACAGCTCATGACACATGTTGCCTACTCCGAAGTTAAATGCGGCTAAAAGAATAAAATTGCAACAGCTGTTACAGTTCACAAATAAAGTTGATGATCTAAATAAATGATCATCTAAAAGTGACAGCAATCTTATTAACTAATCGTTTTTCTCCTTACGATGGTAGTGAAACTGATCTTTTTAAATATAATAGCCAGTAGTATCTGCCACCACATTTTGTAGAAATGTAGTGAAATTTGGGGCTAGTGTGCCATAGGGGCAAGTGAGCTGGCATTTTTTCAGTAAATGGTCAAATGAGTATACAGATAATGTTGAAGATGTTCAACTAAGTAGAAAATGTAGATGAGTGAATAGGAAACACTTGATTTTAAGTACACTTGCACGAGCGAACTAAAATTTTCGTGCCTCTTTATTCTCTTCGAAAAGGCTGGTTTTTACAAAGTCGCGGGCTTATATACCCCGGGGTCTTAGATCGTTTTAGAGTTTACTTTTAGGGCATTTTCAAAGATACTTGTCAACCGCGTTCTTTGACGGCATCTGTCATGCCGTTGCGATGTTTTGCAACAGATAAGTTTATCCCTCTTCCTTCATATAGTGTACCAAATTTTATGAGAATAGTACATTTTCACTTTTTTATCATGTATTTTATGCTGCGCAGCAAACTTGACTGTTTTCTTATAATATTATAACCAAATAAATTAAGCTGTCAAAACCCATTGAAGTAAAAAATCGGGAACATAAGTGTCACATAGCAAAGTTGAGTGAAAGAGTAAGTGGTCGGAGGGTTCTGCCAAAAATATGGATTATTTTTCACGAAAATATCTGCATTTGAAAAAAGTTAACTTTTGGGGCAAAAGGGACATCACTGTTTGGTGCAAGATCCTATTATTCTTCAATCTGAAGCTGCCAAAAACTTAAAAATTGATGTGAAATTCACAGTGTAGCAGGAAGGTGCGTAAATACAAGCGGGTTTTGTCCCACAGAAGTTTTCCAGTGGCCAGAATGAAAAACCGTGAAAACGATCGCTAAATAACTGAAACTCAAGGAGACATCTCCAGTCGGCAGTTTGGAGTTAAGTTAGGTACGTTATGAGACTATAAAATGTGTTAAAATGCTCTATTTAACTACTCTTGACATATACAAGCGCCACATATGCTGAGATTCTCATTAATTATTTTATTTTTATACATTAAATCCTTAAATCAAAAAAGGCGGCCGTCTTTCCCTATACGGGGGGCACTCTTGCCCCGAAGCTCAGAAAAGTACAGGATTTATTACCATTTTTAAAACAATTATAGAATAGTTGTTTTTGCGTTTATATTTCTGAAACTCAACGACAAGTGAAAGAAATAGTGTGAAATTGTATTAAACATTTTGCCGGCGTTTATCAAACAGATTTTAGTAAATTGCAGAACGAATCGCTTAGGGTAGTACACTTGCCCCAAGTTCCGCTTGATAAAAATAAAACTTCATAGTGATCCGAAAGCTTAAAATGGGAGTTGCTTTCAGTTACAATAACTGAAAACAAAGGAGCACATTTTAAAACATGCACTTTAGTGGAGCGCCTAAAATATATAATAGTATGTTCTACTCTTCTGGTTGATCTATAAGGGCCGGTTTACGTCTGGCATGCATGAGTAAGTGATAAGTCTTTAACAGAAGATATATCCCATTCCACAAAAGAATGTACTGATCCAATTTTCTTAAAAAAAAGTTTGATATGGTTTTATTATATATTAAATAATTGATTTATGTATATTGTATTCTAGTAATTGTAAATCTAGTTGTTCGCACTAGAGATCGAGAAACAAAATGGATCACATTCGCTTTGTTGATAGACTATATAATTCATGGATGTTATTTACCAAAAGTTGCTGCATGCATGCCTCGAGATCACATAGGGCGGCAGTGGTAATTTGCATCCCTAAGGCAAAACGCACATTTTCCAACCTTCTATGAAAAACTTGTTTTGGTCGCGAAAAAAGAAGTCACTCCGCAAGAGTGAAATAAAATGTGGCTCAGTGTGAGTTTCAAATCTCTACATCAACAGAAACGTGAAATAAAAACCAAACAAGAACATCACCGGTTCGAGTATGTTCTGATGTAATTATGCTGACCACTCCGCCAAGGAATAAATAGTTAAAAATCTGTTTTTTTTAATACATGGTATACATAGTTTTGTTAATAAGAATCAGAGCTTCAAACTGCCTATAAAAATCTGGGTAAGAATGCAGATTTTCTCGTGTTTTAATTAAAAATATGTTCAACTATGAACGGGGGCATAATGCACGTCGTTGATCGAGTCAAACTGCATCAGTTAAAAAAAAAACTTAATTCGAATTCCTGTCATTCAAAATAAAGATGTTGATTGATAAAAGCATTGATTCCTTGAATTTCATTCACCTCCGATCAAATCACAGGAAATTTTTTGACTTTTTAATTGATCCAAATTAGATTATTTGAGGAGGCCTGCATTTTGCCTTACTTTTTTGGTACGTATTGCCACTTTGTCGTGGTGCGTATTACCACTTTGTTGTATTTTGCCTCAACCAGATACAGATCTATCAAACATTGAACTTTGTAGAAATTCTAAAAATTAATAATTGTTTGACAAAACAGTCAGAAATTCCCTACGCTGTTAAGAGTTTGAACTTTAATGAATAAAATGAATTGAGAAAATCAACATTCACAATCCAAGTTCATCGAAAACTCAATAGTTTTCCTTAAGGGGTGCGTATTACCCCAGGAACTCCTACTCATTTATGTTTTACAGTTCCTGGAGGGCAACCGAAGTTCGAAGCGGTTTTACAACGTGTCGCGCCCAACATCGCATCCCCCGGCGATGGCGTCATATGCAACATGTTTCGTTACCCACTAACACTTGTCGCGGTTTTAGAGGGGTGAATGTTTGTTTCACGAACCCCCACGGCAGTGTTTTTCAACCTGGCCGCATGCGCTGAACAATTCTGTGTGGGTTTGCTAGCCAATTCAGTATTTTAATTGTCAAAATAATTTATGAACAAACATATCACAAGAACGAGACAACTTAAAGTTTAAAATCGCTAACTATTCATAACATGTCATAATATAATTTTTATAATTCGAGATAACGAATTTAGTTCATCGAGGGGGAAGTGAATTGAGGAACACTGTCCTACGCTCAGGAAGTCACACACACATACGTACAGCATATATGCAACATGAGCTCCTCAATGCCGGCTTCTCCGGAGCTTATAAATATCGCTTCATTCGTGCGGCGTAAGATAAGTTGACGCACAGTTGTCGTTCAAATCGTGTCTAAAGCAAGTGTTGTTACAACAAGTGTTGAAACTTTAATTCTTCCGTATTTAATTTCATCATGGAACTGTATATGGAGCGATTTGCCGATCCAGTTGAGTTCAATTACCGTCCAAGGGACCACAAAAACGGGTAAGTGTGATTTTAGGAGCTTAACGTATGCATTAAAAAAATAGACAAATTTTAACGATTTTTCCTGCAAAAACGGAAAACGCTAACAACTTCCTGTTGAAAGTAACATAAAAAGTTGAATTTCTTTTAAGTTCAGCACAAGTTTGACAACTTTATCATTAAAATTGAATCCACAGTGCCCAGAGCAGCAAACCCACTACGTTTGATTACGTGTAAAAACATCCAGCATTATCGCGGAACAAATTTGTTTGATTTTGTTAGACGTTTCTTGTCCACCGAATTCAGCTGATATGGATTTTTGAGTATTTTGTCACTTATGGAGAAAGGTAAAAAAATCATTAGAAGCCTTGGTCCGGCCACGTATTGTGCTGCGAGACCTCTAATTGCAACAGAGGCCGTAACGACAGGCAAAATGAAAAATGGCCTAATCATTCCGTTTTTTAGACCAGAATGTCGCTTCAACTGGCCAAACAGTTTAGAAAAACTTAGTTAGAGTTAGAGATTGTTATACAGATGTTGCGATCGAGGCCAGGCACTCAAACAAAAGGGCTCGAAGCTCCTGTAAGACATGTGCTCGGAAAATCACAAAATTCGGTCAAATATCATAATCGATACCAGCTGTAGTATACAGTTTTTTATAATTATAGGAGCTTTCATTGTAGGGTGTAGTAGGGTTATGTATACTACACAGCACTAATAACCCTTTCTATGTCCCTCAACTACTTCCAACTGATAAACCTTGACAACTTTCAAACGTATGAAATATTCCAACAATTTAAAGCCCAGCGGAGCAGCAGGTGGTCATGCAGGCCACACAACTACTGAAAAACATGTTAACATGAATCGTTTTGTTGGCTATGGCTAAATTTGCGACCAAGTACCGTATGCCCACCTTACTGGCCGTCAGAATATTTTTTCTAAGTACGTAAGTGATGTTACTTTACAATACAATTTACTTCATTCAATTAGCTATTCAATTAACTTCTTATCGTCGATGAAAATTTGTCTATTTTTTTTTAATGCATATGTTACTACGCAGTATATTGTTGTTTTTGCCGGCGTATAATCATCGCCCGGCGATTGTGGGGTAGAGTATATTTTCATGAATGAGTCAGGCGTGTGTGTTTTCCCCGTTGCACAGTTGACTGTGTTTGGTTATTTTGTTCTGCTTGTATGGTGCTGGATGGATGTTTTGGATTGGTTGGTTTTTGTTGGAGACACTTTTTGAATCAGTAAATCTCTAAATTTAAATCAATTAGCAACAACCAATGAGTTTTCATTGTGTTATGTCCGGAGGATGGGTGTAAGGAGGCCGTTTTTCTCAAACACGTTAAAATGGTTTAGAACACAGCTTTGTACATACTAGACACTTAACGTTTATTCACAAATTAAAAGCGGCTAGCGCTGCACGTCCGACCACGGCTGATGCTGAACCCGAAGAGACGAAGGCTGGAGATCGAACGAGATGATAAGCGCAACGCCTGACCCCGAACCGGTTGAACCCGATCCTAGGGCCGTGGCCCCGACACGCACACATCAGCAGTTTCCTCGCAACGTTGCGAGGATCCCAGAGTGTCCGGTCGTGCGACGCAGTCCACGTACGCAACACATTGTTAAGAATGCAATTCTTCTTACTGTTTTGTATGTACCTTGGGCGCGCATAACGCTCCCACTCAACCCTGTCCATGTCGATTGGGTTTCGATGTGGAGAGTCCTTGGCGTTGCCTAGGACGAGAGGATCGGCTAGCTCACTCTCTTCGCTTCTCGACCGTCCTGGCGTGAGGACGTGTATCATCGCTCCGTGCTCGTATCGTTTCGTCCGTCGGTCTAATTTGAAAGTGTTATTTGTCTAATAGTCTAAAGTTTGCTAATAAAGCGTTTCATACTAAGATAGAAACTCAACACTTACGGTTAAATAAATAAACACACTCACAGACAGACCGTCCAAAAATATGCTAGTTTTGCAAAGATCGAACAAACATATTTGCTCACATCTGTTTCGCACATTATTCCTTTACCGCAGGCATTATTCTATCGTTGGATCATCGATTCTGCGTCCAAACTCCGAATATCGCGTAAGTGTGACTACGTTCGATTTGAAAGAAGCGATCGAGTTTCGCGTATCCATCAAAGATGGAGCAAATGTAATTAAAAGCGAGGAACTTACGCTGAACAATAATGAGTCTCGAAACGTTACTTTAGAGGTAAGGCTTATAAATTATTGCGTTTAAAAATGTTCGAGTTATTGATAATTCATGCTGTTTCGGATTTGCTACAGATTGGCAGTATTCCCAAGAATGAACCGTATGTATTAGTGGCAGAAGGATTGTCCGGAATAATATTTACGGAGCGCGCCGCTCTTAAATTCGACGACAAGCAGTGCTCGATGCTGATACAAATGGATAAGGCCTGGTACAAACCTGGTGATACGGTTTTTTTTCGGGTGCTGGTTCTAGACCGTGGCTTCAAGCCATTTTCCCCAGCGAGCGCCAATGGTATGACGGTGTTTATTCGTGATGGGCAGGGCAATCGGGTGAAACAGTGGAGCAACGTGGCACTATCAGAATGTGGT
>KE525305.1:772159-787068 GCA_000441895.2 Anopheles sinensis | reverse complement strand
GCAACGATAAGGGTGGTTTCCAGTCCACTCAGGATACGGTCGTAGGATTGCAGGCACTCTCGAAAATGGCCACCAGCTTGTCAGGGTCGGAAGCCAATATTTCGGTTAAGGTAAAGTTGTCCAATGACGAGGAGAAATCGATGGCTGTCGATCGTGATAATGTGTTGGTGTTGCAAAAGTACGAACTGCCGAATGCAACAAGAGAGCTTGCGATGAGTGCCACCGGAAGTGGTTGTGCCCTGTTCCAGCTGTCGTATAAGTACAATATCAAGGACATAGATAACAGTCCACGGTTCACACTCAACCCGGAAGCTAAGCGAGGAGCGTCTGTTTGTTCCATCGAGCTAAAGATATCCGCCAGCTTTATTCCGAATGCAGACCAAACCGTCTCAAACATGGCCGTGATGGAGGTGGACATGCCGAGTGGTTACGTGACCGAAATTGACAAAACAAAGTTCTTGCAGATCAACAAAAAAGTTAAGGTTTGTATATTCAAGTGCATCTCTTATTTATCTATCATTGAATGTTTGTGGACTGTGAATTTTATGATTGCAGAAAGTAGAAACGAAGCGCAGCGATACAACAGTGGTGCTTTACTTTGACAACATGGACGAAACAGTTGTAACTGTGCAGATAGCTGCCTTCCAGAAGCACGAAATAACAAATCCGAAGCCAGCCAATGTCATTATTTATGACTATTATGATAACAGTAAGTATCATTCGGGTTCGGTAAGTTGTAGTCTATATGCTTGAGAATACAGTCGTTTCTTTTTTTCCTATGTTTCAGCCCGTTGCGCAAGTTCGTTCTATGAAGTTACAGCTTGAATGTTTCAAAAGTTGCACGTGACCGGAGGTTCCTAACGAATAGTATTTGAACAGTTTAAATGTTGTTTTTAAAAAGATGATGCACAATACATTACTGTTTTTGAAAATAATTGAATTTAAAAAAGTGTACAAAATTGTTTGCATTAATTATATCGAAAGAAACTTCGCTTAATTCGTAGCAGTATCGTTGGGTGTAGTATTATAGATTGATATGTAAGTTAAGGAGTCCGGCCAATGGTTGGAGTGGCAAAGAGGGCTTTGGTTTATTTAGCGTCTCTTATGGTGCTAGAAAACGAATGCAATCATTCGCTGCAATCAAATAAAATTTAACACTTTTGTGAAAGTGACAGTCATTGCAATACTTCGATGCTTAATCACCCACCACATTCCCGAACCGGGGACATCTATTTTCACTTTTATCATTGATAGGTAGTGTTCTCAAGAGTGTGTCGTATAAGTTTGGTGGTGAAAGAATTACTCGTGCAAAGGTTTATCCAGATTTGTGTTCGGGGAGTTTGTTGCGCTTGAATTCGACCAGAATCAATACTCGATTCTGATACAAATGGATGAGGCCTTGCACAATTCTGGTGATATTATTTATTTTCCAGTGCTGGTTCTCTACCGTTGCTTCAAGCAATATTCCTTACCGAACATTGACGGTCAGACGGATTGGCAGAGTTTATCAGTGATGAGCAGGGTAATCGGGGGAAAACGTGAAATAACATAACCTTATCACTATTTGGGATTTTCGAGCCTGTTCTCGACCCTGTCCACAGACCCTTTAAAAGCACAATGGAGCATAAATGCTATGGTAGAAGAGGTGAGTGAATAATTTCAAATACTAATAGAGTAATTCTTTCCATGATTTATTGAAATACCCAAAATATTTAGAAACTTATGGAGCAGGTACCTTCTCTAACGAGTTCCTAAACTTAGTAGTGACCACCAAGTATATTTGCAGGACGCAAACGGAGTAAGAAGTTTTGGGTTTCCATTCATAAGAAAAACATGCGGATCGATTGGAATACAATTGTCGAGATTGACCTTAAGAATTTTTTGCTATAGGATCGTTACTCTAGAGAGACTTCAGTAGAGTGAGAAATGATGGAAAGCCTTACGAGACGTACAAAACGCAAGTTAAGGTTTATCGGCTCTACACAAGTTAAGGTTTAAAGAGTAGTAGTGTAGTGATGTCCCAAAATCAAAATGACGAACGTTGATGGTAGTCCCGTCCGGGATTGCTCTAACCCGGATGGTAATTTTCGATATCCACGCGTAGATCAGCGTGCACATCAATGATGGCAAGGGAAACCGAATAAAGCAGTGGGGGGCGACCGTGTCGGTCAGCCCCAAGTTCCGGTTCCACTACGTGCAGCCGTTCGATAAAGATGTTATCACGCGGAAGGTAATCCCGATCGATGGTAAGGGTTCGGTGGAGTTCGATCTGCGGGAAGAGCTGCGCCTCGAGGAAGAGGTATTTGGCGAGCTCGAGAAGTACGGGCAGCGTTCATACGGATCGTGCCGCAGGAAGAAGCGTTTCGCATCCACGTCATAACGGCGCATTCATAACGTTATTCATTTATGGAAACTTATGGCACGGAACTAACTCTTTATGGAGGTTTATAGAACTTATAAATATCGACACACGCCGAACCGAAGTCAGTCGCGTTTCACTTAGAGGCGAAAGAGACCTAACGGGTCAAAGCCTCTATAAACCCTTCTCTCTCTCTCGCTCTCGCGTTTCACTTCTTGATGGCATAAATCTACTGTAGCGAACTACGAACGTTGTCTAATTATTCACAAACAAAAAAAAAAAAATACATGAAATCCATGCATTTTCATTTGACGTTGCTGCCAGGTTACTTAAGGAAGTATTACTGTAGATAGCAACCGTTATTTCTTGTTGCTAAAATCTCTGCACACTGTAAAGGTCCTTTCAGAAATCTTGGAATACCAGGAATGCGAGGAATGCCGGGAGCTGGGTTTGCACCGAGAGTATTTGCATCTATGCCTATTAATTCTTTAGAAAGAAGAACATACGAGCCTTTCAAAAAAAATTCTGCCGCACCCGCACCAGCAGCCCCAATTCGAAAAGAGTTCCCCGAAACATGGCTTTGGGAAACAATTGCTCCCAAAAGGTTGGATCTAATTTTGGAAGTTTTTTTATTTTACCAGTGCATGTAGCTTGATTGCATGTGTTATATTTGTTGGATTAATTCATAAAGCATGCGTTTGATGGAAAATACCAGTTTTTTATACATTCTTCCACCGGATCGAATGTTAATGTTAATACACTGAAATGTATGCGGACCCTAACAGTGCATATTAAGCAAAGGAAGTAAATTCCTCTCGCCTTTGAAGAAAGCGAATAATCATGCCAAAACTAAACGGTACATAATGATTTAATTTCTATGTTCTATGAATGTTATATATGTATAAATGATTTCCGAAGACGGTATTATGGCGACGTATATATGAGGGATCTCATTTACGGTAACGGTTTTCCTGAAAGTGCAGCCAACGAATCATTTTCTCTACACAATCATCATCCCTCAATATTGTTGGTTGCAGTTCCAATCAGAGAAAAATTGTAGAAACAAGACTACGGGCAACGGTTGCATAGTATGTCTTAATTTCTATCAAACAGTTTTGAACCTTAAATTCAAAGAATGGTTGAATGTTACGTAGTTGTTTCATTATGAGTGTAAAAACCACGGTTCAGTAAGAAGCGGTCTTATTTGAAAGTTAAAAGACGAATCATTTGATTCGAAAAATTATTTAATTTTAAACTTGTTCCACGGTTAATGTTTGAACATTATCAAGTATTGAATACATCCAAAGGTCTTTCTGGATTTTTGATGATGTTGTCGAAGATTTGTAAAATAAATATAGTCGATTACTAGCCAGTTAGCAATTGTATTGTATATTTGGGTAATTGTCTGGCAAAGTCTGCCCTGACAACTTAAAAGTAACTTATGTATAATGTTCCAATATTTGGTAGGCTTTGCTGGGGCGAGTGCGGGAGGATTAGTTGGAGCAACGTCAAGTGCACCAGCAGCACCAGTCCGTAAAGAATTTCCAGAAACATGGCTCTGGCAAACAATCGCTCCTGAAAAGCTCTTTCCAATACTTTGCGTTCCATATAGACTGTTGCTTGAAGTTTGCTGATACTTTCATTGCTTTCATCAAACATACTCGCCAGATTTGAAATTCAGACATTATATTGCCGGTTATTAGCTTGTAGTCACACATTTTGCAGCATTGCATGCAAAGCTTTATATTCTTTTAATTGTTCTTCTAATTATTACAGAATCACCACACCCTTCTGTCAATACTGTTTACTATGTTAGCAGAGCCTTGCACCTTGAATTATAGGAAAACTCCATACATGTGGCTGTTATTACAGTACAGTCACGTACAGTGGACCAGAAGCCTGTGAAGCTTTGTAGCCATGTGAAATTAACAATTAGTTAAAATATTTCTAATATATTATTTGTCTATTTGGTGGATGCTTAAGTTGCATAGATTTCTTAGTTATCGTTAATGTTCATTTTATTTTAATGCTCACTGGATAGATGATGGGGAAAATGAGGTGCTATTATAGACTATACCAACAAAGTTTGTGCCAACCAACTTTCTTCTAAGACCCATTACTGATCATGAAGCCATTAATTCTTGACGATATGAAAACAATTTATAGTTACAAAAAAAGGTTTATCTTAACTTTGTTTCTTCAAAAACAAGAACCTGCTATGATGCCATATTATTATGCAAGATTACTACCAGTCGGGCCTATTTTGCTTCAAGTTGCAATACGAAAAACCGCCAAAACAACAGCTCCTAATGACGCCTCTAGTTCTGTTGCGGATGCTCCTGTTCGGAAAGAATTTCCAGAAACGTGGCTCTGGAAAACAATCGCAAAGAGGTTGGATACATTAATTCATGTTCGTTTAGATTATTGACATTGTATATTGCATTCGAAAGTATGTTAACTTCAATTCAGAATGAAATTTGTCGCATGTTTTAATGAATGCAAAGTGATATCATTTTACCAAATCGCTAAGCTGAAATAATCTACTCTCATTGTCATTTAATGGGTTTGCGTAAATTATATCACTGGAAGAAACTTGAAGAAGTTGTTGGGTTAACTTCAATAGAGACCGGAAGCAAAGCCTCCGACTCTATTATTGACACCGTACACCGTTCGGTCTTGCGTTTAAAAGGCGATTTATTAGTTAAAAATTTGTTATATACCTAAAGTTCTTAATTCTACTCTTTCTTATGAACTATACCTTGCTCGCTCGATGGTCACTCGACCTGATTAATTCCGCGTCGATTTGTTTATGCTCGAGTTGGTTTAAGCTTTCGTTTGTTTTCGTTGGGCTAGCGAGCTGCCGTCGCAGGATTTTGTTTGGCCCAGTTCTAGGTCGGTTGCTGTTGTCAGCTTTTTTGGCCCAGTTCTAGGTCGGTTGCTGTTGTCAGCGACAGGGACAAAAGGAACAAATCATCTGAAGACACCTTGAAGATTAGTCCTGCAGTTTTTTAGTTTTAGCGTTACATATGCGTTTTTTCCGAATTTTACCACTGTTCGGTTTTTGTTTTAAAATTTTATAGCTTTAACTTTCTCCTCAGCCTTTTTTGGCTCCGAAAGAACAAATCATCCGAAGACATCGTTAAGATTCCCTCAGCCGTTTCTAAGTTTTAGTTGTAGATTGTATATTAGGTTGTTTTATATGGAAAAAGCTGATTTTATGGGTTTTTCCGACTTTCCGGATTTTTCTTAGGAATTTTCTGACATTTATCTATCTCCAAACCTTCCTTGGGGAAGAAAGAACAAATCGTCCGAAGACATCATAAAGATTTTGAGCCTTAGCGTCACAAACATACAAACATTCATTTTATAGATATAGATAGATATCCTTACTGTCCGTTTACACGTTGCGAACTCGCTGCGAACTCTTCGTGCGAACTATATGGAGATGACAAGTTCGCTAGTTCGATGCGCGTAAATGAGTTCGCTCGTTCCCTGCTTCTTATTCTTTCTAACTTTATCGGTCATATCATGTCAAATGCGCGCCAAAAACCGTTAACTGTACGGTAAACATTATTGTTTGTAAACAGAGCCATAAATATCAAGGGTGTGTGAATTATCTGATAGCATAAGCTAAAAAAAACGATAAATAACAGAATTTGTTCTATTGGAGATAAAATGGAGTTGTTGTTTTTGTGTGAAGCCTCGGTTGGCTTGCTACAACTATATTATTTAACCAGAAAAAAACGTCGTTGGTGGGTAAGACCGATGTTGTAACGGCGGTCAGAGGATGGAAACCGTTTGCTTGCAGATATTGCGGAAGAAGCAGCAGATGAAACCATCACTAAATTTTTAAGAATGACGGAGCAGGAGTTTGAGTACCTGCTAAACAATTTCGTCATTTTCCGTTTGTTATCCATCTATATAAATAAAAAAAAAACATGTGTTGCTTTGCAACGAGAGTAAGAAGATTATTGATAGAACCACCGTTATTCACCACTTAAAACTTACATTTTATCCAATACTAAGCACAAAATTATAACTTTTCAAACATCAAACCACACCATACAATGAAAACAATTGATGTTTGTTTAAAAAAAACATGTGGTTCAAAATGAGCTGTCAAAAGTTCGCAGCGAGTTCGCAGCTCAAGTTCCATCGCTTGCGGGAATGGAGTTCGCACGGAGAGTTCGCAACGTGTAAACGGACAGTTATACTTAATTTAGTTTAAGCGTTTTTTAGCGTTTTTGACGCGTTTTTTCGGCCTAGCGTTTTTCTCGACTGGCCTGCCAAACATCAAAACAAATGCACATACACATAAGCATACGCATAGAAACATTCTTTGACCAAAACGTACACGGCACAAGTTTCTCAGCAAGAGCACCACACACACTACGAATTACCTTAAATAATAATTTTTCCATCTCAAACATTGATTTCAATTCAAAAAATAAACAAATAAACCAGCCACACGCACGGAGGAACGAATTGGAACTGCTGGTGAACTTGACAGCTTGCTTGCAGAGATATTTTTTATTTTCCATCACATCAGATGTCCAAACCTTGGTTTGGATTCACCCTGACCAAATCCTTTTTCTGGGATCTGTTGATGTTGTTCGCAGTTTTTGTTTGGAAAGGATCGTTATCCACGTGAATTGGAAGCTACCATTCTTTATGAGTTTTTTGTATGTGATTTCCACCGCGGATTGTTTCTTATATTACAAAATCTAATATGGTGATTCATTTTGGCACGGATTTTTTGGCTTTCGGTTGTTTCGCTAACCACGAGCAATACTTATTGCGCGTGGACTAAAATGTATGATTCTGCGGAGGTTCAAGATGTGACGGTGCGTCGGCGTCATAGGAAGCGTGAACTATATGCCGAGCGTATGGTTAGCGAAAGAACCGTTCAAGAAGAAAACGGTAAGCAGAGTCGACCAAACGCGAAGATGATATCTACGAGCCCGATACAATGAACAAAGCCAGCAAACATTAAGGAATACACCCGAAGTGAACATACCGACTTCATTAAGTATCTTTTCTCAAGCTCATTTACGTGCGCAAGAGACAAAGGGTAGACGTGACCGACTCTCGCGGCTATCACAACCGTTTTGTACACCCACCATACAGGTGATTGCCATGCACTTTCAACATGTATGCCGTGCTCTCACTGCACTGTTCAACTATGACCTATGGACCTCGAGGCAGATAGTGCTGACAGAATTCCAGGAACCACCACCTGAGCTTAGCCATTTATTTAACAACATTTATTTAACAACATTGAAAACATCTGCCAATACAACAGTGTATTTGCTTTCAGGATGATGATCCTCTTGCGGTCAGTTTTCGCCATGCACAGGAACGTTTGCATCCACGTTCGGCTGCCGGGGCGGATCTACGTTGTTATATACGCGTCCTATGCAGATGAAGTTGTAGGAATGTCAGGCCTACCGTCGACCAGCATGGCATCATTTGGACGGAATGTTGTAACAGGGAGGGTCCCGTCGGTTGACTACGGTTTTCGAAAAAAAAAACCAGATGATCGACGCGATGCAGTATCCACTGCTTCACCCATACAGACGGGATTGCATATGCATACCCCCAGGTCAGACGGAATTGCATATGATCGAAGACGATCGACAATTCGGCAGCCAATTAACCCACAGCTAATTCGTACGATGCTGGTGATGCTGATGGCGATGAAAGTGTAGTTTCGAGATCCCACATATCCACACGGCAGTAATACAGCTATTGATTGTGTACTCGAGAAGGAATACAGGCGGGCGTACTACTGCATCGAGCTGGTTGTCTATTCCAGCAGTACTGTCTCTCGCGCAGTTTATTGTGATAATCCAACGAATATAAGGCCTTGAACAATATTGAATTTTATAAAAATGCGTTCTAGGCCGGGTCTCATGACGGGCCAGGTACCTGGCCTCCAAAAAACTAGTAGATATATAAGATAAGCTATAAGATAAGATAAGAAGAAGAAGATAATGTCGGCGTTTAGCAAGCAGATTTTAGTAAGTTACAGAACGAATCGCTTAAGGTGGCACACTTGCCTCAAATTCCCCTTAATAAAAATAAAACTTCATAGTGATCCGAAAGCTTGAAATGGGAGTTGCTCTCAGTTACAATAACTGAAAACAAAGGAGCACATTTTAAAACATGCACTTACGTGGAGCGCCTAAAAATATGCAATAGTATGTTCTACTCGTCTGGTTGATCTATAAGGGCCGGTTTACGTGTGGCATGCATGAGTCCCATTCCACAAAAGAATGTACTAATCCAATTTTCTTAAAAAAATGTTTTAATATGGTTATATTATTTATTAATTATTTGATTAGATTGTATTCTAGTAATTGTACATCTAGCTGTTCGCACTAGAGAATGAGAAAAAAATGGATCACATTCGCTTTGTTGATAGACTATATAATTCATGGATGTTATTTACCAAAAGTTGCTGCATGCATGCCTCGAGATCACATAGGGCGGCTGTGGTAATTTGCATCCCTAAGGCAAAACGCACATTTTCCAACCTTTTATGAAAAACGCCTTTTGGTCACGAAAAACGAAGTCACTCTGCAAGAGTGAAATAAAATATGGCTCAATGTTAGTTTGAAATTTCTACATCAACAGATACGTGAAATAAAAACCAAACAAGAACATCACCGGTTCGAGCATGTTCTGGTGTAATTATGCTGACCACTCCGCTAAGGAATAAATAGTCCAAAAATCGTTTTTTTACATCGTATACATAGTTTTGTTAATAAGAATCAGAGCTTCAAACTGCCTATAAAAATCTGGGTAAGAATGCTGATTTTCTCGTTTTAATTAAAAATATGTTCAACTATGAACGGAGGCATAATGCATCGTTGATCGAGTCAAACTGCATCAATTTGTAAAAAAGTTCTGTCATTCAAAATAAAAACCTAATTTCTGTCATTCAAAATAAAGATGTTGATGAATGAAAGCATTGATTCCTTGAATTTCATTCACCTCCGGTCAAATCACAGGATTTTTTTTAACTTTTTAATTGAACCAAATTAGGTTATTTGAGGAGGGGTGCATTTTGCCTCACTGTTTTGGTACGTGCCACTGTGTCGTGGTGCGTATTGCCACTTTGTTGTGATATATTTTTCCCCAGCACAGGTGCTTTTTTCCTCAACCAGATCTATCAAAAATTGAACTTTGAAGAAATTTGAAAAATTCTTAATTTTTTTACAAAACAGTCAGAAATTCCCTACGAGGTTAAGAGTTTGAACTTATACGATTAAAATGAATTGAGAAAATCAACAATCTAAAGCCAAGTTCATTGAAAACTCAATAGTTTTCCTTAAGGGGTGCGTATTACCCCAGGAACTTCTACTCATTAATGTTTTACAGTTCCTGGAGGGCAACCGAAGTTCGAAACGGTTTTACGTGTCGCGCCCAACATCGCAACCCCCGGCGATGGCGTCATATGCAACACGTTTCGTTACTCCCCACGGGCAAGAGCTCACTAACACTTGACGCGGTTTTAGAGGGGTGAATGTTTGTTTCACGAACCCCCACGGCAGTGTTTTTCAACCTGAGCACAGGCGCGGAACAATTCTATGTGTGTTTGCTAGCCAACTTATTATTTTGATTGTCAAAATAATTTATGAAGAAAAATAACACATGAACGACACAACTTAAAGTTTAAAATGGTTAACGATTCATAACTTGTTATAATATTATTTTTATATTTCGAGATTGCGAATTCAGTTAATCGAGGGGAAAGTTTATTGAGGAACACTGTCCTACGCTCAGGAATTCACACATACTTACAGCATACATGCAACATGAGCTCCCCAATGCCGGCATCTCCGGAGCTTATAAATATCGCTACATTCATGCGGCGTAAGATAAGTTGACGCACAGTTGTCGTTCGAATCGTGTCTAAAGCAAGTGTTGATATAACAAGTGTTGAAACTTTATTTCCTCAAAATTTCATTTCATCATGGAGTTGGATATGCAGCCATTTGCCGAACCGGTTGAGTCCAAGTACCGCCCAGAGGACCACAAAAACGGGTAAGTGTGATTTTAGGAGCATACTACGCACTATATTGTTGTTTTGCCGGCGTACAATCATCGCCCGGCGTTTGTGGGGTAGAGCATATTTTCTTGGATGAGTCATGCGTGTGCGCTCACCCCCATCGAACAGTTGACTGTGTTTGTTTATTTTGTTCCGCTTGTATGGTGCTGGATGGATGTTTTGAATTGGTTGGTTTTTCATGGAGACACTTTTTGAATCGGTAAATCTCTAAATTTAAATCAATTAGCAACAGCCAACGAGTTTCATTGTGAAGAATGCAATTCTTCTTACTTTTGAAGGTTAAATAAACAAACACGCACACAGACAGACCGTCCAAAAATATGCTATTTTTGCAAAGATCGAACAAACATATCTGCTCACATCTGTTTCGCACATTATTCCTTTTCCGCAGGCATTATTCTATCGTTGGATCATCGATTCTGCGTCCAAACTCCGAATATCGCGTAGGTGTGACTACGTTTGATTTGAAAGAAGCGATCGCTTTTCGCGTATCCATCAAAAATGGAGCAAATGTAATTAAAAGCAAGGAACTTACGCTGAACAATAATGAGTCTCGAAACGTTACTTTAGAGGTAAGGCTTATACATTATATTGTGTTTAAAAATGTTCGAGTTATTGATAATTCATGCTGTTTCGGATTTTGCTACAGATTGGCAGTATTCCCAAGAGTGAATCGTACGAATTGGTGGCAGAAGGATTGTCCGGGATAATATTTACGGAGCGCGCCGCTCTTAAATTCGACGACAAGCAGTGCTCGATGTTGATACAAATGGATAAGGCCTGGTACAAACCTGGTGATACGGTTTATTTTCGGGTGCTGGTTCTAGACCGTGGCTTCAAGCCATTTTCCCCAGCGAGCGCCAATGGTATGACGGTGTTTATTCGTGATGGGCAGGGCAATCGGGTGAAACAGTGGAGCAACGTGGCACTATCAGAATGTGGTGTTTTCGAGGCGGATCTTCAACTATCCACGGAGCCTATAATAGGTAATTGGAGCTTAAACGTGAAAGTAGCAGAAGAGGTGAGTAGAAAAGTGAAAAATTATCTTTCAAATAGAAAATAATCTTGTCCATGTTTTATTTAAATGACCAAACTCTTTAGGAACAAGTGAAAAACTTCCTCGTCGAGCGCTACGTGCTGCCAACGTACTCGGTGAAGGTGGAGGCGCCTGGTTTCGTCTTTCTCTCCGACGAGTTTTTGAAGCTAGTGGTGACCGCCAAGTACACCTTCGGAAAGCCGGTCGTAGGCGAGTTGACTTTGTCCGTCCAACCGAGTCAGGAATGGTGCGGTTGGCACGAATCGAACAATGTTCCTGTGCACAAGCAAACCGTACCGATCGATGGCAAAACGATCGTCGAGTTTAACCTTAAAGAACTGTTGAAAGAGGATTTCTACTTCAGAGAGGTTTCAATCTCGGCAGAAGTGAAGGAAACCCTTACTGGACGGACGATGCGTGACTCTACTAAGGTTAAACTGCACGAAAAACGTTTCAATGTGAACCTTGAAGAGGAGTCGAGCTATTTCCCCGGTTTGCCGTACCACGCCTGGATCAAGATAACGAACGTCGACGGTAGTCCTGTGCAGGATACTTCTAATCCCGTACAAGTAACTATCCACAATAGAAATATTGATTTGTGGAAAGATACTCTTACTTTGGATAGTAACGGTATGGCGAAACTCAATGTTAATTTAGATGAGTTGAAGTTTTCCTACCTTACTGTGCATGTGACGTATCTTGGAGAGCGCTACGAGCCAGGAGGTATTTCGAAACCGAGCGAGAGCGTAAAGGCCAAAATGAGAGTACGCTCGAAGGAGAAAGTGTAAGTAAACTACTTAAGTATCGTTGGGCAAACTTGTAAACTAGTTCATCATTTGACAGATTTACCCTCGGGAACGAGATGCAATTCGAAGTAACTTCTACGCACCCTCTAAAGCACGTTTCATACACCTTGCTGGCTCGCGGAGAATTGGTCGCCAGTGGAGCCATCGAAGGAGCGGATAATAAAATCGTGCCTATTAATGTACCGTCCACTAGCAAAATGCTTCCACGAGCCAAACTTTTGTTACACTACATTACCACAGAAGGATATATCGTGACCTCTCAAACTAAGGTCGCCTTTGACAATGTGTACGAAAATAACGTAAGTGTTTCAGATGGGCGCAAGTTTTTATAAAACATAGAACTAATTTTTTTTGGGCATTGACACAGGTTAAGCTGACACTGTCGCAGGATGAAGCCAAACCAGGGGAAGCCGTTGATCTGACTGTACAGACGCAGAAGGATTCCTTCGTCGGACTGCTCGGAGTGGATCTGAGTGTAGTGTTGCTTAAATCTGGTTTCGATCTAAGCCGTGATAAGGCAACCGAAGAGTGGCAGCGTTATGAATCGGCTCCATCTGCTCCATACCGTTGGGTCGAACACAACGTCAGAGATGCAGAGGTACCAACTATTAAAACGGTTTTATTCTGATACAAAGTATACATTTATGAATGGCTTTGCATTTCAATGTTTCTTTTTACAGACTGTTGGAGCAGTTTTGCTGTCAAATAGGTTTCTCCCACGTAATAACGACAACTATGGGCTTGAAGTTTTATGAGCAGAAATAATTGTTATTTTTTCATGTTTACTTATAGCACCGCGCCCTGTCATGATGTATGAATGTGCCATGGCAGCTAGTGGCGTTCCCATGTTTGGAGGTGCAGCCCCAAGAGCAATGAAGATGGCCAGGCGTGGGGGTCCCGTTGCTGAGTCAACGTCCGAAGAGCCACCTGTTCGTTCGAACTTTTGTGAGACATGGATCTGGGAAAGTTTTTCTGTTGGGTAAGAATATAAATGTTCCACGAGTAAAGGCAGCATCTTCTAAAATATTCATCTTCACTCAGCAATGAAGCACGATCCATTCGCAAAAGTATTCCGGACACGATTACCTCGTGGGTTATAACTGGATTTTCACTCAACAAAACCCACGGCCTAGCACTGACGGATGAACCATCGAAGATAACCGTATTCCTTCCATTTTTCCTATCGATTGACCTTCCGTACTCGGTGAAGCTGGGAGAAACCGTACGCATTCCGGTGGTCGTTTTCAACTATATGCAGGAAGATCATGGAGCGGATTTGGTGTTCTTCAACAACAGTGACGAGTTCGAGTTTGTTGCTGATGACGCCACGGAGGCGAAGGTTTTCGAAGGTTTGCATTAGAAAACATGGGCTTGTTATGGAATGATTCTTAATGGCATGTTTGTTTTAGATCACCATCGTTCCATCAGGTCCACGATTGCACGTGACAGCGGAAAAACGTTCTCTTTCCTGGTGAAACCGAAAAAGGTCGGTCACATCACTCTGAAGCTAACGGCCAAGTGTGCGATGGCGGGTGACGCTATTGAGCGACTGCTGCTGGTAGAACCCGAGGGTCGACGGCAGTTCATCAACAAGGCCATGTTGATCGACTTGCGCACGGAGAAGGAGATGCAGCAGAACTTCTTGGTGGAAATTCCGGACGATGCCGTTCCAGACTCGAGCAAGGTTGAGGTGTCCGTAATTGGCGATGTGCTGGGATCATCAATTGAGAATCTTGACTCCTTGATCCGCATGCCGTTCGGATGTGGTGAGCAAAACATGCTCAACTTTGTCCCGTGTATCGTCGTGCTGGACTATCTGAGCGCATGTGGACGTCTCTCGGTCGAGATTGAAGCCAAGGCGAAGAAGTACATGGAGGTTGGTTACCAGCGAGAACTGACCTATAGGCATGCGGACGGATCGTTCAGTGCATTCGGGCAATCGGACGAGAAAGGTAGCACCTGGCTGACGGCTTTTGTGGCCAAGTCGTTCCAGCAGGCGGCGAAATACGTCACCATCGACATGACGATCATCGATCAAGCGTTCGAATGGCTCGGCAAAGTGCAAGCAAAAGACGGGTCGTTTCCCGAGGTTGGAACTGTTTGTCACAAGGATATGCAAGGTGGAGCTGGTTCCGGCATTGCATTGACAGCTTACACGTTGGGTGCCTTCTTGGAGATAGTAAAAAATGAAAACTTTGATCAGAAGTACGCGAAAACCGTTGAGACAGCGTTGGATTACATCAAAAGCAACATTAAAAAGCAAGATGATATCTATGCCTACGCCCTGGCTGGGTACGTGCTGGAAAAAGCTGATAGTGTGTTGAAACGTGAAGTTTCTTCGGATCCAGCAATTCCGAAGTCCGCAAACATTGACGAAGTGATCGACAAAGCTTATCATGATATGAAAATCGAGGTGTTCAATCATCTTGAATCGAAGGCGAAGATCAAGGGAGATCGTAAATGGTGGAGTAAGTCTACAGACACACCGGCCAATAACAAACCCAGGTGCTGGTGGAATCGTCCCTGCTCGGTCGATGTCGAGATGAGTGCGTACGCGTTGATGGCCACACTCGAGGCGGAACCCAACGGACTGGAGGGGTTACCCATCATGAAATGGTTGGTCTCGCAGCGCAA
>KE525305.1:699709-772139 GCA_000441895.2 Anopheles sinensis | reverse complement strand
ACCTGCTTGTCAGGATCGGAAGCCAATATTTCGGTTAAGGTAAAGTTGTCCAATGACGAGGAGAAATCGATGGCTGTCAATCGTGATAATGTGTTGGTGTTGCAAAAGTACGAACTGCCGAATGCAACAAGAGAGCTTGAGATGAGTGCCACCGGAAGTGGTTGTGCCCTGTTCCAGCTGTCGTATAAGTACAATATCAAGGACATAGATAACAGTCCACGGTTCACACTCAACCCGGAAGCTAAGCGAGGAGCGTCTGCTTGTTCCATCGAACTAAAGATATCCGCCAGATTTATTCCGAATGCAGACCAAACCGTCTCAAACATGGCCGTGATGGAGGTGGACATGCCGAGTGGTTGCGTGGCCGAAATTGACAAAACAGAGTTCATGCAGATCAACAAAAATGTTAAGGTTTGTATATTCAAGTGTATAGTATATCTTATTTACCTATCATTGAATGTTTGTGGACTGTGTGTTTTATGATTGTAGAAAGTAGAAACGAAGCGCAGCGAAACAGCAGTGGTGCTTTACTTTGACAACATGGACGAAACAGTTGTAACTGTGCAGATAGCTGCCTTCCAGAAGCACGAAATAACAAACCCTAAACCAGCCAATGTCACTATTTATGACTATTATGATAACAGTAAGTATCATTCGGGTCCGGTATTTGTAGTCTATACGCTTGAGAATACAACTGTTTCTTTTTTTTCTATGTTTCAGCCCGTTGCGCAAGTGCGTTCTATGAAGTTACAGCTTAAATGTTTTTAAAGTTGCACGTGACCGGAGGTTCCTAACGAATAGTATTTGAACAGTTAAAAAGTTGTTTTTAAAAAGATGATGCACAATAAACTACTGTTTTTGAAAATAATTGAATATGAAAGTTGCTCAGAATTGTTTGCTTTAATTATTTCGAAAGAAACTCCGTTTAATTCGTAACAGTATCGTTGGGTATAGTATTATAGATTGATATAGAAGTTTAGGAGCTCTGGCCATTTTTTTTAATTTTTAAAACAGATTTTGCGCTATGACAGCGACATTTATCTCTTGTTCCGGCCAATTTTTGGACTGGCAAAGAGGGCTTTGGTTTATTTGGCGTCTCTTATGGTCTTTTAGAAAACGAATGCAATCATTCGCTGCAATCAAATTAAATTTAACGCTTTTGTGAAAATTACAGTCATTGGAATACTTTGATGCTTAATCACCCACCGTATTCCCCAACCGGGGTCATCAATTTTCACTTTTTCATTGACAGGTAGTATTCCCAAGAGTGAGTCGTTTAAGTTTGGTGGTAGAAGGATTACCAGATGCAAAGGTTTATCCAGATTTTGTGTTAGCTTGTTGCGCTTGAATTCGTCCAGATCCAATACTCGATTCTGATACAAATGGATGCGGCCTTGAACAAACCTGGTGATATTATTTATTTTCGAGTGCTGGTTCTCTACCATTGCTTCAAGCCATATTCCTTACCGAGCATTGACGGTATGACGGATTGGCAGAGTTTATCAGTGATGAGCAGGGTAATCGGGGGAAAACGTGAAATAACATAACCTTATCACAATAAGGGATTTTCGAGCCTGTTCTCGACCCTGTCCACAGACACTTTAAAAGCACAATGGAGCAAAAAAGTTATGGTAGAAGAGGTGAGTGAATGATTTCAAATACTTATAGAGTAATTCTTTCCATGATTTATTGAAATGCCCAAATTATTTAGAAACAAGTGGAAAACTTATGGTGCACCTGCGTCTCTGACGAGTTTCTAAAATTAGTAGTGACCACCAAGTATATTCGCAGGACGCAAACGGAATAAGAAGTTTTGGGTTTCCGTTCATAAGAAAAAAATTGCGGATCGAAAGGAACACAATTGTCGAGTTTAACCTTAAGAAATTTTTGCTATTTTTGAAGATAATTTTCGATATTGAAACATTGAATTGTGGAATGATACACTGACCCTGGATAGTAAAGGCAAAAAAAGGTAAATAAAAAAACACCGAACGTTTAAAATAAGCGGGAAGGATATTTAGCTACATAGCCAGCGCATGCCATAAAACGAATAACCTTACCTAAGGGTTCCCAGTAACATAAAAAAAAACACGAATCAAATGTACTGCATTTCAAATAAGAAGTAGTGGCTTTGCTCACTTCACATCAGCCATTAAGAACAGGTTGAAGAGTCAACAAGGCCTGATACATAAACATGTTGGAAACAGAATCGTTTCGGTCAGCGAGGCAAAATATTCTAAAGTTTGCTTCATGGTTGGGACGATCATCGATTGGGCAGGGAAGAACAATCTCTTAGAATTGTGAATTGCTTCAGCTACAAGCAAGTTCTTATCTCAAGCTGCACACAGTGAGAGCGTCAGAAACACATACGAAAGTTATAAAAACCGATGTTAAGGGTAGACCGTCAAATATATTCTTGATTGTAATCAATTTACCTGGAAAATAAATACAGCCTTAATAATTGAATTGCAATCTATTTTCATGGAAAAAAAATACACGCTGCTCGAATGGTTTATTTTCTTGTTTTTTTTTTATGTTCATGGAATCATCCATAGACCTAGAGTTTTCAAAGTCAGGTAAAGGTTAGAGTCCTGACGAACAGCACATGAGGCTTTATTTACCAGACTTTGCCTTAGAAGCTCCTTCTCAACCGATCAGCCTCGAGCCTCGCTATCGGATGCTCACATATTGTTGAGCCTCAAACGTAAAACTAAGGAAAAACCGAGAAGACGGAATCATCGATCCGTAGCAAGTTTGTTTTGAACTGTTCGTTTTGTGTTTGTCGTATGTCGTTTGTAAATAAAAACAAGTTTAGTTTAAGCATGGAGCCGGTTTCAGCGTTACCGGCGTTTACGAGTTTGTATTGGTGCGTATTCGATCGTCTTCGTTTGGCTGATACTCAAGAGACGGATGATTAAAAGAAGGGTTAAAAAAATTATACGATAAGCGATGTTAGGAAACAATAACTCCTTTCAAAGCCGAAACAGATTGGAAATTTGAAATGATTCAGCAAAAGTTGAAACACAATAAATAAACTTTTAATATCGTGCAACAGTGCAACGGGGATAGCTTCAAAGTCGGACATGATCACGCATACTGATGCACCGCCATCTGTGACTCGCGACAACTCGCGATCACCCTATTGTGTGGAGCGTCGCGATCGCGGAGAGCGAGAGATCTGCTGTCGTGCGCGCCACCGGTGGAGCTTCCTATAAAGCCACCCCGTGAAACCGGTTGGGAGTTTAGTTCGGGTTCCACCAGCGAGTCGATTGGGACGTTCAACGATCGTCCACTGTCCGTTCGTAAACGGTGTGTGTAGGTGCGTCTCCGCGCGTGTTACGGGGTGGCGGAAGCTGGAGTGGATGGCTGGACCTCGCCCCGGTCATTCCTTCCCTTTTCCGTGCCCGCGTGACGGTCAATCGTTGTGAGCTCATTAGCGAACCGCGGCGCTTTCCGTTGTCCATCCGCAATCGTAGTACGGTTGCGAGTTGGAAGTGCTCTTGCAAAGTGTCCGGAAAAGGGGAATTCCCCGTGCTAAACATTGTAATTTTTGTGCGTTGTGTTTATTACGGTTATACATTTTTCAGCACCTTCATTGGCTCTAGTAGAAAGTGTCTTGTTTTTGCAAGTGTAAGTTGTTTGTTGCAGCCCAGTGCCAAATCGTTGGAACTGCGCGGCTGCTGTAGTGTTTAAATTCGTATTCGTCGCAATAATGCGACACCAAGTGAGCCGCCCCGGGTCCAGGTTGTCGAGGCCGGACTCGATGATGCCACTGCCGCTGCTCTTCCTAGTGCTCGGTGCAGTGTGTATAACCGGTTCCTATGGTGCTGGGTTAGTATCTTCTTTTTAACTACACATATTTCGCGTATATTCCGTGCTCATTTTCGAGGACCGATGACATGCAGCTTGGTCAAGAGGAACTCTAGAAGATTCGCCACCCAACGCACTGTGATTCGAAGGAAGGTGAACAAAGCGAACAAGGATAAATGGTTGGAGCGTTTTCTTCCTTCCGAGGCAGTTCGTCCGGCAGACAGCGAGCCCGACTGAGTCGATGACGAAACCGAGCGAAAAAGTGGTCTAACCACTTTGGTTGGGGCCACAAGCGCACGGCCGGCAATGACAGGTCGTGTCTTCCGTTTTTGGTCAGAAGGCACAAGCAACCTCCGACCAGGATGTTTGTATGCGAGGTTTGGTTGCCGCTGCCTACCTGCAATGGCGGAATGTTACGGACGGTGACGTCGGAGCTGCGTCGGTGGTACCTTCCGAAGGCGAACCATGGAATCCGCTACGGTGACAAACTACGACCACAGCCAACCGCTTCCCCTTGCGTAGTTTGCGTGGGTCATGATTCCGAAGCAATTTGCGTATTGTTTACCGTCCCTTACGCCGTTCGCATCCCCCTCTCCCCACCACTTCTCCGCCTCATACGGTCAGTTAACTATGCGTTCAGGCCGGGGGCGAAATCTACCCGATAGAGGGAGGGTGTTGGTCCGACCACGTCGTCCTACACAAGGCAACATTAGGTCATTGCTGATTCCAGCCAACGCTAGAGCGTACGCGCGGATCTCTCTTTATTTTCCTATTGGCTGTCGGGTTGATTCTCGAGCAAGTTCAAACTTCACTTTTGAGGTTGATTATTCCTTTTCCAAACAAGAAAAACGCTTACGTGTCTCTTTGAATGCATTGATTTCTAACAGATTTGAAGACGACCTCTTACCGAACGGTCGACATGACCCTGAAGTGGGGTGCATCTCTTAGCCCTAGTCAATCGTATTGCTCGAGCCAATGACCAGTGGGGCTCTACCAACACTTGTAAATACCCGGAAAGTGAGAAGGTCATCTTTCTAAGCTGTATCGTTGTGATTATATAATCGTTTCCCGAGATTGCCTTTTGTTTCACGCTTCGGTACACTGCTCGAAGAATTATAAACATGAAATTCTATAAAAAAATAAATAAAAATAAGTCGTTTAAATCAGCTGATGGTAGAATTTTCATTAGCGCAGTACGATTGTTTTCAACTTCAAGCGAAAGTTTGCAATGAAACAATCGAGTCAGAACAGTACGGGAAATCCATTTTTCCGCAGCTAATGGTTTTAAATATGGTACACTTTTCATGCATTTCAACACGACCTGAACATTATTCCAGCGCCATGATGCAATATAATGCATTAGTCATAATTTCGTGAGGATTTGTTTAGAGCTTTGTCTGTTAGAATAAGGTATAGATTAAATTACTTCACATGGCAGTGTTATGTCCCGTGGTGTGATGTGAACAATTTGATAATTATTTATTTGGTGAGTCAGGTATACTTGATCACGTAGCAACACGTGATTGCTTGTTTTCGTTTTAGATGTTTTGTGTACCACATACAACTTCCCTCAGATAATATTAATCACGTTTATTTCTTGAAAAAGATATTTAGGTGCTGAGTTGTTGATTATTTAGAAAATTATATAAAAAATAAGAAAAACATTTTTGAAGGCCAATCAAGCTCATGTTCACTTGTTTTGGCTACATTTCCGATGCGCCGTTTGCGTCATCACAAGCATTACATTATCATTCCAAATTCCCACAAACTGCGTCAAATATTGTGAAAATAGTTATTACGAATTGCCAATGCTTGATGCGGGGATTTTTGTATGCAATGTTTTGAATTCAATGAAAATCACCGGGAGCATTATTTTTATAAACAATCTCTTTTCCCGGAAATACGTGTCCGTATCTTGTCGGCGAGGCAATTAGCAATCAAACGTAGAATAGTCGCTACGTGAGATAATTCAGATTCATTTATGGGGCAGCGCGATGCACCAAAACCCGGATCGAGTTGGTTCCTTCCTAATGGCAGGCGAGTGTAAAACAGTTGCATGTCCGGCCACGTGTTCACGCTTTTGTGCAATGTTTTTTAATGCAGAACTAAGCGAATTCACTATACAAATTACTATTACCAGCCACTACTCGATCGTCGGAGCGAAACTGCTGCGACCAAACTCGGAGTACCACGTTTCCGTAACGAATCAAGATGTCGCGGAACCCATCACGTTTAGCCTGGCGATCGTGGACAAGGAGGAGGTACTTCAAAAGCAAGAAATCACTCTGAACACCGGCGAAACGCGGCTAGTACCGTTTGCGGTAAGTAAATCTTAATCTATTAAACCGGGGGTTATCGCCGGTTTATTGACCCATTCCCTAAATCAATTCACAGTACTGATTTGAATAAACGCTTGAATTTGGTATTGTTTGTTTTTCGTTCAGATTGGTGATATTCCGGATTCGTCGTATAAGCTGGTTGCCGAGGGCTTATCTGGTCTAACTTTCAAGAACACCACTGATCTCGACTACCAGCAGAAGAGCTTCTCCGTATTCATGCAAACGGACAAGTCTATCTACAAGCCGGGTGATACGGTGCGGTTCCGTGTGCTGGTGCTCGATCCGAACACCAAGCCGCTGCAGAAGGCGGAGAGCATCAGCGTGCACATCAATGATGGCAAGGGAAACCGCATCAAGCAGTGGAAGGAGGGCAAGTTGGTGAAGGGTGTGTTCGAGTCAGAGCTGACGCTCTCGACTGCACCCGTACTTGGCGCATGGTCCATCAATGTGGAGGCACTGGGAACGGTAAGTTACATCCAATTCAGTGCTTCAATTGGACTTCTTTTATCAACTAATTACGGTCCGAAACTTCGCTTGTAGAAACACAAAAAAACCTTTGACGTGGACGAGTACGTGCTGCCCAAGTTCGAGGTAACGGTGGAGTCCCCCGGCATCACAACGTTCAAGGATGGCAAGGTGAAGGTGATCGTACGCTCGAAGTACACCTACGGCAAACCGGTCAAAGGGGAGGCGACCGTGTCGGTCAGCCCCGAGTTCCGGTTCCACTACGTGCAGCCGTTCGATAAAGATGTTATCACGCGCAAGGTAATCCCGATCGATGGTAAGGGTTCGGTGGAGTTCGATCTGCGCGAAGAGCTGCGCCTGGAGGGTGACTATACGCGTAAGGTAGTAGTTGAAGCAGTCGTCGAGGAGGAACTGACCGGCCGAAAGCAGAACGCTACGGGCAAGGTGACGATCCACGACCGCCGGTACAAGTTGGAGCTGGTGAAGTCGGACGATAACTTCAAGCCTGGCCTACCGTACACGACCTGGCTGAAGGTGACGCTCCAGGATGGCACACCGGTGCAGGATCAGACGAACCCGGTACTGGTGACTCAGTCAGACTATAACAGCAAGGAAATCTCGCGCAACTACACGCTAGATCAGAACGGAATGGCGAAGTTGGAGATCAACACTGACGGCAACAGCAGCTACATCAATGTGAATGCGGTCTACCTCGGCCAGAGCTTCTATCTGCAGGGTATTTCAAAGGCCGACTCTGAAGTAGATTCCTATATCCGCGCGAGGGTTCTTACCGAGCTGTAAGTATATCAAAGGCTGGTCCAGAAAAAAAAACCAAACTTTGACTGAATCGTTTCCTCTTAGACCCCTGGTAAATAAGGACGTCGTCGTGGAGGTGGCCGCAACGGTGCCGATGAAATCTTTCACGTACCAGTTGCTTGGACGCGGTGATGTCCTCCTTAGCAACACAGTGGCGGTGCCAGAGAGCAAAATCCATACGTTCAAGTTTTTGGCAACGTTCGCGATAGGTCCCGAGGGCGAAACTGGTCGTTTACTACATCGCCCCGAACGGCGATATGGTGAGCGACAGTAAGGTGATCACGTTCGACAGTGAGCTGCAAAACTTTGTAGGTGTTAGCGGTCCAACCAACCCGACGGAAGTAGATCAAGTAGCTTTAATGGTCCATTTTGTTTCGCACAGATGAAAGTGAGCCTTTCCAAGGACCAGACGAAACCGGGCCAGGATGTTGAAATTAGCATCAGCACCAATCCCGACTCGTACGTCGGTCTGCTGGGAGTCGATCAGAGTGTTCTGTTGCTCAAGAGTGGTAACGACATCACGAAGGAAGAGGTATTTGGCGAGCTCGAGAAGTACGAGGAGCGTTCATACGGATCATACCGCAGGAAGAAGCGTTTCGCATGGCGCCCGTTCAGTGACCATAAAGATTTTAACGTAAGGAAGAAAAACTGAGTGCACTTGGCAATCGGTCATTCAGGAAGAAGATCCGCTAATCTGCTCCTTCGTTCTCTTCACAGTCGGTCGGTGCTTTCGTGCTTTCAAATGCCAACGATCCACCACGTAAGTTTGCATGTGTTTTTTTAATAACCATTGATGGTATGTTACAACTATGAAATAATCGAACGGATACAGTGAACAAAAACGATTGCCCACTTTTAGCAGGACAGTGCTTTCAGCATTTTTGCCGGATCATTCCGTTTAAAGTGTAACAAATATCGTTGTTACCATTATGTCCTTGCAAGCAGCTCCAGGGTACATTCTACGCTACATATTCGAGTTAGCAACTTTTTGTTGTAATTTTACCCAAAAAGGCTTTACACACATTTGCAATCCACTCACACTTACTGCTTGCTCTCCGCAGAGAGGTATCCTTTTCTTGCTATCCCAATGCCCATATCTGCGATAGCCCTGAGTGCTGGAGTAATAATAACGTCACCAAGACCAATGGCCCCAACGTCGACAGGAGTGGCAGCGGTGGCATCGACCGATGAGCCCAATGTTGAAGTCAGAACTAGTTTCCCCGAGTCTTGGATATGGGAAACCGTGGACCAGCAAGGGTCTGTAGCAAGTTACTTTGACATTCGTACTATTTCATGTTGTATAAGCTGGACTGTAGTGCGCCAGTGCTTAGTAGCCCCTGCCGGTGTGAATATACCATTTCCATCTACCGATCATTGCTTGTAAATTCTTATCTAGAATCATTGATCAGACTTCTAGGCATGGACGCTTTCAGTATGAAGTTTCATTCGCCAAACGTGTGGTAGCCTTTCTTTCTACCAAATTTCAATCTAAAAGTTGCACCTCCTCCAATATGTTTATGACAAGCTTTTAAATGTATGTATGTACAAAGTATGTGTAAAATTTCTCGCCGCCCCTTTTTTTAGCAACGCACTGCTGTGACGCTTTTCTCGAATCAGACATTTCTGAGGCATTGGAAAATCGGGTCGGTATTGCGCTATCCGCTGGTCCTGTCGAAAGCAGCGTCACAACAGTCATTCGAAAAAGTTTTCCCGAGTCTTGGATATGGCAATCGATTGCAAATTTGAGGTTTGTCCGTTTTAAACTTGATCCCTATGCTGTTAAGAAAGTTATCTACATAGCATAAAACCATGATAAACGATTGTCTTATTGATTTCACCATTGATAGCTCTGGAAGCCATACTTCACTCATTTTATTTTATTGTTGCTGGGTGAGATTTTCGGGTGACAGTAGTAACTACTTGTATTGACAATTTAATAGATATTGACACAAATTATTTGGGATAAGTTTAGATCTTTTGGTGAACGTAGTTTTAAAACCAAGAACAATTGGTTCAAAAGCCTCATCTATAAATGATAATCTTTTTTCTTATAGAGATTCCAGATATAATTGATATTAGAGGTTCTTACGATGTAAGCTTTTACTCTGAATCTGATGCAGAGGTTTCGTTAGGCATGGATGAAGCACCATCAGTACGTAAACAATTTCCAGAATCTTGGATATGGCTCTCAATTACCAATCTAAGGTTTGTCCACTAGGTTACTAGTCTCGATTACCTGGCAAGCGGGTTAAGAAAAATTATAATTTGTTGATGTACTGCCATTGAGAGAAAGCATTTTCATCGTGTAGCTTGTTTTGTTTTGGTTTAGCCCAAGCTGTTAACAAAGTGTTATACAAATATATTAATTAATATCTGAACTCCATTCTAATGGAAGATAAATTGTAGTGTCAAGCATTGCATAAATCTATTCAACAACTGCTAAATCTCACACTAGTACCCTTTCTGCCAGCCTACGCCGTACCGGAAGCGGTTGCGTTTGCATCTCCTGCCCTGGGAGCAGGTGGCGGTGCTGGTGGAATTGAGCCCACTATAAGAAAAGATTTTCCGGAGGCATGGCTATGGCAGAGCGAATCTGAGGAAGGGTGCGTACTATTTAACAATGCTGTTTCGCCAATTGGTTGTGTTTTATTCCAATCATTTTATTTCTCTATTATCCTTTTCTTCGACTTTCTTTGTTTGGTGGAAGTTTTTGGTAGTTTAAGTTTTTACGCTGTAAAGACGTTTGAAGTGATCGGTTTTGACTAACTATGCCCCAATGGGGGTTACTTGCCTAACAAACCTACAAATGATCTATAGTGAGACCATGTGATAATTTGGGGTATCGTCAAGTCTCCTTGAGTAACGGCTGCAGAGAGCTTGCTATTTTTGTTTCTCTCTTCAAACACGCAAAAACAAAATAATAGTCCTATGGTAGTCTCGCACTCATATTTCAGATTTTAGTCGGCTGGAAAACTGGCAATTTATTTACGTACAGCAAAATCCTCCACCTCTCACGGTGTTTTCATCCTTAGAGTCAAGTATTATGCTGCAAGACCTTTCACCGTTACGACGGATGCCTACTCGCATAAAGCTAAGCAACGTGTTGAGAAATGCTATTCGATGAAGTCGATACCCCGTCAGCTGGAAACGATCTCGAGTTACGCAAGTCGTTCCCGGAATCCTGGCTATGGAATTCATATTCCTCACAAGGGTTCGTGATGATTCAATTATTTTTGATGGATAAACGTTGATGCACCGTAGGGTTATTTTTCACTCAGTATCGACTGTAACTAACAGCACAATGAAATGTAGAAAGACTTGGGACGCTGATGGCATAAACATGTTTGCGGTTTTGGTTATTTATAGCCATCGTCCATGTTCATGTCATCAATGGGATGAATGAGTTTTGTTGAGAAAATGAAATGAGTTAGAGAATTCAGATTTAAAAAAGTTATTTATATTTGTTTTTTGGTTTTGTTCACAAGACAGGAAAATATATTATAAAACCCGTCTAAGGAGTCGGATAAAGCTAATGGGAGCTTCTTCAAACATTCTACCACAAATTGCTTCTGCGCCCATGCATAAATTCGCATCCGCCCCAATCGCGGAAGCTTCAGTTCGTAAAGAATTTCCAGAAACGTGGCTCTGGCAAACAATCGGTCACAAGAGGTTGGATGCTTACATGCTTTTCCATTGTTGGTTGTGATTATATTTGAATATGTGTATGCAACTGAACATGAAATGAAAAGCATGGTGGAATGTTCATTTTGTGTAAGCATATCTATCTTTTTTATTCGAGTCAACTTTTTCATCTTTACCAAAACAAACAAATAACGAACTCCAAAAACTCTCGAGAATTTTGACAAATAATAGTCGTAAGTTAATCTGAATCGAAAAACAAAAACCATTGAACAGACTGCTGGAATAGGATTGGTTTCAATTTTTACTTCGTCCTAGTCCATTTGATGATCATTTGGTTGGCGAATGTTTGAATATTGGTTTATAATGTATTTTTTGCAAATGTGTTTCTCGGTTTCGTTCCAATTAAGCCCGAGTTTTCAGACATCGTGTTTATCCTAGGATAGGAGGAGGCTCGGCGAAATTTAGACTGCGCATGGGTTATGGTCCCGTGCGCAAAGCAGCTTCCGTTCCTAAAATGGAGGCTCCTCAGGCTTCCGTTCCTAAAATGGAGGCTCCACTTCGTAAAGAATTCCCTGAAACGTGGCTCTGGCAAACAATCGCTCCAAAGAGGTTCGATGCATTTATTTATGCACTTTCAGGTTTATAGTTATGTATTTATAGCAAACCGATGTAGCTGCATGTGTGTTGAAACTGAAATTGACATGTTAGGTGTTGTTAAATGTTGTGATGTGTTTTTTTTTCACTCATAGATCAATAGCGAGTTTAACAAACCAATTGACTGAGCTTTTAATCATTCAAAGGAAACTACCCAACAATATGAAAACAGCCCTAAAATACTTTTATCTATTTTTAATTTTGCCTTATCATTGCCAATCGTACGAAATTTTCTAAATCAATATTTTCATCCCTTTTATTTCTCATAAGTGAGAAGTTTTGTTTTGATTTTGCTGGCAATAGCTCTTCTTGACCTTAACCTTAATGTTTATGATTTAAATTAACTTTAATAAAGTTTGGGATTTTTTTGGTAAAGAGGATGGGAATGGGAATGGGAATGTAGAAAGGAGGATAATAAGAAGGAAGGCAGGGTTTACGACACGATCACACGATAGCATAACACGAAATTTTTGAAGATATCAAAACAATGTTACCTATAATAGTTATACAAAACGGTTTATCCTACGTTTTTTCTTCACGCACAAGGACCTGCCATGATGCCATATTATTATGCAAGTGTCATGCCCTTGAGTCTCTCGTCGAGTTCTATTGTACTTCATAGTCCAATACGCAAAACCGCAACAAAAACAGCTCCTAAAGATGCCTCTACTGCTGTTGCGGATGTTCCAGTTCGTAAAGAATTTCCAGAAACGTGGCTCTGGCAAACAGTTGGTCAGAACAGGTTGGATGCTTTGGTTATTGTTCGTTGAGGGTTTTTGTGTGTTGATTAAAAAGCATGTTAACTGCAATCTGCAAAATGAAATTCGCCGCATGTTTTAATTGTATTCAAAAGGATATCATTTTACCATAACTGTAAACTGAATTCATCTTCTCTCATTGTATCTTACAATTCTCTCTGTTCTCTGTTTTATTACAATTCATCGCTACACACAAATATGCAGTATATGCTGTGTAAAGCTTAAGTTGATGTTAATTTTTATCAATAATTATTTTCCTTAGTCTTTGTCTTCAAGGAAGCGGTTGCGTATGCTTCCCTAAGTTCAAGTGACATTGCTCCTGAGCCTACGATCAGAAAAGATTTCCCGGAAGCATGGCTATGGTACAACGAAACTGGGGAAGGGTGCGTAACATAAATTGTTATGTATAATTACTTTACAATATTCACCGGTTGTTCAGATCAATCAATTCTATTTTTTTTTTATTTGGTGGTAGGTATGTTTTAACCATGCGAAAGCAAATCATGAAATCCATGCATTTACATTTAACTTTGCTGCCAGGTTACTTAAGGAAGTATTGCTGTAAAGAGCAACTGTTATTTCTTGTTGCTAAAATCTCTGCACACTGTAAAGGTCCTTTCAGAAATCTTGGAATACCAGGAATGCGAGGAATGCCGGGAGCTGGGTTTGCACCGAGAGTATTTGCATCTATGCGTATTAATTCCTTAGAAAGAAGAACATACGGGCCTTTGAAAAAAAATTCTGCCGCACCCGCACCAGCAGCCCCAATTCGAAAAGAGTTCCCCGAAACATGGCTTTGGGAAACAATTGCTCCCAAAAGGTTGGATCTAATTTTGGAAGTTTTTTTTATTTTACCAGTGCATGTAGCTTGATTGCATGTGTTATATTTGTTGGATTAATTCATAAAGCATGCGTTTGATGGAAAAACCAGTTTTTTTATACATTCCACCGGATCGAATGTTAATGTTAATACACTGAAATGTATGCGGACCCTAACAGTGCATATTAAGCAAAGGAAGTAAATTCCTCTCGCCTTTGAAGAAAGCGAATAATCATGCCAAAACTAAACGGTACATAATGATTTAATTTCTATGTTCTATGAATGTTATATATGTATAAATGATTTCCGAAGACGGTATTATGGCGACGTATATATGAGGGATCTCATTTACGGTAACGGTTTTCCTGAAAGTGCAGCCAACGAATCATTTTCTCTACACAATCATCATCCCTCAATATTGTTGGTTGCAGTTCCAATCAGAGAAAAATTGTAGAAACAAGACTACGGGCAACGGTTGCATAGTATGTCTAAAATTCTATCAAACAGTTTTGAAACTTAAATTCACAGAATGGTTGAATGTAACTTAGTTATTCTGAGGTAAATGTTCGTTCTTCATTATGTGTGTAAAAACCACGGTTCAGTGAGAAGCGCTCTAATTTGAAAGTTAAAAGACGAATCATTTGATTCGATAAAATTATTTAATTTTAAACTTGTTCCACGGTTAATGTTTGAACATTATCAAGTATTGAATACATCTAAAGGTCTTTCTGGATTTTTTGATGATGTTGCTGAAGCTTTGTAAAATAAATAAAGTCGCTTATTAAGCCAGTTTGTAATGTTTTAATATTTGGTAGATCGATACTTTCCCGTGGCCATTGCAGCCTTAGGAATAGGCTTTGCTGGGGCGAGTGCGGGAGGATTAGTTGGAGCAACGTCAAGTGCACCAGAAGCACCAGTCCGGAAAGATTTTCCCGAAATATGGCTCTGGCAAACAATCGCTCCTGAAAGGTGGACAGACAATTTATTTGCTTTTCCAATACTTTGCGTTCCATATAGACTGTTGCTTGAAGTTTGCTGATACTTTCATTGCTTTCATCAAACATACTCGCCAGATTTGAAATTCAGTCATCATATTGCCGGTTATTAGCTTGTAGTCACACATTTTGCAGCATTGCATGCAAAGCTTTATTTCTTTTAATTGTTCTTCCAATTATTACCGAATCACCACACTCTTCTGTCAATACTGTTTACTATGTTAGCAGTGCCTTGCAGCTTGAATTATAGGAAAATAATATACATGTGGCTGTTATTACAGTACAGTAACGTACAGTGGACCAAAAGCTTGTGTAGCTCTGTAGCCATGTGAAAATGACAATAAGTAAAAATATTTCTAATATATCATTTGCCTATTTGGTGGATGCTGAAGTTGCATAGATTTCATAATTATCGTTAATGTTCATTTTATTTTGATGCATACTGGATAGATGATGGGAAAAATGAGGTGCTTTTATAGACTATACCAACAAACAGTTTGTGCCAACCAACTTTCTTTTAAAACTCGTCACTGATCATGAAGCCATTAATTTTTGACGGTATAAAAACAATTTATAGCTACACGAAAAGGTTTATCTTACCTTTGTTTCTTCACAAACAAGGTGCTGCTATGATGCCATATTATTATGCAAGTTTTATACCAGTGAGTCGCTCGTCGGGGTCTATTATGCGTTTTCAAGCTGCAATGCGAAAAACTGCCAAACCAACAGCTTCTAATGATGCCTCTAGTTCTGTTGCGGATGCTCCTGTTCGGAAAGAATTTCCAGAAACGTGGCTCTGGCAAACAATCACAAAGAGGTTGGATACATTAATTCATGTTCGTTTAGATAATTTACATTGTATATTGCATTCGAAAGTATGTTAACTAAAATTCAGAATGAAATTGGTCGCATGTTTTAATGAATGCAAAGTGATATAATTTTAACAAATCACTAAGCTGAAATAATCTACTCTCATTGTCATTTACTGTGTTTACGTCAATTATATCGCTGGGAGAATCTCGAGGACAGGAAAAAGAAAGGCATGGAAAGTATATTCAATCTGCAATGCAATACAATTGCATTCTAAATTTCAATTGTCTAGTGCCGCATGCATAACTGTACCCTATATGCTCTACATAAACATAGTTTCTCTAGTCACTGCCATCAAGAAGAGGTTGTGTATGCTTCCCTACAGTCAAAAGAAAAGGTTTTTGAACCCACTACCCCAAAAAGATTTTCCGGAGGCATGGCTGTGGTAAAGCGAATCTGAGGAAGGGTGCGTAGTGAATGTTTCAATTCAGTTTTATCTATTAACTTTATTTTCTGCTCACTCTCTTGTCTGGTGGCAGATTAAAGTGCATTTGTAGTTAAGGTAGAAATTTTATTCGAAGCCGCTTTCTGGTTATTTTTACCTTCCAAAAACAAATTATTATGCCGAAACCTTTTCTTTTCCTCCTATGCTAATATGGATTACAGAACATAAAAGGTGTTACTGTGGGTAGTAATAACTATATAGAATGAGAACAACAGTTTGCAAAACTCTGTGGGGCCCGCAACAGTCGAGTGGTTACGCCGCTTAAAAAATCGGCCCACGAGCGCTAAAGCGTTGCCAATATCTCTGCACATTAAAAAGATCCTTTCAGATACCATGGATTACCAGGTCCAGTTGCAATGCCGCTACCTATGTTTTCGAGATTTGTCTCCTTCCCTATGTCTGCATCGTTCTCTTCAAGTTTCCTCGATAGAACTCCCTACGAGACGGTAGCTAAAATGTCTGTCGCACCTGCACCTCCAGCTGCAATTCGAAAAGAGTTTCCCGAAACGTGGCTTTGGCACACAATTGCACCCAAAAGGTTGAATCTTATTTTGAAAGATTTCTCATCTTTTCACTGAATGGCAGCATGCTTGCATGTTTTCAATATGTTTAAATGGAATGTTTGTTGAATGAATGCAAACATACTTTATGTTTTTGATAGTAGTTAACTTTGGTACATACATGTAATTTATTTCTCCAGGTCGAATGCTCTTACTGCAAAATGTACGCAAACCCTCCCAATGCAAATGAAAGTAAAGAAAGTCCATTCTCTTGTCTTTGAAAAGAGCGCATCACATTGACAAAAAAGCTGAAGTGTAGATAAAGAACTAATTTGAAATGTTAGAGATTTAGCTACAGCCAACCATTTTCGACATACAAAAGTCAATTTATGGTAGCTTAAGCTGCGGCTTCTAAGGCATCGAAACCAATTTCAATCCGAAAAGATTTTTTTGGCTTTGTTTGAATATCGCAAGAGTCTCAAGAGATCTTCTACCACTAGGCTTATGAACGGCCAGAGCCTGTGTTATTCGGAGGCTTCCTGTCCAGTGCACCAGTAGCACCAGTTCGTAAAGAATTTCCAGAAACGTGGCTCTGGCAAACAATCGTAACGAAGTTGGATATATTTATTCATGGTGTTTTAAATTATTGCGTTGTGTGTTTATTCGGAAGCATGGTAACTTAAATTCAGGAATTCATCGCATATTAATGTATTGAGTGAACTGAAATAATCTCATCTCATTGTCAATTATTCTGTTTAACTGGAAATATTAATCGCTGGTAAGAAATCCGCGATAGGCAAGAGATAAATATTTAAACTCTACATATTAAATCATTTGTTAACTTCAAATGTGTCATGCAACATGCGCTGATGTTAAATTCTACCTCAATTGCTTTACCAAAATCAGGGTCTCAAGTCAGTGTCGTCAAGAAAAAGGTTGCTTACGCCCCCATAGAGTCAGGGGACGAGGTTTTTGAGCCCACGACCAGAAAAGATTTTCCGGAGGTATGGCTGTGGAGAAGTGAAACCGAAGAAGGGTGCGTAATGCATTTTTGAATTCTATTAACTATTCTTTCTGTTTTCCTTTTTGTTTGGGTGTTAATTTTGGAGTATTTGTAGTTTCAGAGCAAATGTAATACGTAGCCGCTTTCAGCTTATTTTTATCTTTCATAGCCAAATAATTATAGTTTGGTATGCTAAAATCTCTGCACATTTTAAAGATTCTTTCAAATATCATGGATTACCAGGTCCAGTTACAATGCCGCTACCTATGCGATTCATTTTCCGAATCGTACTCTTCAGGTTTCTTTGAAAGAATTCCCTACAAAAACGAAAAATTTCTGCTCCATCTGCACCACCAGCAGCAATTCGAAAAGAGTTTCCCGAAACGTGGCTTTGGCACACAATTACACCCAAAAGGTTGAATCTTATTTTGGAAATGCTCTTGTTTTGCTACTGAATGGGTACGTGTACACATGACGAACCTTTGATGGCGAACCTCTCGCACACTATTACAATCGAATATAAAAAAAAGGTTCGCCGAATCTTTTTACGTTCACACGTAACGAACCCTTGCTCTGGTTTTTTCGACTGTTGCTAAGCAACAGTCAAAAGGTTCGCGCAAAAGGTTCGTGCTATCCAGCAACATCGGATACCCTTTTGTGCTCGAAAAAGGTTCGCGAACCCTGCTCGAAAAACCAACACATTCAAAAAAAGGTTCACGAATCGTCAAAAATCGAGCAGGGTTCGTGTCGTGTGAACGCACCCAATGGCAGCCTGCTTACATGTTTTCATTATGTTGTAACTGAAATGTTTGTTGAATGAATTCAAAAATTATTTATGGTTTTGCTAGCAACAATGTAATAACTTGTCTCCACTTTGATAACGACTGTACTTTATTTCGTTCTTATTTTCGCACATCGTTTGCTATGGTCTTGGTTACCGTTTCATTCACCGGGTCAAATCTTCATACTGTGCAATGTACGCAAAACCTGCCAATGAACAGTGAATAATGAATAAATTTCAAATGTAATAAATTGGCGAAAACGGATTGATGGCGGCAGCTTTATAGTGGATCGTATTTATGGTGGCAGTATATCTTTAAGAAGCTCTACTGCCAATACCTACAGCCAATCATTTTCGACAGGCAATCGTCAATTCATGTTTTCAATTTCAATTAGGAAAGAATTTACAAAAAGAATAAAAATACATTGTATAGAAACTTGGTTGTGTCTATTTATACGAAATTGGCTCTTATTTAAAAAAAAGACTGTTATTAGGGCATAATTGCGTAGTGTTAAGATGTTTGTAAATTTTCAATTTAAGCAATACATAATTCACTATGAAAGAATTGTAAATATGAAGAATATTTTTCTATGGTGAAGCTGCTTAGTTTTCGAATTGTTCTTGGGTTAATGTTTCAAGTTACTTATGTCCTCGATACGCCTTTCAACGTTCTCTTCAATGAATCAATAGAATCAACTTGATATTTTAATTTGGGTCTAATATATCAGCCAATACACCATCTCACAATATTTTTCGGTTTTGTTTGAATATCTCAAGAACCTATCTACTACCACTTGGCCTATGAAGGACCACAACTTGTGGCAGATCGAATCGGTGCCGTACCCGGTCCAGCCGCAGGATTCGCCTTTGCCGCGGCGAGTGGGACATTCGGAGGGTCCACGTCCAGTGCACCAGTAGCACCAGTTCGTAAAGAATTTCCCGAAACATGGCTCTGGCAAACAATCGCTCCCGAAAGGTGGACAGACAATTTTTTTTGCTTCTCTTTTCAATACTCCCCGTAGCCTGTTGGTTATGTACACTTATTGCTTATGTTAAATGTTGCTTGAAGTTTACTGATACTTTTATTCTTTTCATCAAACACACGGATGGTTTTAAAACTCAGTTATTCTACTACCCATCATTTCCTTGTAGCCACACAATTTTTCATAGCATGTACAACCTTCTGTTCTCTTTATTTCTTTTCAATGATTTATCCTTTAAGCATCATGACACCCTTCTGTCAGTATTTTTTACACATTGTTCACAGAGGCTTACATCTTGTTTGAATTATTAGTAGGCAACATACTCATGAATCTTATTTTTACTCCTTTAATAATTGCTTAGTTAGTTAACCTATTCCCCATAACAGCATTGAAAAACCCCTTTCAATGTTATCACATATTGTCTAGTTGTTGCTGTAGATATAAATTTTGTTTGTTAAACATTTTCTTTATATAACATCCATTATACTGCAGATGTTATGTTCCTTGCAAACGACGATGATTATGGTGAAGTATACTGTACTGTGATTAGCCCATCAGGGGCAAATTTTAGGAATGAATAGGAATGAATTGTTGACATAACTTTCTCAACAAAGGTGATGGTAGTTTGTTCGTTTGCCCCGAATGAATCAAAATGGTCCATCTGCAATTGCTTTGATAGATGTTTGATCGATGATGTTGAGAAGGTTTCAAAAATGTTTAAAATTTTTGAAAATCTTCTGTTTGATTATTTTGCTTTTACACGTGTTTGAAAGATAATTCGTTCCAAATTATGACTTTTTAACATCCCAAATAGCTGTTTGTTGAAAGAAAGTTATAAACATTTGATGAAAATAAGCTTCAATACAGTTTAAGACATTTTGATTAAGAGGTGTTTAGGTTTGCTAAAATGTATATTTGATTTTAATAATTATATTCAAGTTAATAGTTCAGCACCAATGAGGCTTTTTTGTGTTCAAACGCTGTATCCTTCCTGATTATATAGGCATAATAAAATTACATCATTTTATTTGATTCTTTGCTTTTGAACATGAGAAGAGGAGGCATATGCACCAAGAGGTGACATGGCTTGGGAGGATGATGAAGTTGATGGGGACGTTTATATGTCGCTAGCCATACCACCACCGAAAGACGCAAAGTACGCACCAGTGCGTAAAGAATTTCCCGAGACGTGGCTCTGGCAGTCAGTCGCTTCCAAGAGGTTTGCCTTATGGACATTATTTTGGCATACTGCATGAATCTGGTCGACATCTATTCAAAATGGACTCTGCTAGTTTGATGAATGTTTTGTTATCTTGAGCTCTCGCATCCGTTCGAAACTTACAATTTTCAGTGTAATGCAAACGCACAAATTGCACTTATCCTGATTTCGAATCACTTTAGAGCACAGAGTCAATAACGAGATCTCTTTCCATAGCTTCTGTTAGGTTTACGTGACATACAACTGCATGGAAATTGTAAATAATTATGGTTGGCATTCATTCCGATTTTGTGATGATTGTTTTTTGTTTATCTTTTTTGAGTAATTCGCTTTAATTGTTATGAGGATATTCATGTTTTCCACTGAAATAGAATAGCACAGATTCTGATATCGAGCCGTCGATCAAACAAGAAGAGCATTAAAAAACGTTTCATTTGTTATCTCCTATTGCAAGGGTCAATGCTGGTTTACGAGCATGCTAGTTACCAGTTGTTTGCAGACATATCGCTTGATACTATTGTTGAAGATAATTTAACGATTGATTTGGATACACCTCAGTCAGCATCCCCACAACCGGTAACAGTGCGTAAGGAATTTCCCGGGACATGGATCTGGCAGTCAGTCGCTTCCAATAGGTTGGCCTTATGGACATTATTTTGGTATACTGCATGAATCTGATCAGTATATGCCCAAATTAGTCTCTGGTCGTTTAATGAATGTTATGTTGTCTTTGGAAATGCACTTACATAAATTCAAAAACCATAATTTCGAATGAAACGCTAACTCAAACATTGTACTTATTCTTTTTTAGAGCCAATTTGTAGCTTCTGTGCGGTTCAATGCATGAACACCGCATGTAGACTGTTATAGATTATGAGTTTTCTACTAAATTCAATCAAATCTGCATTAATTTAAAGTAACATTTTTTGCTACAACACTCATTTCAAGTCCTAATACCATATTCGAGTGAACATTTTGATGATTTTGCTGCCTCTGAGGAAGATGAAAAGCTGGAAACGTCCTTTTTTGGTATTGAAGCTGGGTCAGTGAATTTGGATACAGCTCAGTCAGCACTCCAACAGCTGGCTCCTGTACGTAAGAAGTTTCCAGAGACGTGGATATGGCACTCAATCGCATCCAGGAGGTTGGCATTATGATTGTACCTCTTCTTTAGGTGTGAATTGGCTCGAAACATTCCAAAAGAATCCAGATAAACAAAATTCCTCTTGTTTCGTGCTTGTAATCGTGTAATGGATGTTTATTGTCTCGCGAATCGCTATCCACTTGCACAAAATATGATGAATTCGTGAAAACTAACTTTAACACTATCCATGACTAACAAGACCAAGGCGGCATGCTGCTTGAAGCGGATGGGCTACTGTACATAGCAGTGCAGCGACCGTTGCACAGGCAACGCATCTCGAAATTCGTCGAAACTATGAGCACAGCTGAGATGGACTATTCGAGTGATCCTCACCAACCGCCAAAGAAAAAAATCGTTGAGGAAGTAAGAACACTGTTTCCTCAAAGTTGGCTATGGGCAAGTGAAGCCGAAGATGGGTACGTAAGCGAGTTATACTGGGACATTATCGCGTTTGGAGTGAATTGCTTCGAAACCACAGCTTCCTAGTTGGAGGCTGGGTTTTGGGTGTGCCGTGGTGGACAATCAAGAATGGGTCATATCTACGTCTGGGGGACTCGTGAATCTTGTGCGCTGTTTCCATGGGCTCTGAAACTCCAAGGAGAATCAACGAGGTTTAAGTTTACCCACCATTTAAAAATAATATCGGAGAATTTCGTTTTCCTAACATTTAGCGCACTGTTTGGGGTACGAATAATGTGTGGTTTAATGAGTGTCTGTTTTGCTTACCACGTGGTCACCCGCCGTGGCACCACCACCACCCTTCCGCTCAGGCCCATCTCATACTGATCGATCCATACTTCTAGCGAATAACACGTTGCCCGAGGCACCGATTTATAAGTTCCATCGCGCACCGAACGGCACCGTGCTGTACACCAGTATCGAACAACGGCCACGTCCGATGCCGAAGCAGGTGCTGAGAACCAATACGCGGCCACCGCTCGCCGGTCCGTTCGCATTCAGTCGCATACCGCGGCCGCACCGTGACATTCCACGCCTTTTCCTGTCGCAGGAAATTCAAGACACGTGGCTTTTTACGAATACCTACTCCGGGTAAATATTTCACCATGCGCTTGTGTGTGTGTGTGTGAGTGAGTGTGTGCTTGTTGTTTTAGCTAATCGAAAAAAAAACCAAACAGAAAACACAAGCAATCAAACCAACCAACCTCTTTACCAAATGCTAAAACCACGCAACGCTATGCTAAACGATTAACCAGCCATGGTTTATTCTAATTTTGTGTAGAAAACCGCACATCAAACGGTGCAATCCCTTAATTGCCAAAATGCAAAAAGAAAATCGATGCCAGAGCAAACAAATTTGGTCGCTATGCTGAATTCCGAAGAAGGGGAACTGGTCACATTTTGTGCCAAACCTAGCGACGAACCGGCGTTAGCGGCGCTGGACTAACCTGCTGAACGCTGGTAACAGTATTTACACTTCTTACAGCCACGAATCCAGTTGACGAGAGTTCTAAGCAGTGCAACGTAACATGTCACCACCAACTTTGCCGTTTGTTTCCCCGCAGCTTCATTCGATTGCTGCTGTGAAGAGCCTCTTTCTCCAAATCACGGGATGGTAGTCCGGGTATATGCATCACAACACACTCATCGACCTAACCCTCATACACGTTTGTGCTACTAATGCTTCGGGTTGGTGCATGCCGGGATCTAGAAGCGCGTAGTAGTTGTTTGTTGCGTGGGCTGTCAATGTCTGGTGTCTAAGCTTCCTTCCTTAATTGTGCAACCAAGTGGCTCGGGAAGCAACGATTTTCTAATCTCTGCTTGTTGTTACACGATACAGCTTCAGCGGTGAAAAAACGATCCAGAAGAAGGTCCCCGATACGATCACCTCGTGGATCATAACTGGCTTCTCGGTGAACCCGATCTATGGGTTGGGATTGACGCAGCAACCGCGCCGCCTGAAGGTATTCCTTCCCTTCTTCGTGTCCACCAATCTGCCGTACTCGGTCAAGCGTGGTGAGGTGGTCGCCATTCCTATCGTGGTGTTCAACTACCTCGAGGACGATCAGACCGCCGAGGTGATCCTGCACAACGACGAGCAGGAGTTTGAGTTTGCCGACGTGGAGAATGAAGTCGTCGAATCATCGAGTAAGTTCTTCAGGATTTCCCTCAATTGGATATCGTTGATAACGTTTTGTATTGTCGTTTTGGTTGCAGAGTTGGAACTGTTCCGTCAGAAGCGCATGGATATCCCGGCCAACACGGGCAAGTCGGTGTCGTTCATGGTGAAGCCGAAGAAGCTGGGCCACATCACGATCAAGGTGACGGCCAAGTCGAAGATCGCTGGTGACGGTGTGGAGCGTCAGCTGCTGGTCGAACCGGAAGGACTGCCACAGTACATCAACAAGGCGGCGTTTGTCGATTTGCGGGCGACTCCCGAGGACAACAAGACGTTCGAGGTCCAGATTCCTCCGAACGCCGTACCCGACTCGACGCGCGTTGAAATTGCCGTAATTGGTGACGTGATGGGCTCCACGATTCAGAACCTTGACTCGCTGATCCGCATGCCGTACGGATGTGGGGAGCAGAACATGCTTAACTTTGTACCGAACATCGTCGTGCTGGACTACCTGAAGGCCACCAACAAGCTGACCACGAACGTGGAAGCCAAGGCAAAGAAGTTCATGGAGGCGGGCTATCAGCGTGAGCTGAGCTACAAACACAAGGATGGTTCGTTCAGTGCGTTCGGCGAAAGTGACGCCAGTGGCAGCACCTGGTTGACCGCGTTTGTCGCGCGATCTTTCAAGCAGGCCGCCAACCACATCACCATCGACGAGGCCGTCATCGACAAGTCGCTCGAGTGGCTCAGTGATAATCAGGCTCCGAACGGTAGCTTCCCGGAGGTGGGTGTGGTGTCGCACAAGGATATGCAGGGCGGTTCCGGTTCGGGTGTAGCGCTGACCGCGTACACCTTGATCGCCTTCCTCGAGAACATCAACCTGGTGGACAAGTACAAGAACACCATCAACAAGGCGATCGACTATGTTTACCGCAACACGGAGTCGCTGGACGATACGTATGCGCTGGCATTGGCCGCGTACGCCCTACAGCTGGCTGATCATTCCTCGAAGGGTTTCATCCTGTCCAAGCTCGATGCCAAGGCAACGACGGACAGCGACACCAAGTGGTGGCACAAGCCGATCCCGGAGGCTGACAAGAAAAACCCTTGGTACTCTCGTCCCAACTCGGTGAACGTGGAAATGAGCTCATACGGACTGCTGGCGTTCCTTCAGGCCGGTCTAGACACGGACGCGCTTCCCATCATGAAGTGGCTGATTGCACAGCGCAACGACAAGGGTGGATTCCAGTCAACTCAGGATACGGTCGTTGGTCTGCAAGCGCTCGCTAAGCTGGCAGCCAAGATTAGCTCGGCCAACAACGACGTTACCATTACGGCGAAGATCAACGGCGATCAGGAGAAGCGTATGTCGGTGAACGCGGATAACGGTATGATCCTGCAGAAGTTTGAACTTCCGTCCGCGGCACGTACCATCGAGATCAAGGCTACCGGAAGTGGCTTTGCCGTAGTGCAGCTGTCGTACAAGTACAACATGAACGTGACCGGTGAGTGGCCTCGGTTCGTGCTGGATCCGCAGGTAAACGCCAACAGCAACCCGGACCATCTGCATCTGACCGTGTGCACAAGTTTCGTCCCGTCGGCCGGTCAGAACGTGTCCAATATGGCCGTGATGGAGGTTAGCTTCCCGAGTGGATTTACCGCCGACTCGGACACGCTCCCATCGCTGGAGAACACGCCGTACATCAAGGTAATTAAATGGTTATGGCCACAATAATTCCACAAGGCGCTAATGATATTCTTATATGATTATTCCAGAGGGTTGAAACGAAGGAAGGTGACACCACGGTTGTACTGTACTTCGATAGTTTGGACCAGCGCGAACTCTGCCCAACGGTTTCCGCCTTCCGGACGCACAAGGTGGCCAAGCAGAAGCCGGCACCGGTCGTTATCTACGACTACTATGATAACTGTACGTGGATTTTGCCCCTAAAACCCGGAGACATAATAATTCTAACGATCTTTATCTTCTAATCAAATTCGTTCAGCTCGCATCGCTCGCCAGTTCTACGAAGGACCGAAGGCATCGCTCTGCGACATCTGTGAAAACGAGGACTGCGGTCAGGCGTGCTCGATCCGCTCGCAGAAGCAGCGCTCGTCCGATGGGCCGGCCGGTACGAATGAGTCCTTCCCGCACCACGGAGGACCAATGATCATGAACGGTGGCCAGACGCTGTATGCCAGCTTTGTCACGCTCCTGCTGGCGACGATGCTAGTGACGATGTTCCACTAAGCGCAGACGGAGAGTCTTGGGGCATGCAAACTACATTGCGGGTAGCGCAGTTGGTTTTAAGTTACCGACGATGAGGACGGGTGTTTTTCAACAGGGATACAATTTAACATAAACTTTTCACCATACAGAGAAATACGAACAAACGTGGGCGATATGATGGTATGCAATTCATCAATAAACTGATGTGTCCTTGGGTGCACACCTTTTTGGAAGAAACGTAACATCATACTTAACCACAAGTTAACTGGAACCATATACTTTGAGTCATCTCTTTGAAAGAAAATAACGTTTCTTTCTGTTTGTTGGTTTTTCTATCGGTTCGACCTTAAACTGTTCAAATTTATCGCAAACCCTTCGAACGCCTCGTATTTGCTAGAAAAATCGGTCATACTTTCCGCATGTCTTGCAATGGCGATAGCTACGTCAGTTTCGGATGGTTAATTAAACACACTGCCAGACAAACATTCAGCAGACGAAATTCCGTCTCAGCCAGCGCCGACGGTGTGTGCGGCACTTGGTTTGATAACACGTAAATTGGTCCGAAAGTAGAACCTTTTTTTTAACTGACCTACCCAATCAGCGGCACGACCCAGCGATACCCGCGAGATGAAGATCATCCACGGTAAGGTCTACGACTTGGCGATAGACAAAATTTCACTTGGTTTCGCTACGCCCAGTTTTTTTGTTGTAATGACAAAAGCAAGACGACAGTAGACTTTCATACAATAACGTTAAGGTTTATTTCTATCACCATCCGCGGTCCGGACTCGCAGTCTTGGTATGTTTGGTACTCCCCGACCGATGATTGATTGTAATGCGCTTAAATAGTGATAACGGGAGTCTTCGATGGCCATCCGTACATGTTCAAATACTGTTCACTATTATATATGTATATACATCTTAAAGCTCTGCTACCATACCTTATGCAAATCGTACGAGAATTCATTATAAATAACCGGTAGTGTCCGAGAGAAACATATGTCACGGTCTGCGGCATTGACATGGATGGACATGCATGGAGCTGCTAGAGAGATGGAGCAAAATAGGGAGAACGGACCAGCGATAAAGGTTAAACGTGTGCATCGAATCTGTAGGCCACTGGGCTCTTTTAGTCCGGTAGGTGTGCCATGGTTAACTTTCCCGAGCATCGGTAGATGCATTCGTTGATCGGAAGCTCGCCGATCTCGTAGAGCTTCAGTGATTTAAGGGCCATGGCAGAATGTCCAGCGTTTAGGAACGCAATCGTTGCATCCCGTCCCGCATTTTCAACTAGTACGTCGTGGCCACCAGGGTGCTATAGAAGAAAAAAAATTGAATTTTGCTTTTTTATTGTTTTCAGAAATTTATTGATCGTTTGAAGCGTATTTAAAAGATAAAGAATGATAAATCTGTATATGAATATGACAGAACCATCCTCCAAAACCCCGATTCATACGCGTCATTGGATAATCTTACTAACCATGGCGACAGAGAAGTAGGCTTTTGTAATCCCCGATATCAAGCACGTATATCACAAGTAGTATTGTAACTGTGACGTGGCGGCAAACATGTCAGCACGTGGAGGCCAAAAATCTTGATATGGTCTTGCTTTGCTGGTATCAGTTTATCTAGATTTCTACGCTGTTCGTCATTAGTTGCATGACTTATTCCAGTGTTTTAAAGCACTGGATATTTTGTATAGTGCACCTCGTTGGTTATGGTTCTTTTTGCCAATACTTCGGAGCAATCCTTTGGGATCTTAACATTTTTAAAATTTTTGGATACACATTCACTGCTGGAACATGTCGCATCAGGTGATCTATAGTATTCACATACATTTTATTTTGTAAGAATTCTTATAAGTTTTATTAGGTTGCATGTAATGAATTTTCATCAAAAATTTAATTAATATTATAATTACGAAATCTCGTAAATGATCAAATTGGACCACCTTTTGAATCGAAATGATGTGGTTGGTCATCATAGTTGGTAGTTTTTAGATTAATTGTTCAAAATTGATAAAATATGATCAGTTGCTTTGATTTCTTGCATGCATTATGATAAATTCTTACCATTTTCAAGAAGCTCGTGATATCGTAAACTCGATCATACAGCACGATCCAACAGTCGTCGTACGAATCATGATAAGACACTTCGTTGAGAGTTATCTGCTTCCGCACTCGCTGCTGGTGGCCAACGTTATTGTTACCGTCGGCAGCGGGGGCCTTGGATAACCGCAAAGCGGTCATCGCCAGCTGCAGAATGGTGGCCGCTTGATTGCCCTCTATCGGGCTATGTAGTTGTGCGTCTACGGTGGACATGGTGCTTGGTCAGTGAATCGGTGAAATGTGCAGGAAAAGATTCACAACCCGTGATTTGTGGCAACAACGGCACGCGTTTACTTCACTCAACACTGTATCACACGGAGTACCAACGCACGGTTTCACAGATTTGGATTCGAATCACTGTGGCTGTTCACGGATCTGGTAGCTTTCGACAGTCTATACGGCAATGGAGGATCCAACGGACAAACGAAATGTGCGTGTGAGGGCTTGATAGTGGAACGAGGACAACCGTTTCGAGACGCTTTTCGTACGCGACTAATCTGCCGCGACCGTTGGCAGGCTGATTTATAAACTGTGGCCGGACTGGGCCTGAATGGTGTTTGGCTCGCGCACGGCGTCATCGTTTTGTTGTGCTACGTCAGCTTCGGGAGGTTGGGTTATGGGCTCCTTATAGCGTACGACAACGGATCACTGGCGGGACGTCGCAAAAGATGCACATATGTGCACTATCTGCGATGCTGCTAGTGGAATGCAACAACATCGATTCCAAAACAAATGGCAAGTCTGGATAATGTGAGATCTGTTTGTAAAGGTAGTTTTGCGCTCCGTTTGAATGCAGTGATAGCTTAGATAGATTAGAGTCACCGAGGGGCTTCATGGCAAACGCCACAAAATCGCCATCGCACGTTATCTGCTTAACAAACAAAGATAATAGGCACAACAATTACTCAATTGGCATCGAGAATTATTCATGCTTGAGAGTTCTTCTTTACAAGTGAGGTTCCTTATCTCATGCATTTCCTGTCGAAATTTTGGGTAAAGTTCATCCGTTGATCAACGGGGATCAAGAACATTCTTTGCCCAGAAATATCGATTATAATCTCGTTATGTACTCATTTACAGCACTCAGCAAAGAAATGTCATTTCATCATCTTCGCAACCCAAAAAAGGAGGGCTCATATCAATGCAATCAAGTTATGTTTTAATCGTGTTCGGTGCTGGTCGAGAGAAGGAAGAAATGAATTAAAAGTAGGCTCGCAAAAACCCCATTCTTAACTAATCAGACCTTGACCGAGCATAATGTATAAAAAAAAACACACACATTACAAAATCCCGAAAGACATGATCATTATCATTAACTTTGACAGGACGGCACAGAAATGTTACGCTTGTCTGGACCGCATTTTTGCACTCAAGTTGGAATAAAAAAAGGGCAAATCTTGAGAGAATTTGTCATTCAATTCGCACCACAGCGCAGAAAAGATGATGGTATTATGCAACGACTGTTCGACGTCGATCCACTTTGGACCGGAATAATTGACCGATTATCAGCGGCCGCGGTGAAGTTTGGGTGTGTCCGGTTTAATTAGCAAGCTGATCAATTAGACCGGTAATTTATGGTGTAATGTGTGCAGGACACCATTGAGGTCAACAAACTCGCTCTATTTCAATATAATTCCGGAATTTTCCAGTGCTAGACACCAATGCTGGATTTGTCTGGTCAACGGATCGATCGATAGTTGTAGGGTTTCAGACAACTCGTGCTACGCCTCGGTCGCAGCAAAAACCATGACCCAATATGAAATTCAGGTAGTCCACGCTTTTTTTCCTGTTTCGTAAGTAAAACTGGCTTACACAACGTAAAACGGCAGTCTGGGTTTGATAGTAATACGAGAACCATTCGTCTACACACATCTCACTACACGTTCTGCCTACGCCGTTTCATGGCCAGTCTGCGTTAAGATCTTACACGTGGTTTTACTGTCGCGACCAAACACGGATAAGGATTCCCGCACCACAAAACCACAAAAAAACATGCACCCTAATGAAATAAAAAGTGTTAGAATGGGAGGCGGGGTGGCATAGCTCTATTTTTTATATTGAGATTGTGAAGTTAATTTTTTGGTAAATAAAATACTAGTTTGAGATCGAAATAGAAGTTTCCCGAAAAATTAATCCAATACGGCACCATAACTTTCCACCTGACCTCAATTAATGCTTCATAGGCAAGAAAAAAATTTCAAATTAAATGAATCACGATAGGCATTTCTATTCGTGAATAGAACAATGAACGCGTGTTCTAGATTTTCGGAGCCTAATGTCTCATGCGACTTTGCTGTCGAGTGGCGACTGTACAATCACTGTTGATAATAAAAATAATAAAAAATTAAACGGGTCGGTAATGGTGGATTGCAAGTAAATTCATCGTTTTTTACAGGTGCGCATAGAAAATTTCATCTACCGATAGCATTGATTCTTCTGGAATCGTAGTTAAACGACATGAGTATTGCATAATTTAAATAATTCGTTTAAATAGAAAGAGAATAAATTTGTCTTTTTGAGTATATGAATTATGAAATACCATATTTTTGCGAATATCGATGCTGTAGATTGATTCTAGTAATGTGGCCAAGCTGTTTCTTTTGGAATAAATAATTAAACACGGATTAATCCACGATGCATTCGTTTTACACAGCAATGAGTCTTACTATTGTACTTCTGTACTGAATAGTATTGGAAGAAAAATATTAAAATGTACAATTTTTAAATGTACTCAGCCCTAACGAGCTACGAAAGAGTTGCAAACTATCAAGAAACTGTAAAAACATAGAAAAAGAAATTGCACCATCAATGGAAGTGAATGAAATTTGGTATAAAAATAAAGTTGATACTTCTTGAGGCCAGAACATTTTAGTAACATAATGTATATGCTAGTAAAACTCTCCTTTGAGAAGAAGAACTACCATAAACATATATTTTAGCACAACGTTTTCAAAATATAGGAAGAATTATAAGTAACTAGAAAATTTAAAGTGAATTTGAAAACTTTTTAAGCGTATGAATTTGGCTTGTTGTCCACCCGTTCCTGTCCCCAGAGATGGGTGTTGAAGATTCTTGTTTTGCACTTATTATAATTGTCGTTGTTTGCGTTAGAAATTATACCCGACAACGTGGTAAACATAGCGCCCATGCGATCAGCGATAATGTGCGGATGTTTCTATGGACGAACCAAGCCTATCGCCATCTCCATCTCTTCATCAAGCGTTTCGGTCATTCGGATAGTTGCTAGTGTACTAAGAGCAGATAAGGAACTTATTTTCAAACCTTTGTCATGATCGTTAGGCGATCTTTTCGTGATTACAGTGAAAGGGCGCAATTTGTGTGCTAACAACTGCAATATGTTCGCATTTTTTCATCATGACACGTGCTCGAAATATGATCTACTTTTATTGTTGTTTTCATGGTGGCAAAATAGGGAAGATTGGACCATCAAAACAAAAGATCTTGTAAATAAATAACAAGTTTTGTCTCTAGGGTTTTGTAGTGAAACAAAAATAGACTCATAAAGATGACGAATGTAACGACCAGCAACACGTGTATAGCCCTTGTTTGAAATTTTTATAGTTTGTCACATTTTTGCATGCCTGTTTAAAAACCAGTTTTTGAACTTAAAATTACACTGTATTCCACAGTTGTAATTCTGCAATTGTAATCGTAGCCAATAAAAAAAAACCTGCGAGATTTGTTTATTTGAAGGTCATTGAATCGGTAATGCAGTTAACCGATACTTTTCCTAATGTATTCTAAACTAAATAATTTTTTCAAAAAGTATAAATGATAAACAATGTTCAAGTTGAACCAAGTTGTTTACCTTTCCTTTAAAAAGATCATTCATTTAAGAACTCATTTGCATGGATCGGTCTGCAAACAAGAAAGATATTGGCAATTTCAACTTCATATTTCGACCAAGGTTATATTACCTCTTGCGAACACAGTTTATTTTTTCTAAACTTAGAAACGACAGAAACAATTTTTCAATAGGAGCATTAGACCACGAATTTAAATGTTATTAACAAATTGGCTATTTAACGGTTATTTCAACTTGTAACATCTAGTGTTTGGAGCTTTGTTCAAGTAACCTTGGTCATGAGGTAAATATTTTGTTTCACAATAGACAAACCAGCTGTCAGTCCTAGAAAAAACTTTGTGCTGTTCGATTGTTGTCGCAGTAGCCTCGAAAAAACCTTCTTCCGAAAGTGTCCGTGTGCTTTAGATTCTCCATCCGCACGTGTTATCCAGTGAGAAAAATGCAACACCATTGCGTTTAGGTTTCGTTAGCTTGGAAAACCAGTGCCAGCAGGAAGGAACCAGCATCGGTGTATGCTATCTTTCATACAGTACACGCTAGGAATTATGAGCAGCCTGGGCAACGGAAACCAGCAGAACAATATGAACAGCAACACAGGAAGCAGCCAAAACTCGGCTGCGGAGGGCACGATGGAACGCGGCAGGTAAATATTGTTCTTCCGATCAGCCATATGCTGATGAGGCTGTGATGGTTATCGATTTTGTTGCCTCCATGACGAAAATGTCAGTGCTGGGTCGAAGAATGTTTTGTTTACATTTTCCTCTCCGCGGCGGGAGAAGCATCAGGAGATACATATGCGCGAGAGCAATGGCTTCGTTTGTTTGGTATCCTTTAAGCGGGCATCCAAACTGGGTCGAATCCGTCCAAGGACACTCTTTGGTGGTGTCGATGCCAAATGGAATGCAATTAATTAGCAAGCGTATGCTAAATGGTGAACGATTTCTTCTTCCACAGCTGCATCCTGGTGCGTTACGCAAGCCAAAACTCGCTGGACGAAAGCTCCCAGAAGCAGATACCGCGCACGAATGGACGGGAAAAGACGACCGGAGCGTACCGAAACAACATCCACACGCAGCGGTCGTTCGAGGCCATGAACATGATGCGAGAGTACGTAACCCAATTACCGTGGGGGAAAACGTTCCGATTGTTTGCGTTCCGGTTCCCATATCATCCATTTTTTCTTTTCCCACCCTCTCCTTCTCTGTAGGCAAAATCTCCTCTGCGATGTGGTGCTGGTGGCGGATGGCATCGAAATTCCCGCCCACAAGATGGTGCTCGCTTCGTGCAGCCCGTACTTTTACGCCATGTTTACCGGGTTCGAGGAGAGCCGCCAGGATCGCATCACGCTGCAGGGCGTTGATCCGCGCGCCCTGCAGCTGCTGATCGAGTACGTGTACACGGCCGTGGTGGAGGTGACGGAAGAGAACGTACAGATACTGCTGACCGCCGCCAACCTGCTACAGCTGACCGACGTCCGGGACGCGTGCTGCGATTATCTGCAGACTCAGCTCGATCCTAGCAATTGTCTGGGCATCCGTGACTTTGCCGACATTCACGGGTGTATCGATCTGCTGAACTATGCGGAGACGTACATTGAACAACATTTTTCGTAAGTAACCGGAGGAGGAAGTTTTCTTAGGGTAGCCTTTTTCATCAAATTTACATTTTTGTGTTTCAGGGAGGTGGTTCAGTTTGATGAATTTTTGAATCTCACCAGCGACCAAGTGGTACATCTTATAAGAAGTGATCGTCTATCAGTGCCAACGGAGGAGAAGGTACATCCATTTTCCATATTTACTCAATCCAGGACATTATAAAATAATCTTTCTAATATTTATTTGTCACAATAGGTTTATGAATGTGTCATCACGTGGATTCAGTACGATGTCGATGGTAGGCAGCACAACCTAGCGGAACTGATGGGGCACGTACGGTTGCCGCTGCTCTCCCAGGACTATCTGGTGCAGCGTGTCGAGAAGGAACATCTCCTGAAGGACGATCTCCAGTGCAAGGACTACATTATCGAGGCGCTCAAATATCATCTACTCAAGGGGGAGCAGAAAACTTCCTTCAAAACGCCCCGAACGATCCCCCGGCAACCGGTTGGCCTGCCGAAGGTGCTCCTGGTCATCGGTGGCCAAGCGCCGAAAGCTATCCGCTCGGTCGAATGCTACGATCTGCGGGAGGAAAAGTGGTACCAGGTGGCGGAAATGCCAACACGCCGCTGCCGGGCCGGACTGGCCGTCCTCGGCGACAAGGTGTACGCGGTCGGCGGGTTCAATGGGTCGCTGCGCGTGAAGACAGTCGATGTGTACGATCCCGTGCTCGATCAGTGGACCACGAGCCAGAGCATGGAGGCACGCCGTTCGACACTCGGGGTTGCGGTGTTGAACAGCTGCATTTACGCCGTCGGTGGGTTCGACGGGTCGACGGGGCTGAGCTCGGCGGAAATGTACGATCCGAAGCGGCAAGAGTGGCGCATGATCGCAGCGATGTCCACCCGGCGCAGCTCGGTGGGTGTCGGGGTGGTGAATGGGTTGCTGTACGCGGTCGGTGGGTACGATGGCGCCTCGAGACAGTGCTTGGCGTCGGTGGAACGGTACAATCCGGCGACGGACACGTGGACGCAGATCGCGGAAATGTCCGCCCGACGCAGCGGTGCCGGCGTAGGAGTGCTCGATAACATCCTTTATGCCGTCGGAGGACACGATGGTCCGTTGGTGCGCAAATCGGTTGAGGCGTACGATCCGGTTACGAACAAATGGCGTCCGGTTGGGTTTATGACGTTCTGTCGACGCAATGCCGGCGTCGTCGCACACAATGGCATGCTGTACGTGGTCGGTGGGGACGATGGGCTGTCCAACCTGGCGTCGGTGGAGGTGTACAGCCCGGAAACGGACAGCTGGCGCATCCTGCCATCGTCCATGAGCATCGGCCGCAGCTATGCCGGTGTGGCCATGATAGATAAGCCCTTGTGAAGCGAGCAGCAGGGCGCACGGGCCGCCACAACACAAAACTCCTCGATCCCCACCATCCCGCATCCCCATCCTTCCTATTCCCGGTACGCAAACTGTTCGGTGGTGCAGAATGTCCCGTCGGAAGCCTCCGGTCAACCATCGGCAGCGGGTGGAAATGACGATGAAAACAGTCAAGCCGAGGGCCTCAACGAAGGTCCCGGCGGCAACAACGGTAATCAAGCACACGGCAACAATGTACACTACGAAAACATTTACGAATCGATCGAACAGTTTGCTCCGATGAATGGTGGTGCCGCTGGAGGAGGCAATGTTGTGGCTCCCGTGGGTGTCCCTGCGGTGTCGAATCAACAACCGATGGGCGCAGTATCCAACCCCCAACCCCAACCGGGTCCATCGGGACTATCGGGGCCAGCACATCGGACGATAAATGGAGCTGGAGGAGGGTCCAGTGGAGGAGGGCCAATGCCTCCGCCACCTCCCAGTATGCTCCACAGTATGCAACAACTTTACCACCCGATGGCGTACCGGAACGAGCTTTACGATCGCACCGCCGGTTACGATGTTCCGAGGGGTCGTACGTACCAGAATCAACCCGGACCATCCGGAGCGCGCTACGCGAATCTACACCTCGATCTAAACCGACCACCCCGCTATCCAACGGGGTCTTTAAATCCCCAGCAACAGCAGCAGCAGCAACGAACACCACGAAAGCGTAGCTTCGACGACACGGAATCCGCCTACCAGTACTATCGCTACCAGAACCAAGCGAATGGGTCGGCCAAATACGATAATCTGTACGAACGGGTTCGGGAGGAACCGGCGTATCAAAACACGGGCTCGTTTGCACCGGCGGCCAGTTCCGCCCCGAATCGGAGCGGTCTTTTCGGCCGGTTCGATGTCATCGGCCACGGTGTGGGTCGTATCGAGCGGCATTTGAGTTCGTCCTGCGGTAACATCGATCATTACAGTCTCGGCGGACATTACGCGGTGCTGGGGCATAGTCATCTGGGAACGATGGGACACATACGGCTCAGCCAATCCAATGGCCCAGCAGGAACGGGCGGGTCAACCGGCTGTGGAGGGAACAATGCGAACAGCTACGCCAATGCCCCGAATCAACCGAACCACGCCGCGTCGAAAGATTCCTCATCGGCGGTCAATGTAAAGAGTTTCTTCAGCTGCTTGGGAGGGGAAAATTCCCAATCGATGAACAATCTGAACAAACCGGGATCGTCTTCTACGAATGGCTCGACGAGTGGTGGTTCGTCGATGTTGAATGGAGCGGGAGAGGGAACGGGAACCGGCGGTAGCGGACAGGGAAGTAGCATAATCGGTGGTTTGGCGAGTGCAGCAGCTGTCGGGTCGTCCGGTGTTTCGACCAATGGCGCCATCCCGAAGTCCACCGGAACCATTCCGAAGATCAGCAAGAAGCTGAAGCAATCGCAACAGTGCAATGAATCACTACCAGGTCCTTCTTCGGTGGGTCCACTGGCACCGGCGGGAGATTTTGCGGCCCCGGGAGAGCTTGGCCCTTGCGGTAGTCGTGTTAGCAAACCTTCGCTACAGTGGCTGCTAGTGAATAAATGGCTTCCACTGTGGGTCGGCCAGACGCCACCGGACTACAAGTTTATCGATTTTAACTTTATGTTCTCACGAAACTGCGACGGATGCGCGTCGGGCGGTGGTTCGCACCCTCCGCAGGAACTGGTACGCTACGGGACGCTCGAGCAGCAGGCCGACTACATTCCACCGGCACGCGAGTACCCGACGATGACGGGCAGCTATCCGAGGGTGCTACGGAACACTCCCCAGCTGGCCCGGTTGCGCGAGCACGAGTACGAAAACGTCCCGTTGAATGACCCCCCACCGATGACGGGACCTTCCACAAGCGCCGCAGGCCGTTCCGCTTCGTTGCGTACCAGCGCATCGCTTGCGACGGCCCGACGGGTACGTTCGGATAGTCCCGGGCGGGCTGGATCGTTGCGAAGGTCAACCGAAGAAAAACGGGCTCCGGCAACGTCATCTGGAGGTGATCCGTTCCGCACGTGGTCTTTCAACTTCGAGAACAACACATTCCGTCCGGCTCGGAACGCACTTCCGGCGGGTGGTGGCGCAGCGGTTACTCCAGGTGCGTTCGGTAAGTCACGCGACGTGCGCCGTATTACCGATGGAACTTTTACCGCGCGTGACCTACAACCGGATGGGGAAAAACCTGGACCGAGTGGGTTACAATTCGTCGGTGCGACAGGAAAGCCGGCACCACAAGAGACCCCGAAGCAGGCAGACACTTCCGATGGAAGGCTCTCGTCAGCGTCGACCTCGTCGGATTCGGATAACTTTGCAATCGAATCACTCGCGGTCGAATCGGTGGCGGACGGGCAAACGGTGGCGGTGGAGCCCGAGGAAGACAGTAGCCGCTCGGGTGATTTCCGACCATCGGAGGACAGCCCAGGCAGGAGGAGGACGAAGAGGAGGAGGGTGCGGTCGGGGGTGTCGAATCGAAGGGCAAAGAGCGTGGTTCTTCGGCATCGAACGATTCGCTGGAGTCGCTTACCTACGAACCGGAACCGGCGGAGGCCCCCGATCGGAGCCTTTCGGAGGATGAGATTGAAGGAGGGGCCGCCGGTGGGGGTGAGGCAGCGAAACCCGCGGCCGAAGCGGAAGAGAAGTTGTCCGAGTAATAACATGACATCGATAGTTAGTTCTTATTCGTTTTAGTCATTTTAATAAGTGGTAAGCATGGGTAGGCCTAAATTTTAAACTCTTCTTGTGATCAAAACCACCCGAAAACAAAAAAACAACGGACACAAAATGGTGTGTCTCAATGAGGCTCTAAATTTGCAACCGATTTCCGTCTGAAATATCGCTCAATATTTATTGCTTCCCCTTTTTTTCCCTATTCTCCACGAAAGTTTCCAGTTCCCATATTTTGCTTTTTTATTTATTCCTGCGCTGTTAATTTTTCGTTTCGTTAAAATTCTTTTTTTATTTAACTTCAATTATACAACTTTACTGTTACTGTTAGAAAATCCCGACCAACAATCGGGTACGGTTAGCGATGTGCAAAGAGGGAAACTTTCTTCGCTACGATTGTTCATCAAGAACAGTATCGAAAATTAATGATCAATTTGAGTGAGAATGGAGAACGCAGGAATATAAGCACGTCTGCGTGGAAAAGAGACGACCGGAGCGCGTAGAGTGATGGTGATGAATTTTAAATTTTAAAACACACATATATAAATATTGTAAGGCCAATAATTCCATTGTGGGGGCATTTAACGCACGATCGAATATTGTAGCAACTAAGCATTTCCAGCATCTGTTCCAGCGGCGCTGTTCCCTCGTCGTTTCTCGAGCGTTTATTGTTGGGGTTAGGCTGACGTTAATTGGTTAGTTTTCGGACGAGGGACAGAACATTGCGCACGATGGATTAGTAGAAACGAAACAAGAAATGATACAAAGTAAAACCTCTCATTCCCGGAACGGTATTGTGTAGTTCAGATGCAAAAGCAAAGTATAATAATTATAATAAGAAGTAGAAAAGTGGTAAAAGCACAAAAACAGAACAGAAATGTAACACACAAAGCATACTATTAAACACACATAAACAAACATTTTGGAAGCGCGCAAAATACAGCACGCTGGCAAGCGGAAACACAAAACAGACGTAAAAACATAAATGTTCGGTATTTTACTAGCAAACACATAGCGGCTATTTCTGGTTACTACCAATTCCTATATTTACACTCCTTTTGCAATAGCTACGGACGACCGTACAGGGATATCGTTGTGACGGCGAGCCAAACCGGACAGGTGACACGCAACACCTGGATAATTGTCTCGCCCGACAAAACTTATTAATACGATCTGCATTTCATATATCTGTAGGAAGTTGAGATGTAGCGTCATCATTACAATAAACGTGAAATGTGATTTAAAGGATAGAGGAGCCGTTTTTTTTTCTGTCTGCTTACAATTAATCATTCGAATCCTCGATCAAACCACTTTATCCACAGAAGGCGAAGGTAGATTTAAATCAAATCAATAAATTGGCATGTTTTATGTAACTTCCTAGAGTTCTAAAAGAGAGGCGAGACATGAAAACAAGCGCAAAACGACGGATTATGTTTCTCCGCCGGAGGGAGAGGAAATGGATGTGGAGCAGCGTTGTGTGGCGAATTGAATTCTCCTTCAGCATACGTCGCCCTATTAAAGACCTTTGTTTCGACGATTCGTCCCAGTTCCGGCAGCAGGCGGTAGGTCGGGGAGGGCACGCAAGCACCAAGTGATCTGGACGGTCCATTTGTTTGGCCAATAAAATAATGATCAAATGTGACAAGTTAATTTAAAAAATGTTGATCGATCGCACCGACCTGAACGATCGCTTGGCGCCTGGAATGTGCGATCGGGCCGTTACTGGCTGGCTCGTTTCGGGTAATGTCTCGCCATGGCTCCAGGATGTACGGCACTTCCGTGTCGACTGTGGACTCATTGTTTCGCTCAAGCAACATGTGGTGTACTTTAAATCTCTTTTTATTCCTTCGTGTACCGGTTTCGGGGGAAAACGATACACAACAGTAGAAATTCATTAAATTCGGTCAAAATAATAGGTTAAACGGGGGTAAGTGAGGGGTCCGCGACAGCCGAGCAGTAGCGCCGGTTAGAAAATCGGCACATGATCTCGACGGCATGGGTTCGAATCCCAACCAACACCGGACTCTCCCCTGTACGAGAGTAGTGACTATCCACGTACATAAGGGAAAAAAGTCTTGCAGGCCCATGAGGGGGCCAGGCAAGACCAGAGAGGTCGTTACGCCAAGAAGAAAAAATAGGTTAAACACATTTTCAAATCTTAAAAATGAACTTTATGTATTTTTCCAAACGTTCTAGGAATTATCATGGTAAAATCTAGTAGTAATCTCTTCTTTATCAACACTTCACTATCGTTTTTCAATTAGAAACATTAATCTTATCCATACATCAAAGTCATAATTGCAGATAACTGCACCTATGCCCTGGAAAGGATAATTTTATGCCTACGACTCGTTCGGTCAACTGCTTGTAATTTGCGCAATAAAATTTGCCCATAACAATCATCAAACCTTGCCGACCGTACGAACGGTGACCGATACAAATCAGCCCGAAAGGTGTGGCAGTAAACCTGTGTTGCCGCCGTGTTTCGCCCTCCTACCGGTGTCACTAACGTACACCCTAGCCCCTGGTCCGACTAATCCTATTCAACCCCCGTTTTGTGGCACCGCAAACTGGCCGACTCATAATCGTTATGATTAATCAAAACCGAAGAGAACCTGATCGCGAGCCGCGCGGAATCGTATGATCGATAGCGCGATCTCGGGCCAACCGCTTTCGGGTGGTACGCGATCGAATCGAGATTGAAATTGCAGATTTGAAAAGAGATTTCAAACACCGATCGCGCGACGGGTGGTCTGTGGAGCTACGGAACCGGTGGTGTGCCTGCCGACCCCCGTATGCTGCTGGTGACAGGCCGGGATAGAACTTGGGAACTGCCTTCGAGCCGGACGCAAGGTTAATAGATTTCCTCAAGTGTCCCTACCTTTCGGAACGACGCTTTGGTAGAACATTGTCCACGGACGTCTACAATGTTGTCACATTCCAATTTTTTGAGGCACATTTGTACCGACAGATTGAGTTCAATCGCTCAGACTGAAACCAGAGGTCACAGTGTGAAGGGCCACAATAGGCATCTCGTTGTTGGAGGAGATCGTTAACTACTTAACCTTAAGCCGCAAGCGATCCTCGTTTTCTCACGTCACAAATCCCCCTCGGTTTTCGTGGGGTAGCCCTGGTTTTGGCCAAGTGACGTGTAGAAGAAGAAAAGAGCCATAATTTTTCCGCATGCCTGGCAGGGTTTGACATTCCCTGTAGGTACACGTACTTGACACGCCGTTCGTCAGGCAGATTGATCGGTGGCTCGTGTTGCATGTTGCCAGCGAAGGGTGGAAATTAGTGCACGTCTGAAAGTGCACGAACACTTCAATGTTGAGAACCGCTAACGAACTCGTTAGCAACAAATCTATCCACATAAATCATGGCATGAGGAAAATATCTTCGATACAACAAGGTAAAAAGGGTTTTAATGAAGACATGTTTCGTTGCTTCATAATCTTTCAATCGAGATGTGGTCAAAGAGAAGCACGTGAAATCTATATATTATACTTTTTTCTTCCTTTTAACAGGTCTGCCCTAACCTCAGCAAAGAATCCATTCAAAAGATGTGAAAATTCCTCCAAAATTTTTGCATTCCCCTATTTTCCCCAATTCTACCAGCCCAACCGGGGGGACGACAACGTGGCGGCCTTGAACTCTGGAATTTGTGGAATGCCGATTTCTGCCAGCCCGCGTGTCTATCGATTAATTCGGTGCTTGATCGATGAAACCGCTGGCGGGGAGAAGGAGGACGGGCGCGAGTGAGAAAAAAAGAAGACATCCTCATAAAAACCGGATCGCATGCCAAATGAAGGAGTTTGCCGTTTGACATCGCACAAAGTGCCGAACCGAGCGCGCGATGCCATCGCCTCAAAGCCTCGAGAATCTACGGCATCCGTTTGGGTGTGGGATGCTGCGAACTATTGTGAAACTCGATCCTGTGTTTTTTTGTTAAATTTTTGTTAATCAATGCAAAGATGAATGACCTTTACTTCAGAGGATGCTGCTTGCGTTCGACAAAAGAATGAAGGAAATTTCCTTTTAAGAATCACACCCGTCACGGAAGTGCGCCGGCGAGGGAAAATGACTCCTATCCCGGTCGGATATTAATCATCGTTCACCGCGCGATCGACGCCTTCGTCACTACGATGACGTGTTGGTATGGCAGCCCTTTGGGGTTTTGGTCCGGTTAAAAAAAATCAATTATTCCCGGATCGGCGCGTTCGGCGGCGCTGTGGGATCTTCCCGCGATACGGATCTAATTTAAGCTGCGATTTGTTTGTGTTTGCTGTTCCTTGCGGGACGCGCTGCTCTGACACCTTCCATGTCCGCTTCCGGCTCCGGTCCATGGGGGGGTGGGGGTGGCGGAGGGGTGTGTGGAGATCATTCTTGAATCGCTCGATTCGCGGTTTCGCGTCACATTCCCGCGTTTCATCGATCCGTCATGCAAATTCGTTTGTTCGCTCTCCCGATCAAAAAGCAACTCTCTAGCTATTTCTGTGTCTTCTCTCGTTGCTCTCCCTTTCTCTATCGCTCTCTATGTCTTTTTCAATCAAACATATTTTTTTGGACGAAATTTGCTTCTTTTAAACCTTCCAAATGCTGGTCGCACGAAACTAATAGGATTACTGAAATGCATTAAAATTTGAATGAACCGCGACCGATTGAGTCAATGAAAAATGAAGGCGTATAAAAGATTTCATCGATTTGGTCCGCGTCTAATTTGTATTTGTTTAAATCCTGGTTAACCATTTGCCGCAATCGATTTTGCTTCGGTTGATGAATACTACGGAAGCTAAAGTGGGAAATAAACCTAACAATGTCAACATTTTATGCTAGGATTATACGCTCATGAATGTTCTTTTTTTTGTATTTATGAACAAATTTTGCCAAGCAGCTACGTAGGAACAATTCTTTTTTTAATTCTTTTTTGATGAAAAATATCAAACTATAGCCACATTAAAGTTTTGATTGATTCATTTCAATAAATTCTTCTTTTTAATTTCGATAATATTCAAATTTTTTTTTATAAGAATGTCACATCGTAGAATTCAGAAGTGAGAGTTCCTATTGATTCTTCTGTTGATTAATCTTAGTAAGCGGAGAACGATCGCGGTGGCTTTTCGCCCTGGTGGGGTCCCCCGGTACCTCTTTTCAAATCCCAAATCTTTAGTACATTCGATCTGAAAACCCTCCCCCAGTGTTTGCTCCTTCTCTTCGCCGCTCGAAACTGAGTCGCCCGCTCCGGCGCTCTCTCAGCGCGAAAAACCCGCCAAGTCTCTCCCCGAGGGTGGCTGGTTTTTACATAATCGATCGCGTGGATTCGTTCAGTTCGCATCGTCAGCTGGAGGTAGCAGGACGCGCGATCTCTCGGCATCAGTCTTGCGTAGGTCGTCGAGCTCGCGTGTGTGTTTTTTTCTTTACCAAATTTAACAGCAGAAACAAAACTCAGTCTTACTGCCATCGAACGAATCGTGCGGAAGGAAGTGTGTGTGAGTTTGTTTAGTTTCTAGAAGTGAAAATTGTAGAACTGTATTTTCATCTAAGTGAGTTATTGCGAACATTCGCCAAGTGTTGCACTTTGGTGCTTGGTTGAGGCGGCTCGCTAGGCTCCGAAGCTTCGCGCCAATTACACCCGCCTGAAGTTCATTGTCAAATGCGCGTTGTTTGATCGCAATAAGTGGGGGTGCAACGCTGGGAAGTGCTGACGAAGACTAGAAGCCAGCAGCGGCCGCATCGGTAGCGCGGTCAACAGTAGAAACCCCATCTCGCTGGCTAATGTAATTATTGTTTCGATTTGTTCCTTTTCAACAACGTCTTGCCGAGATGCTAGGGTTCGCACATAAAACAGACACACACACACAGCGGGGGGGGAGAAAAAAAAGAAAACACAACAACCACCCTCCCCAGCTTCGTTCGGGTGTGGGCAAGGTCGGCACTGCTTGTTTTCTGCTTTATTTTCCTTCCCCCTCTTCCCTAGCCAACCCTACGGTTTTGCTTCGTCCAGTCGCGTTCCGCGTCCGCGCCTAGAAGTGCAAATCATCAAATCACCGCAAAGGTTACCGATCTTAATGGGAAAAACACCGAAATCATAAAGCAGTTGTAATTGTTCGTTTGCGAACCGCTTACCCACCGGACTCTTCGGACTGCGTTTGCAGGTTTTCAGGTGCGATTATGCTAGGATGTGTGAGTGTGAGTGTGTGTCGGTTTGTATGTGCATCGAGCCAAGTGTAGAGGAATAAAGCGTCCAAATAATGATTGTGAAATCAACGCCCGTTCGGATCGGATTCGATATGATCGAGTGAGCGATCGACGACGAACCCGAGATGCGTTGAGATGCTGTCTGTTCGGGGGGTGTGGTGGGGCTAGCGAATCTGGTCCGACACCGTCCGGCTGTCGGTGACATTGAGAAATGAATGAATATCAATGGCTGTGGACCGTTTTTCGTTCTGTTTGTATACAGATATATATATTTTTTTGAAATTCGTCCCCGGTTGCCTGTTTGCTCGCGCGGACATTATGCTGCCGGTGGGAAAATGGAGAATACTAGGACTACCTCGGGAGGGTGGGGGAGAAAGCGGTCGGTTCGGTGGTGGTTAACCTTAAGACAGCGCGTACGCATACGCCAGAGCAACCGCCGTGCCCCTCGAGTGCTATCGCCAAAGGGTTTCGGTGAAAGGAGCGAGACGGAATCGAAGCAAGTTCGGGCCGGACTGGGTGGACCTGCCGTTTCTTTATGTTTTCCTCGGCACGGCTTCCTTTCAGTGTTTTGTTTTCGGTGACGCGTTTTTACCCCACTTCCCACCGACCACGAGCGGCCTGGGAATGTAGAGTTCGGGTCGATTTCATAACACACCTGTGCGATGGCCGTTCGCGGCGCGATTTGGTGGGGTGGGGTGCTGGTGGTGCGGTTGTGGATTGCGTCAGGGTCCGCTTTGCATGTGGATGCTGGAGTGGGTGATGGCACTGAACTGCATTACTAAAGAATCGTCCGGGTTTGTCAGTTCACTTCAATCCGTGCGCAAAAACTGTTCAAAGTGAGGAGACACAGTATCAGAATAATCGAAACAAGGAGAAGAGGTTTTTAACGGTACAGGAAGAAATTTAAATAAACTCTATTATTTAGCTAAGCAAGTTGCAAACCGACAAAAAGAAAGCCCGATGGTGATAAAAAGTGATTGAATATATCGGGTTCTTCTTCAACGGGTTCGTCGCTTGCCGCCAAAATTAACTACGGGCAAGTCTTTCGTTTGCTCGTTCGATGTCGCTGCATTCGATCGGGTGAGTTATTGTGGTTACTTTTTCGACTTTTCTCCTTCTATTCATTGCTGCCAATCGACAGTCGGGGCCACTTTCTGCCGGTGGCACGATATTGGCGCGTCCTGTCAACGCGGCAACAGTTTTGTTGACGTCGTTGTTGCGTTGATGAGCTGCAGGGCGCGAATCAACAGTTGAAAAAGAGGAGAAAAACAACAAGAAGCACTGTTCCGGAGGAGGATCTCTCTTTTTATGTAATACGCTCCGAGACAAACCAGTCCTTCTTCACCTCACCTCTCCTCCGAACATCCGCATGTGCGCGTGTGTGTGAGTGTCGTGCGCGGTAAGATTATCGCTAATATTCATCAATGGACCCGCCGCAGCGTGCGGTGTTGATTCGTCGATTTTCGGATGTCGACCGGTGCGGTGGCGGGAGGATCTGCGTCAAACTGGGCGTGAGGGAAGGGGGCCTGTTTATTTTACCGTCTAGCGGTTGGACGTTTGGCAGTTTTCGACTTTTGTCGCCCGAGACCAACATGTGGCTTGATAATGATAAATACCACTTTCACAGATGGACTTTTTCTTCAATCTACAATTTGTTGCTTCGCTGGTTTTGTCTCCCATCGAGGGAGGCGTTTGCTTGATCGTCCATTTTCTTTCTCGCGTGCTCTCTCTCTGTTTCTCTGTTGAGTGGTTTTTTCGTTTCTTTAGGTTCTCGTTATTAAATGCCGGTCAAGGGCTTTACCGATCGCAAATTATTCATTTTTGAAATCAGTTTCAACATTTCATTTAAGCCATATTGAAACTGATTCACTGGTTTGTGAAGCGTTTAGATAATTTTCTTATCCCCTTTTGCGCCCTGCTAACCATGGAGCATTCCCCTTTTGCAGCCGACCGTAACTGGAGCTTCGTTTCGCCGTCGGGTGCACAATCGGATTCGATTTTTTCTCCCATTTCCAGGAAGCGATAGAAGGTGAAAAGATTTGCATATTTTAATCCCAACCTGTCCCCTCTCCTTCGGCTACTCTTGACACCACGAAGGACAAACCGACGCTCTAGTGTCCGGAAACCTTTCCATGCTACCGGCCACCGGGCAGATACAAACACACACATACACAGGTGGGTGCACTGGATAACATGATTTTGATTTTATGCCACGCAAATAAGGCCACCGTGAAAAGGACAGCCATAAATCATGCGCGTGCAAAAAAGCAAATGATAGCAAGACGGTGGGAGTTGATCGTAACATAAAGCTTGGTGGTATTCCGCGCCGGGAAAGGTTGCGGGGGACGGATTTCGTTGCACCGAACGTAGGGAACGTGGCTTGGCTGTTCACCGTTACAATCGATCTACATTTTCCATCCCATTCGGTCGCCCTTAAGGTCGACTTTTGAAACGGAAGATCGATCTCGATCTCGAACGTCACATACGTCGATATTTCCACGTGCTTGGCCACGTTAATGACTGTCCATTTGTTTCGTGCCTATTGCTTGAGTAAACAACACTCCCGAGCGATAATCGGACTATCGGTATCGCCCGTTATGATCAATAACAATCTTGTCAACGGGTTTAATTGCTACTCCGCCGGGGCCGTCTTTCCCGCCGTGTGGATGCATGTCGCGCCTGCCCTTGGTCGATGGCGGCTGTAAAAGATTGACAGTCATTTGCATACATAATAATTGCACGATCGAATCGCTCGCCGAGAGCGCACCCGCATCTGGCATATATGGATCAACTCTGGCCACCGTCCGTGGCTTACGGTAGCACGCCGAATGGCCAAGGAATGCTCAAGGTTTCCGGAATGTGATTGCTTTCCCACTGCGCGACTGTTTTTCACACACTTCACTAGCCGCTAGCGGAAATTCTTGAACCATGTTCATTGGCGAGCGAGCGATTCTAGTCGCAACCAATTAGGGATGTATATTTTATTTTTATTGCATGCTCTGTGCGTCCAACAATGGGAAAAGAAAGACGCTGGTATAAAGAACACTACGCTGAGGGGTACCGATCTTTGCTGAGTGCGAATGTCACCCGGTTGACCCCATGGGGACCCACTACCCAAGACGCTCGAGGTATTTCATTGTTTCAGTTGCTTGTTGCGAACTTTTTGCAACATTGTCTGTGGCACCGTTGGCCCGTTTCACCCCTCGAGGCGCCCCTTTCGATGGGAGTCGCTTTGTGTAGTTGTGTGTGTGTGTGTATGTGCTAGCAGCAGGAGGACATTGTTGTGCTTTATTGTGAGCGTTTTAATTACGCAGATAAATAATGGCAGATTGATTTGGTGCGGAGCTGAATAAAGCTCCATTTGCAAATGAAGCTGCAAACTGTTGGCACAGAAAAGGAAGGCCAGACGTGTGGTGATGGGCTTTGTTTCTTTTTTTTGTTTTGAAAATAGCAGTTTCAGTTTCTTCTTCTATTTCCTTCTAATGGCGCCTTGTGGAAACACTAATGGTGAAATGATTCATTCATCTAAATGTCATTTCACAGTGAACGGTGGATAAGGTAAGGGACAGTAATAATCTACTAGAGAACGCTATAACTCAGGTAGGCACAAAGATAAACCGCTCAAGGAAAGTGTCATTGTACAATCATTATTGCGCAAATGGCACCGCAAACATTGGCCGTTCGATGGTCAGTGACTAATGCTTCCTTCACCCACGGACCAAGCACAGAACCCTTGGCACGTAAAACCCCACAACGGGTAGCGATGGTAGGTGGCCAGGTAAGGTTCTTTGTGGATCATGTTCAACCCTTGTAGATCATGTTCCAGACTGCCCCCTTTCCCGTTCGGCCTGTCATTGTACAAATAAGAACCCGGTACGCCCAAAACCGGCGCAGATAAAGATCGACGGTGGAAGTACAAATCACTTCCTACGTGTGTTTCTAAGGGGTTGATTCATACGTACCTACGTAGAAGCGTGTCACGTCCGCAGGCGGCGACTGCTTTAATTGACTCGCAAAAGAGAGGATAAGAAAAAAAAAGGAAAACCAGTTCATGCAAATGGTAGCGGTAACCCTTCAGTACGTGGTTTTTTGTTCACACCCGTTGAGGGAAAGGTGGATTATGTATTTACCATACAAGAAGCCGCCAACAAGGCGACGGAGCCACGTTCGCGGGCCGTTCGGGATCAAAGATCGCATCAAAACGGTGATCCTCAGGCACGAACGCTTCGGCACTCCGATCTGCAGGATGTGTCTGCTCAAGTGCGGTGGTTTAATAGAAACATGATCACAGTGAAGGCGGTGGTACAGTACGTGCCAAACATCGCTGAGCAGCTGAGCACCACCGGGAGGGTTCGTCGCTTGTTACGGCAATGCTCCACCAAACTCTCCGAATGCCTTTCATGCGCGGCGTGTGTATGTTAGAAAAGTCAGCTAAAGTTCATCGTATCAGGATCGGTCACTTCGACTCGAACGTCGGGCGGGGACACTCGAGACTCGTGGTCATAATCATAAATTCACCGATTTCCTTTGACCACACGTACAGCGTGGTGTATTGGGTTTTTGAAGGTGCGAGTGTTTGTGTTTGGGGCCATCGCGTCTTTGCGAATGCCAAACGCGTTGTTGGTCGTTTAGCGAGGCTTCGCTGTCACGATAGGCACCTGATGCTAACGCACAGGTCGCATTGTGTCCCGTGCTAACTGTGTGTGAGCAACGCCACACCGGCTTCCATCTCCGGAACTCCAACAGTGTGACCAGCGTGAAGAGGATCATAGGCAAATGAAGCCGTCCGATGCGCACGGCTTATGTAATATGTTTTCGATTTCCTCACGCACCCGACTCTCGCTTGACTCGTCCGATTATCAAACACACATACACACATACGCGTGTGTGTGATTGCTAGCGGGAGAAAGTTTGGAGGCGACCCTCATCGGCCGCCTTGCGCCGACGAGATGTTGCAAGTTAATCGTATTCTGAGCAGAAGTGATGATAATCGTTTAAAATTTAAGCTGATAAATAATCTTCCCCTGACCAGCGCAACCACAGCGTTACATCATTAGTTTCCATACACCGGTTAATAAACGTCGACTGTGGATCTGAAATTAGGCTAATACTCTGTTATGCACCTGCTTCCAGTTCGTCTTCATACCGTTGGCTTTTTGTAGGAAAACCCAGAAGTTGTTTTTGAGTGTTAAAGTGAATTTTGAATCAAGATAACAAACGTCCCCCGGTGATGCACTTAGAATGGCAATTGTTTTAGTGCAGTGTCAGTGGTTCGTAAGCTTTGGAAGTACGTTATCAAATGTGTTTTGATTGATAGAGTGTTTCTAGTGAAAGATACAAAGTGTTAAAAGTGAACCATTATAGGCGGGAAAGTAATTAAATATGGCACTGGTGAACTATACACTGCCGTTTGGCAGTATTCAGGCACCATCGTGGGCCTCCGCAACTCCCCTGCAGAATCAGCATGCGTCGGCTGTGAACAATCTGCTGTACGGACCTGCCGGGCATCAGGAGGATGATCAGGATTTCTACAAGAACGCACCGTACGCCCCGCCCCAACGCCAGGCAAAGCAATCTCCTCAACAGCAGCAGCAGCAGCAGCAGACCCCACAGCACCAACAGCAACACTCGATACAGTACAGGCAGACTCCCCGGAACAACTACTTGCCTCCTCCGGCGCCTTACATCCCACCGAGTGCCAGCTATCCGCAGGCACCACCACAACCACCGCAGGTTCAGCAACCCCCCTCGGCGGGACGAACGTATGGCGAAGGTTCCTACTCGGATGGTGCCGGGGCTGCGGGTTCCCCGAGCTCGAAACCACCCCAACCACCGTCGCAGCAACCCCAACAGCCCCAGCAGCCCCAGCAACCGGCGTACTACGAGTACTCTTCCGGTAGTTACGCAACGCAGCCCGGGCGAGCCTTCGAGCAGGCGGCGAACCCGCAGCAGGGAACCAGCTACCGCAGCAATACTCAGCCGGGCGGCCAACCGGGGGCGCCTCGGGGGTCTCCGAGCCAGGGTGCAGCACCGAGCTACCCGCAGAGACCTCCGTCGTACGCCAACGTCGGCACGGTCGGTACCCACACGCAGATACATCCGGTGCTGGACTACGACGACGAGGACGACGATGAGTACTACGATGACCCGGAGGAGGTGGTCGCTACGGTAGGCGGGATCTCAGGTGAGTCATACTGTTACTTTCTACTGGAGCATAGATTTGCTTCCTTTTGGGTCCTGAGTAGTTTGGAGAAACGAAAAAGCAGTATTGATATTTATAAATTTATATTGCTCAGTTCAATTATAAGTATTTGAGTCAGAAAACAGAGGTAGATTGATGTTGGATATTATTTTGGGTTAAAAGTTCTGTATTTAGACCTCTCAGATACACAAGCACAATTTCAAGCAGAATTTGGGCCATTTTGTTGTCCAAACACGACTTATTCTAGTTGGTAATAAATCGAGACAATTCGTCAAAATAGTGAGAAGTAAACAACTCTATCATATCAAATCATTTATAGCCAAAGATAAGATACTTTTCTTAAATTCAGACAGCTTTGAATCCTGAAAATGTGCGGTGCGGTGAAAATCGGGGCTCTACTGTATCTATTTTCAATGTCCTTACGTCAAATACTGGAGTCGGTTTGAGAGGTCACTTTTCACAGAGTACCAAGAATGGGACAATCGAACCGAAGGACCTTGAGGAAAGACATTAGCCTTGTACCAGAGTAAGCCAATTGGTAGCTCGAGATGTGGCAGTACTAATGGTATTGCAAAGAACTATGCAAACATAGCCACTTTACCACTCGGTAAAAAACCAGGCAAACGTAAATGTCTTTGACTGCATCGTGCCATCCAAAGACCTCCCAGTATCCCCGTATGGTCCATTATGGTTTGAAGTTTGCTCCAAGCTTGCACCCGCAGCGCAAGCGGACAGAAATCAATCAGGCATCTCACGCTTGGCCAGCTGACGATCGTTGATTACCATTTACGATTTTCCCGCAAGAAATCACCATCGCTTGGTTATGTCGTGCCACACGTCGAGACGGTTGAAAAATCTTCACCTCCGATGGGTTCGTGGACAGCCTGATGCACCGCATCGTTGCACGGTTCCCACGCGCATGCAGCGCCGAGTATGCATGCTCGTCTCTTGGACCTTTTGGAGGATCCGAACGAGTAATTGATTTATTGGTCGGCCCAAGTGGACGCGCTCTCCGGTTCCGAGGGCTTTCAGGTGGCTCCTAAGAGCTTTGATCTTCTTGTGCACCGGCAAATGTTAATCGTCAGCCTTGCATGATGTTTTATCGCTACTGAACCATGCGCCTATGGATATGTTGAGTGTTAATGGTTGGACATGACTTTTTGACGTGAAGTTGAGCATGATGTACGGCAACGAAAAATGTGGAGTAACACATTACAGAAATGGGGTCATAAGGAACGGCGAATAAAAGTTTTCTTACATCAGCGTCAGCTCAGGCCAACCCTCTGGGTTTCTTAGTTCATTTATTGAAGAAACAAGGAGAGGCAGTGTTCAATCTTGTGCATTTATATTTTGATAATTCCAGAATAGTTTTTAGTTGCAATTCCCTTCAATTTTTATGGCTCATTTTTATAGCATCTTTTTACACCCTTCAAGGCGTTACATGACGAAACCCGTGCGTCTTCCTAACGCCCAGAAGCGGAAGCTGCGCACGGGTGTGTAATAAACGGTGTTGTGTTAATTAAATAAAAGAACGGCATTCATTGTATCCTGTGAGAAGCTCGCTCCGGCAAAGTGACGTCGGTTTGCATCCACTCACTTCCGGCCGGATGTTGTCCGGTTGCCGTTTGCTCGAGTGCACGTGCTCGAGCCCGCGAATAGGCAAACAGTGACCGTTTGTAGGTGGTGGTGTGCCGTAAGACGCCCACCAATAGCGTGGAAGGTTACGAGAGTTTACGTGGGGGTGAGATAATTACTGGAGGGCTTGGATATTACACACCCGGCCCGATAGAATCGAGATATACTTAGAGTTTAAAGCATCTTCCGTATGCATCCGATTGAGAGTAGTAATTTTATAATGCACTGTTGGTTCTTATAAATCACAGTTCTAGCCTCAATTCGTCCAATTCCATTCCCAAGTGTTGGAAAAACCTGCTTGTGATTCTGCGAGGTTCATTTGCCCCGTTCATTTGCCAGCGGGAAGTTTCAGAGGAGTGATGAGGAAAATGATACTCAAACAAAACTCTCATCTTCACGCCGTCAATGGGCAATTTCACGTCAATGTCAGTCATCAGCGAACCAGTCAGTCAGTCAGTCAGTCAGTCAGTCAGTATGTTAGTAGATCCATTCCGTCCACCGAAAGAGTGTTTGTGTGAGAGTCATGTTTTTTTTTGTTCGCGGGGAGATGGCTCCAGGCATACAACATACGCCTCGCATCGGTCGTTGCGTATCGGACACGTGTTGGAGTCGCATGAGAACGTTGCGGCGTGCCGTGGCGTTAAGCTAATAATTGCCCTGGCGTACGCTAGGCGCAACAACGGCTTAATATCTCACGGCTGAGGTGAAACACGGTAATTTTACGTATTTGAGATATCTCACCTACCAAACCCGACCCCCTTCCTCCAGGGTGCCACTATGCGCTACTGGTTAACGTATTATTTGTTTTGCTGCCTTTTTTGTGTTGTCTGTCTCATTAATTGTGCTTGTTTTTTCTGCCCTCCAGAACGCCATTGTGACCATGTGGTAGTTATATCACTTTGGTTTCGTGTAGAAAAAGTTGTCACAGCCATGACGGAGTTCTTTAGTTTAGGTATATTTGATAGCTTGTATCGTCTCAAGACGTGCGAGTGGAGCTGTTAGAGTTCCCTTTAATGAGATTTATTTCAACATGGCATTTTAGCAAATTTCTGAGCTTTACAACGATTTCTTCATTAGTATTAGGGTAAGTGCTCCCATAGTGGTGTTAGTACCAATAGTGGAGGTAGTGGATTAAAATCCTAGCTCTACGAAGAAATAAATACAATAGTGTTATGGAGTGACCAAAAGATAAACCTAGCCACTCCGTAATATATGAGGGTTTCAAAATTCATATTTTCCGAAAGGGTTGTACTAATATGCTAGATTCCTTAAAAATTTATCAGGATTACCATGCTTTCCTTAAGGCTATAATTCACCACAAAAATAATTGTTTTATGAAGACCAATGTATTGATCTATAACCAAGACAAGGCATTGGTCTATGAGTAATTTAGCCGATCTCAATATGCTTCAAAAATAAATTACAGTCAAAATAAAAGCAGTACTTTCTAAGTTTTCCAAGTACTACCACCACTATAGGAACACGATACCACAACTATTGGAACCATACCATTATAGGAACAAGCGGATAGGAAGAAATTTATGAAATTTAGATGTTTTTCTGAAAAATAATGGTGTTTCGTTCATAATTGGTATAAATGAGTAAAATATTTTATTATTGACATTTATAAATTGCATCATATTGTTAGTAACATGACTAAGTGCACCACTATTGGTACAGTTACCCTAGTTGTTAATATTTTTAGCTTCTGTTTTCCTTATGAAAACCCTCTAAATGCTCTGTTTTGTATTTTTCAACGCCATTCATCATCGTTTATGGCACTGTTTTTAATTTTCGTGGCATTAGGGGTTTTGTTGGTGCTTTGCTAAATAATTACCGGTGGAAAGCCGCACCGTGCTAAACCATACTAAATCATTATTAACACATCCATTCTTCGTCGGTGCGTTAATACAGGGCTTCAAAAACGCAGAAAGCAGATGCTCTTTGTGATGTTTATGATGCAACAAGGCTGAAGCTGATGTTTTCGTTCCCATTGTCTGGAGCCTCTCCATTCGTATAAACTTTATTTTCGTCTTTCGTTTTCCTTTTCATTGGATGCAAAACACGGAATGTATGAAATAGATACATTTCCCTTTGCGTTTGCACGACAGCACGGTGTTAACACGGCATGCCACGTATTACATGGTAGCCGTTTACTCGAGCAATCTAGGCAATTAGCAGCCCGGTGCAAGCTGGCAGTGCACTAGTTTACTGATCCGGTTATGTCGCGTTGTCGCGCGAAACCTCTGAACACCGATTTGTCAGCCAATTCACACCTGCAACCTGGCGTGGTGAAGGCGGAATAGGTGAATGGGCGGAATCGGAACTGGCCGACAAGGTTTCAAGTTGGAAAAATATTACCGTACCAAAACAGTGAAGTGCAAGGTGGTGAAACACGGCGTTGGTGGAAGGGTTTAGAGAATTTGTATTGGTTTAGCAACTATTGCACAGTCACTAATTTTAAGCTAATTGTCGCGTAATTTTGATGAATTTTAATTATGCAACTAAACTGAACTAAAACAAAAACGCAATGTAGAAAGGAGTTTGTGATTGTAAGAGCATGGTATTAGCTTAAATGAATAAAAATAGTTTTTTTCAATTAATTTTGTTAAACTATGATTTCCTATGTGCATTATTTGAGTATTTGTAATGTTTTCTGACCTAAACTCACAAAATCATAAAATGTCATGTCATATACAGTAGTTTGATTTAAAATTACGAATTACGAATTACGTTTTTCAATTTATTTTTCATTTGATATTCATGGCTCAAAAACTCAAATAAAAGTATGTAAGAATGTTGGTTGATTGAATTAAATATTGTTTTGAAAACATAGAATAAAATTACGACTTTGATATTCTCCGTCAGGGTGTCATAAAATTGTACAAAACCATAATTTTCCTTTTATTTTAAAAATTATTAATAGTTCATGATTCTTTAAAAGGCTACATTTATTTCATATTTTATTGATTGACAGAGTGCTTCCTAAAAGGGGAATTTTCGGGCATGACTAAAGCCTAGTTTCAATTGTTTGAACCACCAACAAGGAAGCCAATATAGACACCCTGTATACTCTACCATGCTTCTTACAGTGATTACTAATCCTTACAGAACACTCCCAACACAATCAATCTACGCACAACTAATGCTCGTGGAATGTACTTTCCAATCCGTTTCTGAACTGCATCGACGCGTGTTCGATTTCTACATTCTGCTCCTTCGCTCCGGTAAAGCACCGATCGGGTTCTGGTGAATCATTCCAACTGTTTCGGCTCCGGCAAGACCCGTCGGGTGGAGATTGCGTAGGTGCGTCGCGGACCCACAGGGTCAGCGTTGTTAACCTTGACTTTCGCCGGCGGCAATGCACGGCCGCGGTCATGCAACTCCATGGCCAGCCGTGGCACCGAGCACCGCGCCTGAACCCGCTCCTAAAACGTCCGGCTCGCCGCGACTCGGTGCAAAAGGTCTCGACGTAAGGCTCTTGCCTCCGGGCGGTTTCGATCTGTTCCTATATCCACGCTGTTCTCCGATTTCGGTTCGTTAGTTCGGTATCAATTCAGGTGGCTGGTAGAGGGGGTGGGAGTAGCGAAATTTGGTGTACCATTTTTTTTTAATTTGTTTGGTCTTTCAAACTTGTTTTTTCCTCGTTTCGCGGATTCCATCACATCGTGTAGCGAAACCCGACTCTGCTGAAGTTATGGCATTTTGCACCATGTTAATTTTATTGTTGTGCTGCATTTTGGGATCGCGATCGTGAATTAGCATCCTCCGTTTAACAGTAAATCCATGATTCAATACAAAGTGGGGTTCCGGGAGCATTCAAAAAATATTTTTTTCTATTTTTCTTTGATGAAAAATGTTTCACACATGCTTATCGCGTGACTATGCTTCCACGAATCAGCAAAATACGTGCCCTATTAAAATATTTCCAAGCCATAGGGTGCACTGACAAACGGTTTATTCAATTAACACGATTTTGTGAATGCTTCGAATGCTTACCCAATCCGCAGGCGGCGTCTGTTGATCTCGTGGAAAGTAACAACACCCGCGGAAAGCGTGAGAGAGCCTGCGTAGATTTTCCTAGAAGAGCACAATCAACTGCACCTCATGTAACCGCATGTACCGATCGGCGGTAAATTCCGTGTGAATGTACAATTCCAGACCGATCTTCCTCCGAGCCGAATGTTCCAGGCATCCCAACTACATTTATGCAACCTCGATTCTGGCGTGTCGGCGTGCCAAAGATGTGCCTGTTTTAATCGCTCCATCTACGATGTTATCATTTTTCGTTGAAATTTATCTACCCACATTCATATGTTTAGTATGACTTGAACGAATGAGTTCGTCACGTGCAGCGGGGATTTCACTAGAGCACGAGGAAAAACTTTATGAACTTGCTTCTCTGCACCCAGAGGCAGATTAAGGGTTTTAGGGGCCCCAAGCAGCTATAAGTTAGAGGCCCCTGCGTAACTATTTCACCACTCCATTTTTTAGTTCATTCATATAAAATTTAAATCTTAACAATGCAATAAGGTATTACTTAAATAAAGCATTGACTAAATTTGTTGAACTGTAACATTCCACTACACAGTACCTTAATTTTAATTTAATATAAAAACTTAATTTTATTGCTATGTTTCGTGAATCTATCATGTCATTTTCTGTATATACAAAATTGATAAGTCATATGATTTTTTCTTGCCCTAGACATCAATAAATATTTTACTAGGTTTAAAACAGAAAAAAGATCCTTCAGCTGCAGCATTTGAAATTGGTTAAGTAATTTAAATTTCATGTATGATTTCAAAGTGCAGCACATGTTTTTTATCTTGTATAGCGCATCATATTTCTTTGTATTTAGGGGATGTTGAGCCAATTAAGAAGAAGAAGAAAGTATATTTATTTTCACGAGCCAATCGCTGCTCTTTGCTTCTTCAAAACGTAATACAGATAGCTCATTTGCCTCATTTTCTACATTATCAAATTGAGTTCAATAATTGTTGATGAAATAGCTCAGTTGCCTCATTTTCTACCTTATTAAATTGAGTTCAATAATTGTTGATGAAATTACCAAAGATTCTAACAGCGAACCTTTAATTATTTCACATTCTACCGTTGGAAGTGATTTACTTGTTGCATTAATCCTATACAGGATTATATTCCATATAACAGTCATCAGGGCTGTTTCATGTTTATGTATTTTCTTTAGTAAAGAAGATGCCTTCAATCTTGTAAGTATTGCTCCATTGTGTGCTATACTTAAATCGATTAACGCATGTTTGATGTTGATATGTCTAACTTTTACGTCTGATACAGCATCAGATCTAGCGGACTGCCTTGTAACTAATTAGCGGAATTTGGGGCAAGTGTGCCATAGGGGCAAATGAGCCACTTGGCTTTTTTCTCAGTTAAAATTAAATTATATGATCAAATTAGTATACAGATACGCCTATCCTTCTTACTAGATATACTGTACCAAATTTCATGTAGAATAGTGCACTTTTCGCATTTTGATTATCCATTTTATGCTGCGCATCAAAATGGCGTGTAATCTTATAATATTTCCACCAAATTAAATAAGCTCTCAAATCACTTAAAAACTAAAAATGGAGTAGGGATGTGTCACTACGCATTGCTGAGTAAAAGAGGAAGTGATTCAAGGGCAAGAGTGCCACACCTGTATCCGCTATTTTTCTTCAGAGTGAAGCCGCCAAAAACTGAAAAAGTGTTATTGAGTTCACAGTGAAGCAGGATGGTGCGTAAATACAAGGGGATTCCGTCCCAAAGAAGTTTTCCAGCGGTCAGAATGGAAAACCGTGAAAACACTCGCCATATAACTGAAACTCAAGGAGACAACTCCCCTTGCCAGTTTAGAGTTAAAGTTGGGTCGTTATGAGACTATACAATGTATTGAAATGCTCTATTTGGCATATACAAGCGCCACATATGCTAAGAATTTTGCTATTAAATCCTTAAATTAAACTAGGTGGCCGTCTTGCCCCATACAGGAGGCACACTTGCCCCGAAACACAAAAAAGTGCGTGATTTTTTATCATTTTTAAAACAATTATAGAACAGTTGTTTTTGCGTTTATGTTTCCGAAACTCAACGTCAAGTGAAAAAAATAGTGTGAAATTGTACTAAAAATAAAGCCGGCGTTAAGCAAACAGATTTTAGTGAGTTACAGAACGAATTGCTTAACGTGGCACACTTGCCCCAAATTCCGCTACTTTTATTTATCTAATAACAGTTTGCAACGAATTGCTCCGCGCACAATTTAGCCACAAATTGTTTGAATTCAATTCTGTTTCAATCCATCCGTACCATGTAAAGAGCACCGTGCAATTCTTTATAATTTTGCGTAGTTATGATAGAAAAATAAAAACATTTTCATTCGTAGCTGCTTATTTTGTTTACCCTGTTTGCACCAAAAGAATGTTAAACGATGCTTCAAAATGCCCTTACGTTACGAACGATATACATTAATTCACACTAATGATTCCTCATTTCACCATATTTCTTTTCGCAGATAATCGGAAAAACTCTCGTATGCCAACGGTCACACCGATCCAGGGGCCCATATTTGTAAGGAATGGAACAGTTCCTGTCGTGCCATTATTCGCGTATCCTCAAGTCAGCAATGGAACTTTCATCCAAATACCGGTAAGTAATCTCCGACATACGGTCGGTTTGTTGGAAACTTTATTCGCTTGGAAAGCTGTTTGTATAGACTGCTTGTCTATCTAATGTTGGTTTATTTGAACAGCTAAATAAACCAATTATAAGGGCATTCGTGGTGAACCTCTCAGTCTTCTTATTTGACGTTCCTATTTGACGATTTATAAAATCCACCGTACCATTATTGGTGATGAAACGGAACGGAGAAGCGTTACCTTTTGTTTGAGCAGCACCGAATCATCAGCCAAATCAAATTGACTTCGAAAAATCAAAACCTCAGCCGGATTGTCACCCGGTGCGCGATGCGATAGATTAAAAGATGGTTATTTTTTATGCAAATTACCGTTCCGGAGGTGTGTGACGAAAAAGGCTTCCACGATCGATTCCTTAGCCTATCTTACCCCCCACCTCTCGTTGTCTTTCACTTCCCCTTGTGGAATCGCCACGGAGCAGAGAGATCAATCAAATTCGTTCTTCCTCGTGCAAGGCAGCGGTCGGCGGTTGCTGCAAGCGAACACGAGATCGAGTTAGGACCGAAGATCGAGGCTCTCGCGCAAACCGGCTTGACTTCTTAGAGGACGCCCACGTGACAAATTTTTCAAACAAGAACCACCGAAACACGCTACTCGTGGAGAGTTCAACGGATGGCGTTTATTTTTTCAAATTTTCTTATGTTCTTGCCTTTAGCACAGATGGATTGTTTTTATTTTATCTTTTACTCTTGTGGTCTGATTGGGCGTAAAAAGTTGCTTGATCCTCCAGAACACGCCGGATCGTAACGTTCCGAGGTGGCAATAATGCCCTGCCAGCAAGGAAGGAAAATTAGCGTAATGCGTTTTGTTTTCTTGGGTCCAATCTACCTCATTTCCGCCCGCTCGGGGCCATACCGTGCCATTGCATTCGATTCCAAAAACCAACAATAAATGCGAGTTCGATCCACCCCTAATGGTTCCCTGTGACGGCCATTACGGGTTTGGTAACCAATTGTACTGAGAATGAGCATGTGTGTGTGCGTGTTTGTGTGCGAAGTAATAAACTTGCCTCGATTTTTTTCCATTTGACAAATCAGAATGGGTTTGCTTCGTTCTTGAGGGAATTAATCCCAACCGTTATAGGTTGGGCTGCGCTCTCTCGGTTGGCCTTCACATTCACTTCACTTCCCCGCTGTGGACAACGTTTCGGTCGGGTGATCTGGTGCGCGGACCGGCAGCTGTTGGTTTATGGCCCCGCTTAGGTGCTCGTTTGCTTAGAACGAATCGCGGATCGCCTGCGCCTGGTTTCGATTTCCCTTTCGTTACTCGCGCCCGCCAGATCGGGAGGGTTATGAAATGATAATTAATTAATTCCACCCCGACGTTGACACGCCACCACCAGGGCACGCAAGGTCGTGATAATGCCACCTGGGACTGCTGGCGTCCTGAGAGGCTGCTCCTGTTCAGGCGGCCAAACCAGGCGGTGCATGTTTGCATTCGCTCAACCGATTGTCGCGCGAGTGATCGTGATTGGTTTCACTTCCTCATGTCGCGATCGGGCCGTCGATCGTTTGTCGTTCGATTTGCGTTCGCCCTAACGACCGGCCAGAGCAGGCGTTGGAAGACGCCATAAAAGCAGAAATAAATCAACGTGCTACCGCTCGACGCGGGTACGATCGAGGTACAACGTTTCCGGACAATCGCCGAATGCTAAATTGCGAATGCCCGCGGGGTGAGCGCAGAGATTGGACCGGGAATCGCGCACCTTCTGGTTGACTCCCGGGAAGTTGCGAAACCAAACGAAAAAGCCAGCGGCAGACGTTTTCCCCCCGTCGGACCTTCGGACGTTGTCCGGTTCTGTCTGCGCGGGCACGCGGGAAGTTCGATCGCGAAGGTTTGTGGTTTTGTTTTTGCTCCTTCATGGATTGGTTATTTATACTTCCACCGGCAAATGTCGTGACAGTTGGCGGAGGACGTGAGCTGGTTACGAGTTTTGCAGGCGCGTGTTATAGCTCCGGCACACCAGAAGGCTCTACCGATAGAGGAGGTCGCGAAATTCTATGAATCACCGGCCGAATTGTAAGTTCAGTCAGGCCTCCGCAAATGCGTCCCAGCACGCCCTGAAGATAAAGACAAGAAGGGGCAAATAACACGTTACTGTAAGATCATTGCTCACACGTTCACAAACTTTTCCACCACGTTCGGTTTCCAAAGACTTTCCTTTCCAACAACAAGCATAAGCCTTGACAGGCGCTCTCTTTTCGGTCGTTTGTCTTCAGCACTTTTCTCATCACAATTTGTGTACAATTTTAGCAACCGTTTCTAAACGCATTCTGTTCCTCCCCATTTTTGTTTTTGCAGATATGGTGGACAGCTTTATCCGTAGCGCTCGGGCTCAGCATTCATGGAGATGTCATCAGAGGTGTTCCGTGCATAAAGAAGTACCATCAACTGTTCTGCCCGACGGCGGGCAATACCTATCCTAGGTAAGTGGCACGAGTGTGTTTGCGTGACGTACATAACGAAATTTGTAGCCCTCGCCCGTAAACGTGGCGCAATGCAGCAGCAAAGTGTCTTGCTTTGAACTTCATCAATCATGATCAAGATCAGGGCGCACGGCGAATTCATTAGGAGGGTCTATATGTTGTCTATTTATTACTTTTGGATGAAATAGCACCGGCTACGATTGTTACAATAGTTCAGAACATAAGTAGATAAGATAGTGAACAATTTAAGGCTTTGATAATTGATCCTCAAATCAATTTTATTTCTTAAATATTCAGTTAACCTCTTTATTATACTATTGACATTATTGATGCATCTATGATTGATCATGATTGATCAATATACACATTTTGACAAAGAAATTACAAAAAATGAAAAGTAACTTGAGAAATATTGTTGAGAGTTTAAATTCGTGAAATTACTACGAGTAAATGTTAGATAAAATGATGTGTGAATACAAAAAAGTTGCATGTGTCATCCACCTTTTTTTTTAAATTGAACAATATGTAGAAATTGTTTTCGTGGAACTATCTAAAACGGGAGGAAATGTCCTTCGAAACAAAATATCAGTTAGATCACATTTGCTCTTACATTACGACAACGTCCGTTATATCAAAATAAACAATTAACTATCTAAATCTAAAACCAACATTAACATTACAACACACGTTTTAACATACTATTACTTTGTTGTTAATTCATGATAGTTCAACATTAGTTAAAAATTAAATAAGTTAAAAATGTGTTATGAAATAGTTGCATTTTGTCTTCAATGTCTTCAAATTATTCCTCACCCTTTAAAATCGGTCCAGCTTAGCTTTTTCCCATAATTTCCATTTCATCCTAAAGAGCGGCAAGATGATGATGATGATGATGATGAAAACCTCTTCCAATATGCACTTCTTTGCCCACCTGTTTGCGAGGCGATTAGGCACGAGCCCCCCGCCAAACAATGCTCAGGAAACAGAAATGTGGTCCAACCGAGGCAGCTCGGATGAGAGATGAATAAGTGACATTTAGAAATGAGGTCAGCCCAAGCTCAACGGCGTCCACAGTCGGGGGCTTTATCTTACGAGTATAATGCCACCACCACTAATGCCATTGCGAAAACTACCACCAACGGTGGCGGGAGAGAGCAGCATAATGATTTTCCAACCGATTTGTTTCCCCGCCTTTTCGCGACCGGGAGATCCGTTCGAATCGCGGGGCATCGCCTGCTTTAAAGATCATGCGTCCACTCGGTGGAGAAGTTCAGCTCGGTTGATTAGAATGGCAAGGTCGGCCCGGGCAGTCGTATCGCAGACGGGCACGCAAACGTCCGTCGTCCGTATGCTTCCATATTGTCCTCTCCGCGACGCATCGGAATGTTCATGACATTCGACGATGCCAACACGAGGGAAGGCGCAGAGCGTGAGAGAAGCAAGGAGAAAGGAAACCCACTTGTGTCTCCGGGGGTCTATCTAAAGTCGATCTTCGCCGGATGAGATCCTCTCGCGCCGTTAGACCTGTAGACCTTCCGTTTTCTTTATGTCTCGCCGCGTGGAACCCCTTCTCTGCGCGTCTGGTTCTGATCCTTATCTCGTCGGTTGTTGTCGTTGTTGTTGTTGTTTCCGATTGTTGAAGTCGATTGTGTCTGCGAGCGTGTATTCACCTGTCCGCCTTTTCAATTCTTTTCCACAGTGACAAAATTGAGATGTTCATCGACGAGAACAAAGCGCTAATGAAGCGAATGTACGGTGACTTCGAGATGACGTCGCGGTTTCCCTCGTCCCCGGGCAGGAAGCGCAAGAGGAGCACGGGTGGTGGTGGTGGTCCGGATGATGAAGACTTTACCCTGCTGCCGGAGCTGATGGATCTGTACGGAGAGCCCGGGGGAGCGGTTCGTCTCGGAGGTGATTCGTACTTCAGCACGTTGCGCAAGAAACGCCAGAATCAGAACTCGAGTGCTCGGGGGAGCGGCGGTGGGCGAGGAGGCGCAGGGTCGGCCAACGCACGTCAGACGGGCGCTCCAGCCAATGGCAACGGAGGCAGCGGGAGCGGAGAGTCCAATACGGGCCGGTAAGAATCCACTCTTGGGCAGATAAGGATCGCTAGACGTTGATTTCGTTCGAACTTCTTCACAGAGTCGATGCCTGCGAGTCGAAGATCGAAATAGTGACGCCATACTGGGCGACGAATTCCGCCGGCAAGGTGCGTGCCATCGTCAACACGCAGCACTTCGAGCAGGCGATCCACCAGGAAGTGTGTTCGTAAGTATTGGACTCGCAGTTGAGAACTCTTAGGAGTCCGCGTCCATCTAACCATGTTTCCTTTTCGTTCACATACACACAGGAAAACACAGACGAGCCGCTGCTCCGGCGACTGTGGCTGTGAGCAGAAGTACAAATGGCACCGGTTGCTGGCGTACGATCCGGACAACGACTGCAAGGGTATCTTCATGGACTGGTTCCTGTTTCCGTCGTGCTGCGTCTGCCGGTGTAATCCTTAGTGGCGGGCACGAACTTACCAAACCCCGCCACCCACGTGCCCGATGTGAAGAGATTGATATCGTTGACTCTTAAGCTACTTTTTAATCCATCCAATCTTACCCGCTCTGCGATTAAGGAGAACTTCAGTACGTTTGCACCCTTCGCCACATATTCGCGCTTCCCATTTTCGTTAAATGCGTAGTTAGGAGACATCGTGTACATTTATCTTGTCGTATTTTCCTTATTGATTGATTGTTTTTCCCCAGGAATCTGCTCCTTTCCGTATTTGTGCGACAGCTATCCATTTATTTTACCCTCGAGCGATACAATAAAAAGCGAACAATATCTATCACCATTTCACTGAACATTTTGCGCCTGAGTGTATGCAATGGTGGTGAGTTTGCATGATCTTTTTAAATCATCACTTATCATCATAGATCGCGACCATAACAAACGATGTGACCGGATCATAAAACCATGGACACGAGATTCCCGTTAATTTTTCACCAGAAAAGCATTAGTAGCTACATTTCCGTCTTGTTTGATACGTGATTGTGTTCTTAAACACTACCAATTTTTCGTTTTCTACGCAGGTTTTCTTAGATTTTAAATTCCAAACCTTAGCCGAATGTTTTTCCCACTCTTTTCACATTGATAGAATTTCTTGGATTGTAAAAGAAGTACAATCTAAGTGAAAGTTATTTTTGTATCCTGCAACCTTACTGATGACGATGCGATCGATAATTCATGACCTTTATTTTCATTTTCTGCTGTTGTTGTAACTAAATCCATCGACATCCCAATAAAAGAACGATCCCGGTCGAGTCCCAGTACCGATTGAACCCCAAAACTCCTTTCCCTTTCAGAAGGTTCCCCATTAACATAGAAATATCATTTGTCATCGGGAGGATGAAACGGTGAGGTAAGCCAAAAGGTCGTCCTCTTCGGGTGCGAGCAGGAATTTTGCAGTCAAAATGAAATGTCTGCCCCACGAAATAGCCAACATTTGCCGAATGTTGAGTTTTCAGGGTAAGTTTTTCTTCTTTTCCCTATTTTTTAGCATATTTTCCCGTTCTCACTTGTTTTCGACCCTGGAACCGTTTGTTGCGTGTTTGAATGTTTTTCCGTACTGTCTCATGATCTATTCTTTCCCGGTTTGCTTGGCTGCCGGTTTGAAACAGGCATATAGCGACCAGAAATACTATCACCTTATTTTTTTCTGTTACAAACTCCACCAAGCTTAGGACTGGACCTTTTAAACTTGAGGTACACGCATCGTTGCGTTTGCGAAGGCAGGGAAAACACCCATCGATCCTCGTCAGACGAATGCGGAAGTTGACGATGATTGTGGCAGATGGAAGAATTGAAGCTACCGGTGAAGTGGAAGCCGGTTGTCTTCAACGAAAATGAATGATGTTTGATGATGAGCGTGTTTGAATTCAAAATAAGCATCCGAAGGTTGGGGTCGAAAAGGGAGTAAAATCGTTACTTTGCTGGAGGAGGAAAATTTGGAAAAGTGTGGATGTGGGTGTTAGCGTCTCGGGAATTTCAAAATGTAGAAAATGGCGCAATAGCAAGTGTAGCAACATTCCAACGGGACAGCTTCCAGGTCATTGGATTTTCTTCTATTGTAACTTCAATATCGATTTTGTCGTTGGAAAGAAGTTGCATTTCTCCAGATGATGGGCCTTGATTTAGATAAATAAAGTGCGCTAGAAATTAAAGAAATAATTTTGTAAAGTTTAAGGACACATCGATTAGTTACGAATAAATTTAGGAATAATATACAAGTTATTGATAATCTTTCTATTTGAACCATCATTATCACGTTAGAATTAATCCATTAAAATATTTTGTGACAAAAAGTAGCGTAAATTTGTCGTAAAAACTATGAACCTGGTTTCTTTTCGTCCTTTTCTGAGCTTCTAAAGCACATAAAAAATACATACCATCCACCTTCGAACGAGTTGAAAGTTTCCTTACGCTTTGCGTTCGTGATGGTTGCGAGTTTTCTCTTGCTTTACATTTTGCGTCCTTTCTGTCACCCCCGATCCGGCTTCCCCTCCCCTCCCCTTCCCTTTTGTTTCCAGTTACTTTTCTGTGCAGCAAAAATGCGGAATGCGAAAAACGAAAGGACGAAAAATGCCAAATTGACTTATGTGCTGTGAATGTACAATTTTACGAACGTGAGCAATGCGAAGGCCGCCACACCAAAGGCCCGCATGGGTCCTTCCAGCCTTGCGTCCGTGCTCCATGCTGATCCAGAACGAAAACGAAAACACTTTCGGCACGACGGAGCATCGAGGAAAAATAATGGTGACGAGATTCTGCAACTGGAGACGAATAACAAGACATGCTGCTCGTCGGGAATTATAAGTAGCTCTTGGGTGTTTTTTTCCTTATGTGAGGAAAATGTACAGAAAAAGTTTGGGGATGTTTTTTTTCCATCCCGTAGAACAGTGCCGGGTATTTTCCTGATTGCGAACTCCGACAAGAACTCCGACGAGCGGTGGAATACACGCGAATGAATAAATATAATAGTAGAAGTAACATGTACTGGAATAAAAATATGACAAACCGGATGCCGGATGAGTTTCCTCGGCAAATTATACACACATACATACTGCAGACAGACTTTTGGGGGAATTTGCTCGTAAAAGCACTGACATATTGGTTGAAACAAAGCGTAAAAAGTAAATAAACGAGCACATGGAGAAAAGTTTTGTGACCTGTAGCTTTTTTTTCGAAGTCCTGGAAAAAAGTTATGGTCGGTTGTGAATGTTCTTCGTAACGAGTAATTAATTATGCGGGCAATTTTTTATAATTGGGTATATTTTTAAGAAAATTTCAGGATCAATGAAAGTAAACCCCATTCTACAATAAAACTTGGAAATGGGAAGAAGAAAGTCGTAATTTATGCAATTCAGAGCAAAAACTTACAGTAACGAAAACTTAATCTTAAAAGAGAAGAGTACATCACATTATCCAAGAAGTTATATTTAATCCATTTTATTTGTCTGACATGAAATGATTAATTCTACTGTTGGATAAGTTGTGTTATTTACAATAGTGCCCTAATTGCTAACGTTATTTCTTTTCCAAATCAACGGGTTTCTGGAGTTCCCTTAGCGCCAAGTCAATCTCCTCGTACTTGATGTTGTGTTTCAGCAGAGTCATTTCCTTCTCCAGTTTGCTCGGATTACGTAGGAAAGGGGCCAACAGTCGCTCATCGTTGATGTCTCCTGCCCCGGTCAGCTCGGAGACCACATACGCGACGATAAAGAAGCTCACCAGACCTAACAATGCGTAGTGCATGAAGCTCAGCTTGAAGATCAGTGGAACAGTGTCGGGAGCGGTAGCTTCGGTTAGGATGGTGGTGACGTTGGCCAGTAGGAACTCATCGCAGCCATCCGTACGTAAAGGTAACATCGGAGGCTTAGGATTCAGCTGGGCACCGATCATAACCGTGCCGGTAAGTATCATCGAAACAACCGACGCACTAATGATGCCTTTCGTGTTCATCCGTCTCGAGATCATTCCACTCGTAAACATTCCCAGCATGGTGCCGGAAGTGACACCCGAAAGGGAGATTGCGATGTGCATCACCTGACCCATGCGCTCGGCGACAAAAACAAGCCCAAGCACCAGGAAGCCAAGCACCACGACTAACATCTTCATCGTATTACTGGCCGTCTTTTCGCTGGCGTTAGGAATCCGATGGCGGATGAAGTCCTCATAGATGGTTCCAGCCAGAGTATTCAACACGGACGACATCGTTGACAGTGCGGCCGAAAAGATACCGGACACGAACAGTCCCGGCAGTCCGGGGATCTTTGCGCCCACATCCATAATGTAGTACGGCAGGATCTGGTCGATCTTGGAGATCTTCTGCGTGGAGAACGGATCGCACGTCTCATACTTGGCGTAGATCAGCAGACCGATGAAGCAGGAACAGCTTTTGACGAAGATCAACCCGGCCGTGAAGATGATCAGCGAGTTCTTGGCCACCTTCAGGTCCGGCACGGCCAGGAACCGTTGCACACAGCCCTGACTGACGGCCAGGTTCGACACCCAGAGCGTCGTCAGCCCGAAGCACACCGTCCAGAAAGACGTACGAACGAATGGATTCGGGTCCATGCTGGTGGATGGAAAAAACCCACAAAAGTGTGTCAACATACCGCGGGGCAAACTATGGTGTTTCGACAGTGGTGGTACTTACTTGAAGAAGATAAGCCTGTTGCCTCGCTCGGCCGCCTGCCATACCTCGAAGAACCCTCCGACGGAGCTTATACCCAGTGCGATAACGGCCAGGCAGGCTCCGATCATCAGCACGAACTGCAGAGTGTCGGTCCAGACGACCGCACGCAATCCTCCGACGGTAGTGTAGAATATGCAGATCACGCAGATGACCGGTGTGATGACGTGCAGATTGATTCCGGTCACCTGACTGAAGGCCAACGCCGGTACGTAGATCACGATCGGTATGTAGATGATACACTGGATGGCGTACACAAGACTAGCCGCAGATCGAACGAACTTATCGAAGCGTAGCTCCAGATAGGTGAAAGCCGATGTCACCTGAAGGTCGTAGAACACCGGCAGGTAGATCTGTTTCATCAAGTAAGCAACCTGCCAAGTTTAAATATTCATTAGTAAAAAGATTTTAATTCATCTAGAATAAAAACATACCGAAAATGCTGGTATAATGAACAACCAATACTGCGTCCCATGGCTGTACATCTCCGAAGGAACACCCAACATTGTGATGCCCGAAATATGGCTAGAACGTTAGCAGTCAAACTTTATAAAACATGTCCTAACTTTATGTTAGCTTTTTACGTGGTACCTTGCAATAAGAGATGCCGAGACGGGAAATTTGTTCATCGTTTTCCCTCCGAGAAGGTACTCCTTGGTGTTGTTCTGCTTGATTTTCGACACGAACCCAAAGTACGCACCAATGAAGGCGGAAAGGAGCAGCAGCAGGGCGAAGATTGTATAATCGAACCAGGAAAATAGAAGTCCCTCTACCACGGGTGCAGCGGTGGTTGATTCGTCTAGAATCGAACCCATGGTGAAGGTGGATGTCTCCAATGTGGAGGTTGTAGGTATGCTGGAAGTTGTACTGGGATCCATGGTGGATGTGCGCTGGGTGGTTGTTGTCAGGATTCTGGTGGTTTCCGTCACGAGTTTACTGACGATCGCTACAGGATCGATCCCCAAGGGTAGGGCGGTCGTAATGGCGACCTTCTCGACGCTGCTGTCCTCCAATACGATCGTATCTTCTTCCATTATGCCAAGCAGCTATTCCTTCGTTCAAACGTACTCTGGAAATGAAAAATGTGTTCCAGATTCAGAATAGTTTGTGGAAGCAACTTATTTTACTGAGCATTATTTGAATGAACAGAACACATCTGCTCGCCTTTATCTAAAACAGCGCGTGACGTTCGATGATATGTGAAAAGTAAGGTAAACTGTTGATTACCAGTGGATTGAGCAGGATTAGTCCAGCTCACGCGACGCCTGCGACAGAGAAGCGATACAAAACATATTTACCCCGTAGACACTGCCTACGTCACGGTCATATATCACTTGTGTCATATGTCCAGATATCAAGAGTCTATTTTTATCGCAACAGAAAAGACAGACAAGGCGAACAAGATGCACTGGTTGTGGTGGATTGCCGGATATGATCGCATGGAATTGTCGTGCTCTGTTAGCCCCAATTTCAAACACGCACTTCAATTGGATTCAATTTGACTAAAAAGGGTCATTGGAAGATTTTTGTTAGTGCGACGTCACTTTTTGATGTCAAGATGACGAGAACAAATATGGATAATCCAGTTCTTCCAGTTCAAAGTCACTTTAAGTGAGCCGTCTAGTATGAATATAAAAATAATAAAATATAGGATTTTTCATTTTTCATAGAGAAACTAAAACCATGGAGCTATCAACTACTGTTTTGCTTAATGCAATGATATTTGTTAGATGTTAAAATAGTCTACGCCTTATTCCCACTTAAATAATAAAGTTTCGTTGCTTCTTTTAAATTTTGAATGACAAATAGTATATTAAGAAAGTTGTAACTTAAATGTAACTTAAATCGCAAATCGCATAACTTACAAACTTTGGATGAGATCACTTCGTACACATCGACACAATTTCGTTCACTAATGCCACTGTCACTTCCACTCGTGCTGCCTTCCGATCGGTTACTGACTGCTTCTTGCGTTCAGCGGAAGCACTAAAATGGCGCGATCGTGAAGATGCAGTTTATGTTCTCAACCGAAACAAAACAACAACGAAGGGATAAAAAAAGATGCATATAAATTACCCGCCAAATCTGCTGACAGGAGAGTAAACCGGTGGTCGCACAAACACTGTTAAGATAGATAAAACAGCGTGACAAATTCACGCGGCCGGTCGCTTCAGCTGAACGTGTGCCGCGTGGAGCCGATCTTGCTTAATCTGCTTGGATGTGGTTTGCGCCTTGCCAAGGGCTAGGTTGGATCGTTTGTATTCTTGCACTAGATCAGGAAAGGGAACGCACTACACCTACAGGTAGGTTTTTATTCGTGACGCGATAGTTGAGCCAGATTCTGGACTGCAGATACGAATGATGGTCGTGTTTTGTTGATTGTTAGATCTTGTCCAGCGTATGGTGTGGCCACGCGACGACTGATCAGGTCATTGAGGATGCGTCACTTCAAGACACTAGTTCTGTCTCCCACACGATCTCTTTCTGTCTTGAGCATTCCTTTTGCGATAGTGTGAACAGCTTATGAATGAAGGAGCGTGTCTTATCAACGGATTATGTGTCAGACAAAGGAAGATGCCCATAAGCTGGATCTGGTATTGTACTTTTGTTTATTATAGTTTTTGTGAAGTTTAATGGTTGTTCTTGGAAGTTTGAGCAGCAGCGTAAAAAGTATTTTCATGTAAAAGCTACTTAAATAAATTTTGAACCTTTCATTTCGTGCGATTTAAGTACATTTCTTATTGCACTGGTTCAGCTACTATTGGTTTCAATCAAATAACAGTTCCATTTTTGCCACCGTAAATTTTCCACCTTTCCAAACCATCACATACCCATTACCATCACCGAGCTCCATGTGAGCATGATTGGCATCATTTGCATTTTGAAGTGCACTTTGCACCTCTCTGTGATGGATCAATCAAACCAAAACAGGGAAATGGTGACATGTAAAACCGACCACTAGAGTGTGGGACGAAAAAGCGTAGCCCCGGTGGATAAACATAATTGAATATCCACCGTTTCGATAACCGCTTGAGCTCGTTATAACGATATTTGGGCGTCGGCTTCGTGCCCATTCGATGGGAATCAATATTTGCCGTTAATGTTTCATGATTCCTCCATTATGTTTCGATTTCACAACGCTCTCCAGGAGTTAGGGCTTGGTTTCCAGTGAGCTTTGGAAATTGAGTCGATGCAATTTGAGTCAAGTGTGGTTTGACGATCATTACGTGTAATTAGATACCTACTGATTTGGGTTTCCGGGCAGAAAAAATAGATAAATTATGTTTATTTGGAAAATCAACATAACATCACGTTTACATTTGTTATGCTATGTTTGAAGAGATAGGAAACTACTGCAACGATCTGGAATAAACTGGTTAGCAAATAGTAAAGAGAGCGCATATTTTACTTGGCGCTTTGATGTGAATAACTTTGCCTCATCAAACGAAACCACCCGAAAGCCTTTCGGACCCCGCGAAGCACCCTGCTTTGAATGCATTATTTAAACATTAATTATTGCAATTCAAATATTGTACCTCATTATTTTCATTTACTCCACCATGACCGAGCATTTTCCACCCGGTAAAAACCCACCCCAGTCGCGCATCAGGTGACAGAATTAACCTCCGTGGGGGTGTTAATTCCTACCGCGTAAACTTTTCCCCTCGAGGATTTGGTCGACTTTGAACCCGTTGACTTTCCCACTTGGCCCTATTCTGCAGCAGCAGACTCTGTGCAGTTTTCCTACTTAAAAAACATATTATCCACTAAGGGACCGCGAAATGTCACCGTGCGAGGCCTCGGGGAGTCGTTAGCGTTGGAAAAAGAACCCTTTCGCTTCACAGATAAGAACAGAATGTGCGAACGTGTACATGGTGGTACCGTTATGAACTGCTTATGAAAAATGGGTTCACCCCGGATGTCCCATGTGTGTGCCCGGGTTCATAACTTATTAACGTTCATAGTTGCTAACGAGAAAATGGCGTTCCTGTAGCGAGTACGCGTTGATCGCTGATGTTGTTTCAGCCAGTTTGGACTAACAGCCATTTTTCTGTCTGCACAAGACAGCAAAAAGTTTACAGAAAGCCGGGGTTTGTAGGTTGGTTTTGCTATCCTTGAGGATTATGGCGTTTTGAAGAGTGGCTTAGTAATTTTGTTCAAAAAGCCTTGTATTTTTGGTTACGCTAGTGTAAGTGAAAAATTGAGAAGTTGTTTTTTTAAACTAACCCTTAGAATTGTACTTGTGTAATTGTAGCTTTGCAATTAAATTTTCAATATCTGCTGTCTTTTTAAATTCTTTATACTATGATTCTTCATAGTAAATTCCATATTGTTATTACCAAACCCTCAGGCAACAACCCATTTTTATGAAGACATATTATGTTAGCGTTAGCAACTGTTGGGCATGCTTCATACGCATGCCATCGTCCTTTTCTCTTGATGTAGCCCATAATGAACAACGGAATGGCATTACGGTTTTGAAGTATGTTGCAGCGAGCGTAAGAAATGGAAAATAGCTTTGCTCATCCAAGCGTTACCCTGGCGAAATGGATGAATTTATAAACGTGCTCCCGTTACAACCCCGTGTAAGGTGCAGAAGGTAAATTCTAATTTACTTTAGACAACAACACTCGGCGCCGGATTATAAAAAGGCAAAAAGTGTCAAAAGATATGATAAAGAAAATGTGGTTCACATGGAATGTATCAGAGTAGTTTTTACATGTTTTCCACAAAATATGACATGAATATTTTTCAGCTTTCAAAATATTTTTCTATCTTTCTTATCTTTGCAAAATTATTTATGCTTTAATAAATTAAAAATATAAGACCTCAGAAACTGCTCCTTTTTTAGATAGTGGAAGTTTCTTCTCAGTATATATTTATTTCTTTTTATACCATGGACTATCATGCGGTGGCGAGCATTCACCCGGCGTAACCCAGACGGAATTAACTTCAAATGAGCGTAATGAAGTGACGAGATTCCCCCAGCCCTATCGACGTCCACCAGCGGCTAGACAACGGAATGATGGTGGTGGTCAATGACTAAACTAACCCCACTCGGACCACTTTCCACCGAAATGGGAAGATTGGGCTTTAGAGCAGCATTATCCTTTTTTATTTATTTTCCTTTCACTCACTTGTCCCGTGCACTGCCTTTATTGGACGGCTCAGCCCATCTCAGTGGGTGGATTTGTGCGAGAAAATTCACCCGCGCTCTCTGCTTCCCGTCCTTGGGCGTTTCTTTTGCCCCCCGCTAGCGCTTGAAGTGGTTTCGTCGAAAGGACGAGAAACGGGAGGGTTTTCGGTGTACTTTGCAGCCACTTTGCGCGGCGGGTGAAATCCGGGAAAATGAAAGTGAAAAT
>KE525305.1:672354-698463 GCA_000441895.2 Anopheles sinensis | reverse complement strand
CCATGAACTCTTCTTTAATTGAAAATTTGTGTTCATTGTCCCGTGTTTCTTCAAAAAATAATTTTCGTTTACGCACACGATTTTCGTCTGTAAAAAATGAAATGCCAGATAACTCGTTAGCTGTTATTTCTACATTTGCAAAATCTCCGCGAAAACAATCGATGAATGATACTAACGATTTCAACAACACTGATCCTTGCAATAGTTCACACTCAACTGTCTGCAGCGACTTGCTTGTAGCATTGATTCTCTGAAGCAGCGTGTTCCAAATTACGGTCATTAAAACAACCTCATATTTACCCATTTTTTTAGAAGCGCGTTTGCCTCTTCTTTTGTTATTGCTTTTTCGTCTTTATCGTTATAAATTTCTGTCAAGGCGTTTCGGACTTCTCTAAACCCTGTTTTTAAAGCTAAAACCGCGTCTGCTCTAGCTGACCACCTAGTAACAGAGCACCTTTTTAAGAATATTGTTGAATGTTTGTTTTCTTTTTTCAAATTATCTGTTAATACTTTCCAACGATGAGTAGAAGAGGAAAAAAATGTATAAAGTTTTTGCAGGAAGCTGAAATATTGCACTGCTGATTTGCAATTTTCAGCTGCAAAATTAGCAATTAAATTTAGTGAGTGATTTGCACATGGTATATAAACAGCACTTGGACTATGCCGCTTAATGCGTGCTTGTAGACCAAAGTATTTACCAGACATATTTGATGCATTGTCAAATGATTGTCCTCTACAGTTTGCAATATCTAAACCCATTGTTTTAAGTTTATCTAAAACTTCTTGCTCTAGGTAAGACGAATTATGTTTATCGATCGGTATAAATCCTAAAAATCGTTCTACTGGTTTGTCAGCAGATGAAACATATCTTAAAACAAATGTTAATTGATCAACATGTGCGACATCAGGAGTTGAGTCTACTATGATACTATAATAGGTAGCCAATTTAATTTCTTCCACAATTTTACTTGTAATGTTAATGCTAATAATATCTAAAAACTCATCACAAATGTTATGTGATAAATAATTAACGTTCCCACGACCTTGGTGGCCGTACTTTTCTAGATGTAATTTTAAAAATTCGTCATATTCGCTTAAATATTCTAAACAGGACATGTAATTTCCTTTCCTATTGCTTTCCTTGCTTTCATCATGTCCTCGAAAAGCTATACCTAAACGACTCAATAATTTAACAGTACTGACTATTCGCTTGAGGACTTCTCGCCAATAATTTTCTTCCTTTTCCCGTTCTTTTATTAACTGTGTGTCAATAGTTTGGGTTCTACAAGACCTTTTGTACAAAGCACACATAGATGTCATGTGTTCTTTTGATGATTCATGAGCAGATAAGTGAAGAGTAATAGTCTTCCAATTGTTAAATCCTGTGACCAATTTTGAAAATGAAATTGAAAATAAAATGCATGGATAGCAATAAACAGATTTAGTAGTCTCTGAAAATATCATCCAAGTTCTTTCTTCCAATGCTCCGTTGTTTTTTTTCGGTAAAAGTGACCTGTATTGAGCTTTCTGTAGTAAACGTCATTCCCGTCTTTATAAAGAGTTTTTGAACTTTCGATATTTCCATAATTTCTAGGCTTATTTTTCACTACGTGGTCAATAAAATCATCCGTAAAGCGTCGTTTCCATTTTGCAACATCATCCAAATCAATATTTGAAGTTGAAACAATGATTTCTGTTTCTTGTTGGCTTTCAGAAATGGTATTTGTTTCTGGCTGGGGGGTTAAAGAGTCTGAATTTTCATTGTCAACCATCGAACTTTTTGAAATCGTAACAAATTTATCTAAAGCATTTTTTTGAGAATGAATAAATTCTTCTTCTTTCTTTAGTTTTTTTCGTTTTGCTGCTCCACTTTCAAAGCGCTTCATTTTAGCCGCTTGTTTTTGGTGCTATAATAATCGTTAATAAACTTGTTTGTCACCAACACTCACCAAACTGAATAATGAAGAATGGATCAATACTTTATAAGAATAAGTTCCACAAAAATTGTTTATTCACTTAATATATTATAGTGTTTATACTCACGTTTAAACACTGTATTTCACAGCGAAATAGCTGTCGAAATTCGCAAATGAACTAAAAACTGAACTGCCAACCTTTAAGCACGGTATTTCACACCAAAAAAAATCCTGAAAAATTCAAAATGAATAATGAAAAATGAATCAAAACTATATCGGGATCAGCTCCACAAAGATTGTATATTCTCTTAATATTTACTCACGTTTAAACACTGTGTTCAGCTGTCGAAATTCGCAAGTGAACTAAAAACTGAAATGCCAACCTTCAAGCACGGTATTTCACACCTATTCCGATCGACGATCACAAGCTTACTAAATTAATGCGTGCAATCGATCCAAGACGTGTGGACAAAAAGTAAGGTAGGACGGATGGGAGGCGTGCAATAAAAAGTTATACGCGGAAATTTCCTAAGGCGGCTAACTTCTGTTCTTTCTGTTATTCCGTTCTGTTCCGTTGCGCATTTCTTTTTCCGCAACGTTTTGACAATCCATAGCTGAAATAACCGGCGACGATTCCTCTTTTGCTTCGTGCTTTGTTAACGCGTCTGAGGTAGATACCGATAATTTTTTAAAGCCAGGCAGAACTCACTTACCAATAATTTGTGTTCGTACCTTTTATTTGGACGGCCCGTTGCGCAAGTGTACGCCAAGCCCCGTGCAAAGAGGCCCCTGAGTGCATTTGTGTGTTTTTTCGATACTGTTGTCACTGCGAGGCCCCCTACTCTATTGGATACTGGCCCCCTCGTGGCCCATAGAACACGTTGAAGAAGCGGGGGAATTGGTTTTCTCGATCTACCAACCTGCCTTCATTTTTACTACGCTCTATAACTTCGTAATAGGTTGGGGGGGGGGGGGGAAGTCTTATGAATGGTTATAAATTTAAAATTATATTATTTCTAGTACACATTCCGAAACCTTTTCGATTCTTTCGGCTCTGCGCACCTACGATCTTGGTTTTGCCCTCATTTATGTATAATACTATGTTTGACGGGGTACCCCGACCGGCGAGGCCCCCTGAACGGCGAGGCCCCTGGCGGCCGCCAACTCCGCCTATAGGTTGATCCGCCACTGATCTGCGGTCCTTCTAATTGGAAAGAAAGATTCATATTCTGCAAACTCAACCAAAATGGCACGTTGCTATTGTTTGTTGTTCTTTTTTCCAATCAACGTCTTATTATGCATGCATGCACCCATGTCCACATGGCCCGAGTCGAACCAGCATCCGCTACTCCGTTTCCCACCCCGTACCCTGCTTCAGCATGGACCGGAAAAACGTCCAGAAAGGAAACGCCAACGTCATCAGGTGCATCGGAACGGTTTCGCATCATTTGCATACTGTTAGGCGCACGCGAGCATCTGCCGACAGCGCAATAATAATTTCGTTTCGTGCAAGAAAACAATTTTCCCATTTTATTGTCCACGGGCTCGTGTGCTGGAAGTAGGGTGGGGTTCGGGTTGGACATGGAAAATCGAAGCAAGAGTTTTGCGTCGAAGAAAAGCGCTTTGTTCAAGTCAGAGCCGTTGCTTTCGGTATGTTTATTATTTTCCTGCTGAAGTGTGGACTGACACAGAAATTGATCAGAAAAAGTGAGTGTGTGTTTCCACCTTGTGCCAAATCTTTTTGGTGGCTTCCAGAGGTTGGAATTCGAATGCATATTCACATAAAACGAACAAAGTGTGATCCCGCACAACCCTCGCCCTGGGAGGAAAAGGTTTCTCTTCTTCGCGCCAGTCAGGACAATACTTTTCAGCTTCACGGAATAACACTAGCATCAACCCTGCAAACGGCAAGGGGCCGTGGAAAATCCATCTACCACCCTACACAGCCGGGTTGCGGAGGCATCAAAACACCGCTGCGCGTTGTCGATTCGCTTGTTCACATTTATTTTATATCTCTTCTGGGTGTACGCAAAAGTGTCGTAAATTCAAACTTAAACGCTTCTGCTCTGATTTTGATAGGATTTCGAATCCTCGCACCGTCGTTCAGCTGCGACCAACAGGACCCAATCTGACTGTGCTGGTCGTTTTTCCCTCATGTCTCGTATTTTCACTTGTGCTTCCTTCGCTGTGACGGCATGTTCCCAGCGTGTCCGCCTTCCAGCGGTTCCTTGCTGCTCCCTACATATGCTCTAACACACTTCATCACGCTGCATGAGTTTTATTACCCACCTTTTTCCGTCGGATCCGGGAAAGATATTCCTGGCCTCACGTCGGACTATTCGTTTTCCTTTTTTCCTGTGCCTTCCCACAATCGGTCCCCTGGTGGTGGGGCTGGCAAAACGCATACGCCATCGGGAAAGGGGAGGATATCCATACGCACCACCAACTCGGTGCCAATGATCATCATCGCCAACATCATCGACTTCCCCGGGCGAGGAACTTGGGCTGCAGGACGGGCAAAGGGTGGGGTAGCATAAAAGTGATGTGTTTTCTTGCGTTTTTATTTTCCTAGCTTCAATTCCCAGCTTCCGGACGGTGGTAGAATATAAATTCGTTGATTTGCTACCCCCGGTTTGATCCTTTCTGGCGAAAAAAAAATCCTTTCTGGCGATGAAAATGGCGGGTTGTTTCCTGCTTGAAAGAAATCTGAGTGTTACCAAAACAAAACAGAATTATTGGAGGAAGGAGTATTGTGATAAAAACAGAAGAATATATTTTTCACCCACGAAACAGGGGTTCTCTTTTTCAAATCTATCGCACGAGGAACTTTTCAAACCCCATCGAAGACTCGCCCCAAAAAAGGGGATGGTATTTTTATGGGCGATTTCTATTTTTCCTCGTTTATCCTCCCCCGGTACGGTCCAAAGAAAAACACCCCCTTTCGGCAAAGAGGGCATCAAAGGGATCGAATGACCAGAAACTGGGGGAGGTATTTTCCTTCCAACTGACCACGTCCCGGATTTTACGATGGCCAGCCACCGGTTCTAACCGAACCGGAGGGGTGGTAATGAATCGTTTAGGAAGATTAATAATGGGAAAATCGACGGTTTGATTTGAGCCTCGAATGCTCGCAAACTGTAGTAAACGTTTTCTCGGTTTTATTTTGTCTTGGAAAGAAAACGGAGCACTTTTGTCGATGAAATGTGTCGGAACGATTCCACTGGGAGCTATAAAGTGAAGCTTCTAATTGATTCCTTTCAGCAGCGTCGGGAAGAAATTGAAATCGAACCATTTTGATTAAAGATCCGTCTCGTGGGATCCTTTCGAAGATTGCGGTATAGGTTTATAGCCACATGTTGCTCTGGCAAATTTTTCCCTTTTTTAAATTTTCCTTTCCCTTTTCTAGTTGCTCTGTTTTCATTAAAGATGATTTATTTGTTTTGTTATTAAATCAATTCCTATTGCACCTCGTCATTAAAATTGCATAAATCTAAGTCAAATGCAATTGGGGAAGATTTTCTATTTTACAACCGAATTATTTTCTTTACGTTCGATTATTTTGTACAAATGTACGATTATGTGGAAAAGGAAATTAGTATTTTTTTCCTGAAAGATGAAAGTTTCTCTCGGTTTCACGGAATTCTGTAACCTGTCAGTTTTCCTTAAGGACACACTTACTCATCGGTTCATCAAATTCGTGTCACATCTTTAAAGAGCCCCATTCCGGGTGCCATTTTCCTCGCGTACCTCAGCATCCGTCCATCCACCTTTCCCCTCCCCGAGATCGTCCTTAAAGAAACAAATTATCATCATCCATAAACATAATACGTCAAGGCTATTTGTTATGTTGCTTCCTCCTAATGATAAACACACGCCAGTGAGTGTCGGGTCGGGCGGAAACAATGCGAAGGGAAGCGGGCTGTTTTCCCCCTGGGGTCTGGTACCGGTCTGGGAGGCTCGACACGGCTGGCGAACAGGCGCCCACGTTAGTTATGTATGTATGGTTGCCTCCTCGAGACTCGTGCCTAATTTCGGCCATTTTTGTGCTCTTTTAACGACTTTTTTCCGGTCGCCTTATCAGCGATGGAGCAATGGAAGGATGAGGAGAGGGCGGAATGGTGCTACCATTCTGGCAACAGTTGATCCCGTCGTCCTTGCGCCTTTCTCTATGCTTCGAGCAAACTTTCCCCTGGTCGGAATAACGCGTGAACAGATGAGGCAGGCAGATATAGCGGCCAAATGACCAGGATTCGTGTCCACATCGTACATCACACGCTTTCACGCTATCTGCCGCTGTTCGTTCGCCATTCCATTATTCCATTTCCAGTTCGTGGGGAAAACTCACGACTGGCTGCTGCAACTCGGCAACCATTTGTTGGCCTTCCCTTTCTGTTTTTTCACTGTTGTTCGGCAAAATGCACGAACCATTTGCCCCCACTTCCGGTTTCGGTTTCTTCTGGCGATTGGCGAAAGAATTATTGGGGCGGACCAGCGGAATGGTGCCCCGCGTGTCGTGATGATAAATGCCGTTAAAGTTATCTGCTTTCCCCCAGCGAACGACTACATGCGCTACATAATAAACAGAGAAGCTTGTTAAATCATTAGCCAGCCGACATTCCAGATCGGATCTCCACAGGACGATGGTTCTTTGTTGAAAGGCTCTTTAACCGAAGAGGTGGCCACGAGCCGACCGAAGGGCCACCGATGGGCTGCTATTATTACACACGTTTGTCAATGCAATACAGGGATTGTGGTGTAATATGATTCTTTCATTTTTGGGACAGGATTATCTAGTGTCATGTTTAAATCAGATTACCAACCATATATTAATCTTTTCTTATAGTGCATTGCAATGAAAATGTTGTTTTTTCACAAAGTTTGATATTTGTTCATGGTTCGAAAATGAAGGAAAATTTGTTTTAATTCCAAATAATAAAGTCTTTCAAGTAACATGATTCTGCCAAAACTATTTCATTTGATATAATTATGTCTATTATCCAGCTCACGTTCTCCTATCAAAAACAATTAACCTTACCTTCGCCATCGTTTTGGGGTGTAATAAAACATTGCAATATTGCATACACGCATTGATGGAGCAAGCCGAAAGTCACATGGTAGTCATTTATTACACCCTACAATATTCAAACCTGCCTCAAAAATAATAGTAATAAATAAATAAAATAATTAACCAACAGATAAAATCCCTTTACTGCCAGACTGTGATCAAGAGAAGATGAAATATAAAAAGGAAAAGCCTTACACAGTCACAGGTTCTTCTTTAATTAAGAACCAACGGCGGTCCCGGGATTGCTTCTGATCGTATTTATTAAACGTCATAAACAATGTGTCCGATAAATGGGCGACGAACGGTCGCTTCGGTGATAAAACACTTTTCCTTCTACGTTCCACAGGCTCTACTTCCTGTGGAGGGGAGAGAGAAAAACCCACCAATGGCCACCGTTCGCGGACGATAGTTTTCCTTCCGCCCTCCGAGGAGTTTTTACAACGCTATTCGCACGAAAGTGCATCGTCGCCCGGGCGGACAGTGATAATAAATAATGCATGATATTAACCTTTTATCATCTTAATGTGGTCTCACGCTGGAATCAGCGACGTCGGAGGTCGGAGGTCGGAGGTGAGATCGTGAGTAACACTTTAATAAAGCAAACATGAGCCAGGAGGAAGCGGAAAGCGCAAACGGAGCACTGGCCGAGTCGGAAAAGCCAACAGTCAGCGGGGAGAAGGGATTATTTTTCTTCTCCTTGTCTAGCTGTGTGTTAACTAGATTTCTTCCTCTTACTACTACTTTATGCTCTCGTCTTTTGACGTCTCAGGGTTTTCCCAGAGCCAAGCAAAGGTGGCTTTTTTCTCCTTTCCGGTTTGATAAGAATGCACGTTAGTAGCTTGTTGCCTTCGCCCGGAAGCAAAAAATAATCCCGTTTTAGTTTCATTCTTTTTGTCTGCCTTTTCACCTTCAATCCGGAAGCCAGCGCATAAACACACACACACGCACACACCATCACTGTGAAGTGAAATAATGAAAGAAGAAAAAAAGTACTCACGCTGGCTTTGTGCTGTAATGATTTTTCCTGTCCCCTCCTCGGTCGCTCTACGAAACCGATGCAGATGATTCTCTTTTGTGTAACATGCTCCCACGCCGGAAGTGGCGTGCAAAACGGCCATAAGCTTCCGCGTGGCCAGAATCCGCCGATGGGAGGAAAAGGAGGACGAAAAGAACTCCCAGTTGCAGGTTTTGGTGCACCACGAGCGATCTCTCCTTGGTGGTGTGTGTCCTGTCGGTTCCAGTTTGCCCGTGCATTGTTGGCAAAGATGGAGAACCTCTCGTTTCCTGCCGGCAGATCTCTTTCTGTCGGAAAATAAAATCACTTTCCGATCCGGTATTGTCTGGAACTGCTGTAAGGCATTGGCAAAGGGTTTTGGGTGTGGGGACAAGGCCAGTTTCAATGCACTTGCCAGTCGACGATGGACTTGGTGTACTCGAAGCAATGTCTCTGTTTTATCGGGATAGTCTGGTTTTTTTGTCCCATTATATCGTGAACTTCAACAACGCTGAAGTGGAAAAGCGAAACCGGAAAACGGAAACCGTCAGAGGATCTCTTGTGGCAAACGATCGATTTCTCGGAAGTCACAGTGCATTAATGTTGATTCTCGGTTTGCCAACACACAAGTCTTCCTCGAAAGTCAGCGTTTTCCCGAAAGGAATGGGCATGTCGCAACCCTTGCGGTAAGAATCGATTTTGTGGGAAATTCTTATGACGTTCGCAGCAGAGTTGGTAAGCGTAATCTGGGGTGTGTTGATGTTGTTTGCGATTGGTTAGTTTTTCTGCACGTGGGAAAATCGTTTGGCAGAAATTTCCAAATTACAACAGAAAAATCTCCGACATCAACCGCTCCGGGTTTTCCAGGTATTTGTGCGCGTTCAATTTACGACGTTCAATTTCCATTGTACGTATCTTAGCGAAGCTAAGTGATAAACGTCTCAAACTTTCACCAAATGTTGGTTACTAATTACTTAACAAATGAGTGTCATTGGATTTTGTCTACGCCCGATAGAGGCGCCACAGTAGCGCGCTGACAGCGCTTCGATTTACTTCGGACCAGAATTTATGATATTATTTTATAAAGTTCACTCAATGTGTTTGCTTTCTACTGAACATTTTTTTCTTCATTAACTATTTTGAAAAACAAAACTTATGACTCGATCTTTAATGCTAAAGCATTAAATTCCATGATTGTGCAATGATGAAATGAATAAAAAAACCAAAAACGGTAAAAGATACTCTACAAATATACTTAAAAGTAGCCGTTTTCGGATTTGAACCATTATTGAAAACGACAAAAATGAAACAAAAGTTTTAAGCTTTCGCATATTTAAAGCTATTCCTTTTATTTCTTGTTTGGTACAATGACCATCTTCGTTCATGCCTGCCTGGTTAAGTCATTTGTGTACGTGGATAGTTCCTTCTAAATTCCCTCTACTTTCCCTCTACTATCAAAATTATATTTATTTAACTTTCATATTTGACAATATCCACGGAAGGTACTTTTCTAAATCTATGTTGATTGTAGGACCTCTATCAGTCGGCGAGAGACTAATCAAAACGAATCCACGTAAAAAGTATCGCTGTTCTCCGTTGTACATACTTAGTGATTGAACTGAAGCTCCCGATATACATTCATCTTCTGAGCGATCGATCAGTTGAGTACAAAACTGCGAGTCGTCTACTAACAGTGAGGAGTGATGAGCCTGACAATCCGTATAGTTAACGAAGCTCGTTGATTTTACTACTGCAGATCGCTTTGTACGCTCAAATGAAGCTACAACTAAACTTATGTTCTGCGTTTTCCTAAGCTCTACTGTAGTGGGCAAACAGATTGGAGCTATATCATGCCGTGTGAAGTCAGCTCGTTCATAAAGCTCAATCAATGCTATATCGTTAATGAAAGAGGTTCTGTTATACTCTGGATGTATGGTAAACGCCTCGATTCGTAGCCTCTGGCTCGAAGCAAAGTCGCCAATGCGGACGTGCATCCTAGAACATAAGAAATATGATATTCAATAACGAATCGATGGTGTAAAACTATGGCGAAACTTACCTTTTGTCGTTAATATAACAATGTGCTGGACCAACGGCATACCATTCATTGATTAGTGTCACTTGACACCCAATGAAGAAGTTGTTGTATTTCTATCTTCTAAGAAGAAAGTTCTATTTCTATCTCTCCAATCCATATGTTGGATGTAGTTTCAACAGAAACACCGCATTCATCCTGGTTCAGGTATTGTACCATAGGATGATCTTCGATGAACTGGTCGTTCACATTCGAAGGGTTAGTAGGCTCGACGAATAGTGCAATCCAATCTCGATACTTTGCAACATCCGTAAATACGGTGTATTCCGAAGTGTCACACGACAGCGTTGCATCAACAACTGTGAAAGAAACCAAGCCTCGGACGAACCAACTTCCTGCATATTCAAACATGAGTCCACCACCACTGTCTCCCCTGCATGGACTAACATTAACGGTGCTGCTGCCACAGAACATTTGAGAAGTTAATACTTTTCTGTAATCTGGATTTGCACTCTCAATGCACTTCATCGAATCAATTACATTGATGGTTGCTTCTCGAAGATGGTTTGATAGAGAACTTTTCTCCGTTTCACCGAACCCCGCCAAGGTTCCATTATGCTTGACGATCCATTTCATTTCGTCTCCCTTATCCCAGAGACATACTGGTTGGACGTGAAATGTCAAAGTGATATTGGTCGACAATTTGATCAGTGCAATGTCATCTGTTACGAAGTTTCTAACGAATTTTGGATGTGGGATGACCTTGGATACGTTGTGGACTTGTGTACGAACGTCAGTGTTATTTAGCTCCATACGTCCCACGTGTACTTGTATCCGATTTACGGAAAGAAGACCATTTTCAGTATAAACGCAATGGGCCGCTGGAAGTAGAGCAATAATTAAATTATTTGATGAATTATATTTGTTTTCACATTCAAATCCGTACTCACCTGTTAGAATCGTGTTTGTGTCTATAATTGATCCACCACAATTGTATTTAAACATCCCTTGTTCAAAGTGGAAGATGGTTGCGTGCCACGGCCAGTGGTCTTCCGTGGCTTTTGGGGCATTGTGCTTCAGAAATTTGAAGCGTATTTTACGTAGACCACATTCTCTTCGACTTGGGTTATACAAGGCTGGTATTTTTATGCTGTCATGGCTTCTCCTTTTAGATGGCATGGTAGAAACTACATGTAGCGCAATCCAATCTCTATATTTCGCAACATCCGTGGAGACGACGTATAAAATATTGCATGAACCCTCCGCGTCCACAGCGATAAACGTAAGTATTGCTCGTATGAACCAATTTCCTTCTTTATAAAACATCAGTGGGCTGCCCAACAATCCTGCGCACACATTGGCACTTAGTTTACCACATATCATACTTGGCGCCAGCATTCTACTATGTTCTCGATATTGATTTAGACATGTCGCCCAGTGAACGGTATCAAAATGTACCTCCCGGAGCTTTTTTGGTAAATCATCGCCTCTAGGTACCCCAAAACCAACGACAGTACCTTGGTTTTGCATTATCCAATCCAGATCGATGTCCATATCCCATAGGCAAGCTGGTTGAATGAACTGGGTCATCGTTATGTTCGTAGCTAACTTGATCAGAGCAATGTCGTTTGCTTGAGTAGTATATTCAAAATTTGGATGGGGGATCAACTTGGATACATTGTGAATTTGTGTGTGTTCATTGATTTTCTCCAATTCAGTAAGTCCGAGATATACACGTATCAAATCGTTCGATGGGATGTACAGGTATCTTCCCACATACAAACAAAGAGCGGCTAAAATTATATGATAAGAGCTGGTTTAATAATTTTTATCCTACAGGGTGTACACAAACTTCGAATACAATTTTTTATCCTATTATAGAAGCGCTCCTTATGCTTTCTGTTTTGTGATACTGGTATCAGTTTTAGCCTCACATATTGGGTATCCAACGGGCATAGTTTAAACTTGCTGTCATTTGATTTATATTTGCCGCGAACGAATAATGAGTACCACGATGCAGTAGTAAATTTGTATGAGCGAGATCAGCTACCAGGTGACATATTCCGGCAGTCAAAATCCGAGGGGTTGGAACGGAATATCATCTACATCACCGTCCGTCGGTACCGGGAGACGGGCTCGACCATGCACTGTCCTAGATCCGAGTGGCCGCGCTTAGCAAGGACGTCAATAGCCAGAGAGAGCGGTTCCGTCAAAAAGTGATCCACTCAATCCGGAAGACCGCTACTGACCTGATGTGCGGACTAGGACTGCCCAAATCATCATGACGAAAGCCCAGGGATACATTTCAACTAAGAAACGCAAGATTCTCGGGGTAACTGAGGCTACAACGAAGAAGGGGTTGGTCAGAGCCAAACAGTTACTATTGCGGCACGCAAGTTAGGAGTTCGTGTTCTATGATGAGGAATTTGTTGTCCTGCAATAGTCGCGCAATGTCCAAAATGATCGGCAGTGGTCACTGACGTTTGCCAGCATCTTCCCGATTCTGACGATGGTTGTGGCCCTGGCACATCGAGACCTCTATTGGAAGGATCATTACGTCTTCGAACAAGACGGTACACCGACCCACACTGCGAATAAGTTCTCAGCGTGGTGTTTGCAGAATTTGAATGATTTTCTGCATTAGACGTTGTGGCTTCCCTGCTCCCCGGACCTTAATCTTTTAAAATTTTTATGAATGGTAGTACATGCTGGCCAAGCAGGGCTTACATCAAATAAGCTGTATGAACCAATTGAAGTGGCTATTTTCCAAGATCTGTGAGGCGATGCCGATGAACCAGGTATGTGCTACGTGCGTCGCTTCTGAGATACGTCTTAAGCTCATGGTAAAGCAAAAAAGGAGGATGCTCCCCTGCCGGTAAAAGTAACTCAAAGTAGCTTAGAATTCTGGCTCTCTAAGCTGGTCGATCATGGTTCCTCGTTTTTTGTTTGTAAAACAAACGAGAAAGCATGATCGACCCGTTTAAAGAGAAAATTTCTAAGCTACTTTGAGTTACTTTTGCCGGCAGAGATCTCTGCTAATAACGTATGCATTAAAAAAAGTAGACAAATTTTACCGATTTTTCCTGCACAATCGGAAAACGCTAGCAACTTCCTGTTGAATGTATCATATAGAATAGCATTTCTATTAAATTCAGAACAAGTTTGACAACTTTATCATCAAAATTGAATCCGCGGTGGCCAAAACGGCAAACCGACTACGTTTGATTACGTGTAAAAACATCCAGCATTATCGCGGAACGAACTTATTTGATTTTGTTAGACATTTCTTGTCCACCGAATTCAGCTGATATGGATTTTTAACTATCTTGTCACTTATGGAGAAAGGTTAAAAAAATCATTTGGAAGCTTTGGTCCGGCCACGTACTGTGCTGCGGGACCCCAAATTGAAACAGATGTCGTAACGACTGGCAGAAGGAAAAATGGCCTAATCATTCCGTTTTTTGGACCAGAATGTCGCTTTAACTGGCAAAATAGTTAAGAAAACCTTAGAAAAGATGGAAATTGTTTTACAAATGTGGCGACCGAGGCCAGCTACTCAAACAAACCGGCTCGAAGCTCCTGTAAGAAATATGCTCGAAAAATCACAAAATTCGGTCAAATATCGTAATCGATACCAGCACTTATAATCCTATCTATGTCCCTCAATCACTTCCAATTGACTAAACCTTGATAAATCTTAAACGTAGGCACTATTCCAACAATTTAAAGCCCAAGTGGAGCAGCAGGTGGTCACGTAGGCCACACAACTACTGAAAAACATCCTTACACGATTGGTTTTGTCGGCTATGGCTAAAGTGTCGACCAAGTACCGTATGGCCGCCTTACTGGCCGTCAACATATTTTTTATAAGTACTTAAGTGATGTTACTTTATACTAAAACTCACTTCATTCAATTAGCTTGGTTAACTTTTTTCTTATCGTTGACGAAATTTTGTCTATTTTTTTAATGCATACGTTATGCCACAAAGGCTCAGGTATATCTCAATATACAGGGTGTATACAAAGTTCGAATACACTTTAAAAATGCACTAAAAAATTTCAGTACAAGATATGGTTTTCTGAATATTTTTTTGAACCTATGTTTTTGAGATCCTTTGTAGCATATTAGCAGGAAGCACCCCCCGTTTTTGCTTTATCACGAGCTTAAGACGTATTTCAAAAGCGTCGCACGCGACACGCACCTGGTGTTTCGGCATCTCGCCCCAGGTCTTGGAAAATAACCTCTTAAATTGGTTCAAAGAGCATTTTTTATGTTTGCTTTGCTTAGCCAGCATGTACGACCATGCTTAAAAATTGAAAGGATTAAGGTTCGGGGAGCTGGGAGGCCACAAAGTCTTATCGAGAAAATCACTCAAATTTTGCCGAAACCGCACTGGAACAATATTCGCCGTGTGGGTCGGTGTACCGTCCTGTTGGAAGATGTAATGATCCTTCCAGTATAGGTCTTGATGTGCCAAGGCTACAACCATCTCCTAAAACTCGGTCATGTACTACACGGCTTTGATTTCTACGGAGTTTTCGAATAAACATCCGTGGGAGCTTCCCTCACCTGAATATGACCCAAAACCATTACCAACGTGCCACTCTGGACCTGAGGGATGTTCAAGTGGGACGGGGAGATACTGGCCAACGTTGGCGACCACTTGCAATCATTTTGAAAACTGTACGACTGTTGTAGGACAAAGAGTTCCTCATCATAAAACACGAACTCCTGACCTGCGGGCCGCAAAAGTAAAAGTAAGGCTCTGACCATCCTCTTCTTCGTTGTAGCCTCCGTTACCCCATGAATCTTGCGTTTCTTGGTTGAAATGTATTCCTGGCCCTTCGTCATGATGATGGCAGTCCTAATCGGCACATGGGGTCAATAGCGGTCTTCCGGATTGAGCGGGTCCATGTTCGACGGAATCGCTCCCTCATCACCTTGATGGCTGCTGACGTCCTTGCAAAGCGCGGCCACTCGGATCTAGGACGGCCCATGGTCGAGCCCGTCTCCCTGTACCGTCGGATAGTGATATAGATGACATTCCGTTTCAACCTATCGGATTTTGACCGCCGGAATATGTCACCTGGTAGTCGGAATATGTCACCACATTAAAAATTACTACGGCGTCGCAGTATTCATTATTCGTTCGCGGCAAATAAAAATCAAATGACAGCAAGTTTAAACTATGCTCGTTGGATACCCAATATGTGAGGCTAAAACTGATACCAGTATCACTAAACAGAAAGCATAAAGAGCGACCCTATAACACGATGAAAAGTTGTATTCGAGTTTTGTATACACCCTGTAAATTATTTTATTTTTCATGTGAAAGAAAGATGAATTGTTTACGTACCTGTTAGAATCGTGTTACTGTTAATGATTGAACCGCCACAAGTATAAACAAATTTCTCCTCATGAGCTGTGAAAACAGCTGCATTCCACGGCCAAAATTCTGCCGTTGTTTTAGTTTCAGGAATCATGTGTTGTAAAATCCATCCATTATACTTTGCAACATCCGTGAAAATTATGAACTTTGAAGGGTCACAAGAGCCGTTTAAATTTAATGGTGTTAAAGAGGATGTTCCTCTTAAGTACAACATGCCTTCAAATTCGAGCACCAGTCCTTGACCTTGAGTATCAACACACGCCTTGGCATTGATCATACCACAGAACGTATTAAAATTCAGAATGGATCCATAGAATTCTCGGTCACTATTCCAGCATGTCTCAAAATCAACAACATTTACATGGAACTTCTGTGGCTGGTTTAATGACATGCCTGGATTTGTTTCAACGAAACCGAAAACTGAACTCTTTTTTCCAACGATCGATTTGGAATTGGTATCCAAACTCCACACGCGTACTGGTTGGATTCCATCTATCATTGTTATATTGGTAGCCAATCGGATTAGTGCGATGTCATTTGCGAAACTGCCTGGCTGAAAGTTTGGATGCGGTATTACATCTACAGCCTTGTACATTTGAATACTATCTCGGTGATCTAAGTTATTGCGTTTTAATTGCACAGAAATGTTATTGTTCGATACTAAACCAGTTTTAGTATAGATGCATTGCGCCACTAAAAATAATAAAGGTTTAGTGAGAATAAATGTTGCACTTGCTTTTTAATCTACATACCTGAGATAATCATGTTATTAGCTATAATAGTGCCTCCACACTGATACTTCCATTCACCAAATTTCCAATGGTGAATTGACACGTGCCAAGACGGAACACGATCCCATTTTTTTATAGGTTTTCCTTTGCGATCTCCACATTTTATCAAAGCGTGATTTTGTGAAACCAACGATGCACACACAAGCATAAAAGTAACTTTCACTATTGTATTCAACAACATATTCAATAAGAAACCAACGTGACTGAGAATTCCCCAGCTGTATCAAAACTGCTCGTTATCAACGTCCAACCAACTCAAACGCTCAACCTCGACTGAATAAAACAAATATGGTCTGATCTTTTAGAACGACCACTGCATGCCAAACTCGTGTGTTGTGCATTGATTGCATTATCATTAAAATTGGTATTGCACCAACCAACCACCAAACGAAAGTTTAATCGCCGGGAGTTTCCTATACTTTGGTTTTTTTTCCATTCCATTCCATTTTCAGAATCTTTTAATGATAAGACTTCAATTTCGTAAGCTACCTTTATATGAATCATTAGCGAGTTTTTGGGGTTATTCCACCAAAAGAATAAAATGATGCAATGCGTTTATTTTCAAATGAATGCGTTGGTAACCTTGTCTATGGGTTTTTTATGGCGTTATCTTTTAAAGACCCAATTAACAACACGTTGAAATTAACGAAAAACACATGCGTTATGAAAAACGACTGTGTAAAATTTTGCAGTCGATCATTTTTAATAATCTTAGTTTTCTTAGCTAACAACGTCTTTCGTTCGTTTCTTTTATCAGTTGCTCTTGTGAACTCCAGACGGATGATTAACGCAGAATCACTGGGCCAACCTCATTCTAAAACATCGCCCGTCGTAATCGGGAGGGGTTTACTCAAAAGCTAATAAATGTAAATCATATTCATCACGACGGTATTCCTCTCTTCACTTGGAAACTTCACCTCTCGGATGTTGGTCGTATAGAGCACTGCTGTTTTAACCCATGCTCAAGAAAGAGAACGAGAGGGACCAAGAAATCATCCACACAACAAAGGTGAAAGAGGTAGACCAATATGAGTTGTTCAAGTTCGCTTACAGAGGCCGTTCCCTCTTCGTCCTTAACGTTTTGCAAGGGAACACATTTACATTTGATAATAACGAAATGCTTGTGCTAACGTCACCGGCATCGAAAGGACTAATAAATTTTCTATTTTTCAGTCCAGTGCCCAACCGAGATGTGATGTATGTGCATGCGGCAGCGGCAACATTCCGGTGTCCGTATCGGTAAATCACCATCCGACTCCATTAGTTTTGGCTCGCTCCCTTCCTTCCGCCAAACAGGTGACAAAGGTGAGACCCGGTGGTTTATGAGGTGCCCGAGGGTGACGATATTTCTTGTGTTTTCCCTTTTACCGGGCCATTTTTAGCAATGGGAATAGGAGTCCCTTTTGAAGGTGAATGAAAATCATAAGGTGACCGCGTGCGTCGTAATCTTATCCAAAGTTTCCAGCAACCAGGGGCAGGGACCTGTTTGCACATTAAGTCTACCGAGCGGGTTGGAGACCAAGGCACTATCGTCGAACATTCCACCATCGAAATGCCCTTTAATTGAATGCAATAAATCAGAGGGAAAGCAGTTTTTCGTGAGTTTTACCTCGACGGGAACGACTTGTACGTTGTTCAAATGATGAAGTGATAGGCGAGCGAAGGTGCACTTCATTCCAAGTGGGGTAAGTCGAACCGCCGAAATGGAGCCGCCTGGTACTCTTTGCGTTTACCCTACCTGCTTCTTTCCAATAAGACCGCAACTCTCCGTCATTTAGGCACGTCAATGGCTGATTACTGCGGGTGAAAAAATGTTCCCTCATTTATCAAAATGGTGTGCATAAATTGTCACCAGTTAGGGAGCGGCACACGTAAAGGATTATTAAAAACATGTAGCTACCACTCGAAGGAAAATGCTCGAAGAAATATGATGTAACTTTTGCTTCTGAGTGAATGCGACATTTTAATGTTGATTTTGATGTGAAGAAAACAGTTTTCCATTTTACAAGAAATAAAAGCTGCTGCAATCAATCATTTGTAGTACCAAATTAATGTTTATTCAGTAATAACGTTTCAAAAACCATTTCCCTGCGCTCTTCTGACTGATAATTAAAAACGAAAAATTTAATTTCTGCAGCTCACTATCAGAGACATTCCCTTTGGCTCAATATAATTTTGATAAAATAAATAGAGGAATAAAAGTTGCTGGAAGTTTTCCGTTAATGTGTCCTTGAGTTCAGTCAACTATACCTCATTTGTTAGTGTCAGAGATTTTATGACATTTTAAACTCCATTACTTTTCTCACAACCATCGATCGAATTGCATTCTAACATTTACTTCAATCCATGAAGAAGAGTATTTACTTGACACTCGCCACGAACAGCGTCAAGCAGCGAACGAGTTTGAAGTTGCCAACCGATGGAATCACTTTCAGTTTGCAGATAGCTTTGTTGTACGCGAGTAAAATGAATGTAACGTGTTCAAGTTCGTTGCATTAGTCTCGTGCACCGTAGAAAAAGGTTCAATCCATGCAAATAACCAATGGCAAGTCAAAACCGAATCCCACCAGCAAGCGTCACCGGAAGGAAGGAAGGAAGGAAGCAAAATTAAATTATTTAACTTTCTTTCGGATGCTGCTACTGCTACTGCTGCTTATGACGTTCCAAATGGGCGCTTGCTCTTGGTTCAGTTCGCAGAATTATCTTCCTCCGGGTATTTTTTGAAGTCTTAATGTTCCATTCTGCAGTGGTACGGAGCGGAGCACAAAACGCTCACCATGGAGTAATGATCGCACAGTACGGTCGTTAGAGTAATTTAAATATTTTATTCCTCACCTGGGATGCAACTTTGGATCACTGCATTTGGATTATTTGCGTATGCAAGTATTTGCCGTGGGCTCAAATGAAGGTCATATTGTTTATGGTAAATGATCTCATGATTATTCAATTACTTTGAGTCAATTTCATGTGAATTTGCTTATTAAACAATAAAAACAAATAAACGCTGTCGAATTGAGTTTAAATTAACCATGTTTCATTTCGCATGATTCGCATACATATTTTGGTTTATCCTATAGAGCATATGCAACAATCTATTTAATTTGTTTAAAAAAATGTAAAACGGATGTTTTTATTTGTCCTTCCATGTCTGCGTCAAATGCCTTTCAGTGTTGGCCAAAAACCATTTCAGCAATTCACCACCAGGCAAGAAAACAGCATATTCTTGAAGGTTTCAACTTCTGATTACCTATGGAGAAAATTTGGCCAAGAATAACCCCTCGATAGGTTAGCTGAAAACCCAGTACGAAAACGGAAAACAAATGTCAAAAACGAAGGAAAACAGGGACGAACATGGTTGCCCTGAGCTGCTGCTGACAAACTTTCTTGAAGGTTATTGTGAAATCATTTGATTAATGGAACCTCATTTTTCCGTCTGCCACTTTCGAAAACGCAAGGGAGCGTCTGTTTGGGTCCAACAGGATGAAAACCGTAGTTTAGGGAAAGATTCGCTTCCCGCAAAATCGAATAAGACGTTTCGGAGGGTTTGGGGTGTTTAAAAAGAGGCTTAATTAAAAATGTTATGATCCTAGCAAAATAGTGCAGCCATCGAAACAACCGGCCACCGTTCGGTTGAATTTTCCATCATGCCATTTTCATTGGTGGAAAACCATTGCGATGGGCAAAGAAAGGGTGCTCAAATTAGCCATCGAAAATTATCGTTTGCCGCTTTCCCTTCCCTCAGTTTTTCCATCAAAAAAGGAGTGCGAAAGCAAGAAAAGAGTTTAAAAATACAAAATGTATCGGTTCCCCCTTTCGAGGAGAAGAGAAAGGGAAAAGCTGTGATAATTTCGGTGACGGTGATTTTAAGGGCCAATAAAATCATTATAAAGTTGAGCGATCTACAGACCGCATCGAAGGCGGAAGCGGAAGCAAACGTCTGCTGACGGCAACGGCCGAAGGGCTTCCCGAAACGCCGCAGTGTCGACAGGAACCAATTAAAACAATTTAATTAAAACTGTTCCGTTATCCGCCGATGACACTCCCGGTTTTGGTGGCTTGACTTTGGCGTTCGGAAGACATGGGATGGAGGAGAGTTTTTGTCAAGCCAAGCCGGTAGAGCTTGCTCCAAAACGATGGTTTTGGTAAGCTTTGGAATGGGCAACCATTTGGTGGTAATTTTTGTGGCAACGAACGAAGCCGTCCTTGTGGTCTAATGTGGTGTTTTACTGTGAAACGTAAGAGAGAAAGAGTATCTTGGTTTCAGAACTGCATATTTCAGAGTTTCAATAAATTGTTTGTTCAAACTTTGCCACAATTTTATGCTTTTGATTCTTGAATTGTTTATTTAACTTATATTGGATTTTCTCGAGTACAATCTTACGATGCTTGTAGTCAAAAAGGAAGTCTATATCTTTAATATTCAATTAATATATGAAATTAGACGTCCATTTTATTTAAACATTACTATGACCGAATGCTTATCTTCTTGTGGTACAATTTTATTCGCCCGTTACATTTATTCCAACAACCAAACGAACCGACCGCAACAACCACATTTAACCTGTGCCCGAGAAAACCACAATAATAAACTAGTGGGTATCAGGGGGCAGGGATTAAACGGATCGGAAATATTCCTATATTCGCATTTGGCCACCAATACAACCGGGATTGGAAAGCTTCGCTTTCAACCGGGGACCTTCTCGGCGTCGACGCGAATGCACACAGCGGTGGAAACTGTTTGTAATAATCAATGGCAACGGATTTACGGTGCCTTGGCCAGTGCTCGGGGAATTATGGCCGATAAATGCTACGCTCTTCATCAATCGATTACCGGCCGGGTTGGGTCATCAATTGATGAGCTTATCCGTAACCTCGCTGTTGATTTTCCCGATTTTCGAATCGGGGGGCGAGGCTTGTGTGTAGGTTCTGTTCAAGCCCTCCTGAGAGCCGCTCGTTGTGGTAGGAAATGTTTTCGTAATTTTGCAGCAAAAACGGCATTTAATCGGTGGAGATAAACCTCTGGTGCATTGAGGTGCAAATGAACCAATCGAAATTGTGAAGTGGTGCTACTTGGAAAATGAGTTAACTAGGTAATCCAAAATAAAATGTACATGAAAATCGTACAATATGGCCATTTTGTTGGATGATTGCATAGGAAAGTCTTTTAAATTTGTTACTTGGAACTGAAACACTCGATGGAAATGAAAAAAATTGTTTTATAGCATAGGAAGAACGCAATTCAATTGTAGTGAATACCTCTGGGTATAAAGTAAATTAGCTTTTACTGATTGCATTATTCCAACCCCCTTTTTTGTAATTTGCTGGATGCATTTTATAATTCATGAGAAAACACACTGCAACTCACACTTTACAAAGCGTGACAAATCCGCGAATCCCGCGACTAACTAATGAAACCCGACCAGTCTTAACCGGTCTGAAGCAGAAAGGCGCGACACTATTCTCAAGCGTCCGGTTCCACCATCCAATCAATCGCACCACACCAACCTTCCGGCCATGGTGGCGGAATGGAGTTTTCCAACCAGAGTTTACCCGCGAGCGATCGCGGGTCCAGCACGTTTAGACGCGGAACCATCCAAGCCAAGATGGTTCGGGCCGCTCGCAGGGAAAAAGCCATTATGAAAACCACAATAAATTCCCCGATGTCATTTCGTAGGAAAATTCAAATTACACTCGCTCGTCGCTGCAAGTTGGGCATGAAATTCGAATCGTTTTCCGTTTCGCCCGGATGCCCCGATCCCGGCGATGCCCTTCGGTCCCGGTTCGTCTTTTATTGGCCGACCCGACTGCCGGTAAACAGAGGGCAGGGGAAGAAAAAACGCGGTTACAATAATGCCTCCAAGACGTTTTGTCATTTGTGCCTTTCGTTTGTGACTGTGGCTGGGGTTTTATTTTCTATCTTTTCTATTTCTCACTGATTCTCTGCATCTAACTATACTTTGGTGGAGTTTTCTGAAACTCCGCTTTCATGCTCCAGGAAAGAAAACCGAATTGAATGCGGGTTGAAACTCATTAGCATTGCTTTTACCGTGGCATCGGTGCAAAGGAGAAGGTTTTTGGTGAAACCTCGGCCGGAAGAGACGGGAATTAAAGCGGGGCATTAAAATTTATCGCAAATTTAAAAAGGAAGCCCTGAACGGAAACGCAATACGGGTGGGAAAAACGGGATATCTACCGCCTGAAAGAACCAAGGACATTTTGTGGGGTAAATGCAAGTAGCCGGCTGGCAAACGTAAAACAAACAGTTTGGCTGGAGCTAACTTTGCTCCATAAATCCAAGAAACTTTAATGCGTTCATGGTTGTGTGGATAGAGAATCGACAAGTGACCACTTTGCCGAATGCTGCCGATTAATTGCTCCATGGGAGAAGTTTTGAATGATGACATAATCCTCACAAAAAGCTTTTCTTGACATAATTGCAAACAAAAATGTTTGATATAGTACAAGCTACAAATTATCTAAACTCGATGCAAACAATCCATTGAATGAAGGTAATGTGTTTGAGAACTTTTTCTCGCAACAAATAGCACAATCAGGTAAATGTCCATTTTCATTTCGCCGAGTTTCGGCATCGACATGTTCCCCATTTCGATCGAGCTTCATCCCACTTTGCTCGATTATGACCACGACTGAGTTCGATCGGTTGCGGGCAAACACATTAGGGATTGCATGAGAATGCTGATACGCCGATGGTTGCACTCAGCCTGACCTGACAACACGGACACTTAACCGTACTCGGAAAAGCGAACTGCTAAAACAAAAATAAAGCAAAAATAAAAAACAGACTCACTAAAATCTGGAAAACAAACCCGGCGACCTTCTGTTCCATATTGTTTCTGGCCAGACAACCCCGGACTAAGAGCGGAAAACTCGGAAGAGCGATGGAGGCGTTCTTTGCTTTTCACACTGAATAATTTATCCCGCTCGGAAAATGTCAACCAAGTGCATGTTTCTAGCACCGGAACTGGCACTGCACTTCGCGTCCACCATTTTCCTCCACCATGATCGTTGGGTTTTCTTCGTTCGTTGGGCGGGAAATGAATTCGGAAGTGTTTCGATCGACCAACGGCATCTCTGGCGTCGGCTTTCGGTAGGAGAGGGGTGTGTCTCGCACGGTTGGATTTACCGGGCTTTGGAGGGCAGTTCGGTGTCGAATTAAATTTTCATCACTCGGTTTACCCGGGGCCAAAGAAATAGTTCACCGCCACCAACCTCTGGGGGAAGGTTAAGTGTGTAGTGACCAGGATGCATTAAAGAGAACTTCTAAATGGATGGTTTTTATAAATTTTTACCCTCATTCCACTTACAATGTGATAGAAATAATAAAATATAGAACTAAGCAGTAGCTAACCAGTAGTTGATTGTTTATTCACATTTTATCAAAGTGAAGAATTTTGGGATCAATTTCATGCAAAATTAACTTTTGTGTGGAGCCTTTAATTTATGAATTGTATGAAATTTTAAAGTTTCCAGAAAAGTCTTTTCAAATACGAAACCGTCACGCGATAATAGTTTCCGAAAGGCGTGAAAAACGAAATCCATAAGAAAACTTAAACCAAGCCAAAGTACTTCAAACTGCCTTCGAGTGAACGGATAAAAACTACACGGAAAGAAAAGTGACGTCGTTTCTCTACAGTGGCTCCGGCGGGAGCCATAAAATGACTGCATGCGCAAGGAAGAAGAGCAAGAAGTGAGGTTAACATAAAATCGGATCACGTAAAATATGCTCTTCCTGCAGGTGGTGCAAAGAGAATTCGTAATTAGTCGTGCCCCTCGTCCTGGCTGCGCGGCGCATAGTGTGCCACATTAACAGGAAAGGCTAGATGAGGGGGAGAGGGGAAGTTTGCAGAAGGACATGAAAAGCTTCCCGTGTCTGTGGCGGAACTGTGCTTCCCGTTTGGCCTGGAAAGTGATAGTTTTCATCGGTTCGCGCCCTGGTGGAAGGAGGCGCTTCGTTGTAATGAATAAAACAGACCCTTGCCTTTGACTTGAGGCACTTCGTTAGCGAGAGTGTGAGGGCGCGGGGAGGAGGCAATGAACGGTGGCCCACAAGGATCGTGAGGACGACGGGAATGACGATCCATTTCGATGCGGCGCTGATGGCATTATTAGCAGGTGCAGAAGGGCAGCAACAGTAGCTTCGTGTCACAAGGCGTTCCTTTCTGCGCCTGAGCTCTGAGGTGAATATTAAATCACCAATCTGATAGCATCTTGCCAAGGACAACAACAAGCAACTAATCTCGTATCTCGCGATAAGATCCTTCAGGGTACGAGCTGTAGGTACCGTTGACAGAAAGAAAGCTCTCCGACGGGGGGTTGCTTGATCTTCAAATACCGTTTGGTATATTACCGCTCCGCACTGGGGAACATAAAGTTAAATTAGACACTTTGCATAATGTTTAATTCAAATGCATTTCTGGTCCCGATGGAAGGTAGCTAAATATGCGAATTTGTAACTAAGCTGTGTTTAGTTAACGAATTTACTATCGAGGGAATGGTTTTTGATCGAAGGATCTTATCCTTGTTCGTTAAAGTTAAACGAAACTTATACATGCCGGAAAGCAGGAAGCCCAAACACGTACAAAACAAGCCTTAAAAAAAGTTCCTAAGTAAACCAAAACTTTATTCGAATACTTACTTACTTACTTAAGTGGCGCTACAACCGCTGAGCGGTCTTGGCCTGACGAAGCTCCATCCGAAACCGCTCACGGTCGCTCGCCACAGTGGTCCAATTCCGTATCCCGGCTATTCTGGCGGCTTCGTCTACGCCATCCTTCCATCTCAATTTAGGCCTACCACGCCTCCTCTGTCCTTCGGGACAGCCTAAAAGGACTTTACGGGCTGGGTCGTCCGGTGCCATTCGCATGACATGACCAGCCCACCGGAGCCTGGCGAGTCTAATTCGTTGCACGACTGTGAGGTCTCCGTACAACTCATAGAGCTCGTCATTGTAGCGGCTCCTCCATTGTCCCTCCTCACATACGGGGCCAAAAATCCTCCTGAGCATCCTTCCTCTCGAACACGGCTAAGAGGGTTTCGTCAGATTTGGACAGAGTCCATGTCTCAGAGGCGTATGTGAGCACTGGAACTATGTATGTCTGGTATAGTCCCAGCTTCGACTGTCTTGACAGGTATCGTGAGTGGAAGAGTTTTCTCAGACTGTAATACGACCGGTTGGCTGCCAGCACCCTAGCGCGAATTTCATCTTCAATGTTGTTGTCGGTGCTGACCTTTGACCCAAGATAGGTGAAATTTTGGACGACTTCAAAAGTGCGTTCACCTACTTGTACGTCACCCCCGCGTAAGCTTTCGGCAATTGTTGGCAGGGCCGCTGATGGTGCCACCATCATCTTGGTTTTCCCTCGTTAATCTGCAGTCCGAGGTTGTTCGCCGCTTGCTCGATCCTTTGGTATGATTCTGCTACATAGGAGAGCCTTCTACCAATGATGTCTATATCATCAGCGTATGCCAGGATCTGGATTGACTTATAGAAGATGGTTCCCGAAGTTTCCACCTCCGAGTCTCGGATGGCCCTCTCTAGCGCTAGGTTGAAGAGTATGCAAGCAAGCCCATCCCCTTGGCGCAGTCCCTTGGTGGTAGCAAAGGAACTTGAGAGTTTTCCATCCACCTTCACCTGGCAAGTGACGTTGGTCATGGTCATTCTTACGAGTCTGATTAATTTAGCCGGGATTCCAAATGAGCTCATGGCTTGATACAGTTTTACCCTGGCTATGCTATCATATGCGGCTTTAAAGTCAATGAAGAGATGGCAAGTATTTTGTTGAAACTCAGCCATCTTCTCCAAAACTTGCCGCATGGTGAAGATCTGATCAGTGGTTGATCTCCCTCTTCGGAATCCTCTCTGATAGTTTCCTACTATCTCTTCAGCGTATGGGTCAA
>KE525305.1:662176-672202 GCA_000441895.2 Anopheles sinensis | reverse complement strand
TTCAGCGTATGGGTCAAGTCGTTCTTGGAGAACGAGGGAGAATATTTTGTAGGCGGTATTCAACACCGTAATACCCCTGTAGTTACTGCAGTCTAACTTATCTCCCTTCTTGTATATGGGGTAGATGATACCGAGATTCCAGTCACACGGCATCGATTCGCTATCCCATATCTCAGTTATCAGTCGATGAATTTCGTTCTCTAAGTTTGCGCCTCCGTTTTTGATCAGTTCGGCTGTTATTCCGTCCGTGCCAGGCGACTTATTGTTTTTGAGCCGACGGATAGCCTTTCGTGTTTCTTCAATGCTAGGTGGCTGAAGCATGATTACATCTGCTGGTGGAGCCTCCAGCTGTTCGTTAAACTGATCATTTAATAATTCATCGAAGTACTGAGCCCACCGCGAGAGGACCTCTGGCTGGTTGCTGACCAGATCTCCATCCTTACTGCGACAGCAGGTCACCTTCGGGGTAAAGTTGCTTCGGTGGCCTGCTATCGCTTGGTAAAACTGTCTTGTGGGTCCGTAACGCACTCTGGTTTCCTCGAGTTTTCGAATTTTAGTGTCCTCCCACAATTGCTTTTTTCGCTTAAAAACCCGTTTCTCTTCGCGTCTGAACCGGTGATATTCTTCTGCGCATGCCCGTGTTCTTTGCTTCTGCTGCATTGCTCGGTATGCACAGTTTTTACGTTCATTCACAAGTCTACACTCCTCGTCGTACCAGCCAGATCTGGTGTTGCCACGACGTTCTCCTAATACATTGCTGGCACAGTTCGTTATAGTTGTTTTTAGAGCATCCCATCTCCCGCTCGTATCTATTTCTCCTTGTTGCAGTAGTAGAGACTCATCTATGGCTCTCTGGTAGGAGAGAAGAACTCGACTGTCCTTAAGAGAGTCCGTGTTGTATCGCGTCTGCGTGTTGTTCCTACCCACGTTGGCGCGTGGGCAGGCGATCCTGCATCTTAACATTAAGCCAACCAGGTAATGATCAGAATCGACGTTGGCCCCTCTATAAGTTCTGACGTTTAACAGACTCGATTGATGGCGGCGATTTATCAACACGTGGTCGATCTGGTTGGAAGTGGCTCCATCTGGGGACACCCACGTGGCTTTGTGAATGTCCCGTCGCGCAAACTTAGTACTTCCGACGACCAGATTGCCCGCTGCTGCGAGCTGGACCAATCTACTACCGTTTCGTTACTGTGCTCGTGTAGACTGTGGGTTCCGATGTACTGGCGGTACATCGACTCCCTACCGACTTTTGCATTGAAGTCCCCCAGGATGATTTTTGAGGTCATACCTGGGGCAACTCTCATAGAGTTTTCGCGAGGCGGCCATAGAACAGGTCCTTCTCCTCTTCGTCTTTGTCTTCGGTAGGGGCATGAACGTTGATGAGGCTTATATTGTAAATTGCCTCGCATGCGCAGGTAGCATAGCCTTCGTTATAGCCTTGAAATCAATGACTGCGGACTTCGCGCGTTGACCTACGGCGAAGCCCGTTCCGAGCATGTGGTGGCGGTCGTGGCAGCTATAATAGATGTCGTAGCTGCTGCCACGCCTGTTCTGCACACCACTCCCTAGCCAGCGTAACTCTTGTAGTGCGACGAGGTCCATGTTTAGCTTGGCTAGTTCGTCATCCAGTTGTTTCAAGGCTCCGGTTCTATACAGAGTGCGTACGTTCCATGAGCCCATTTTAATCGTTGTCCGGGGGCGTTGCAGGGGTCCGTTACCGTTAAATCCGTTCCGTTTGTAGCTTCTTTTACTTTCCGTAGTCGTAGATACTGGGGCCGGGTGACTGGCCCTGCGACCCAGTGGCAGCTTTGGTTTATTATTATTATTTGGTTTTATAACTTTATTCGAATGAGAAGCACAAAATGGATTAAATTGAATCGCATAAAAAGCGAATCACATAAAATACCGAATTAAAAAAGCAATAATTGAAAGTTAAAAATCTCTCCTGAATGAAAAAGTCTAGATTAAACTTCAAATGTCATCATGATGACGTAGTGTTAAAGAAAGCAACTCATCGGTTGTTTCAAGTAGTGGTAAAAAAAATTAAATTCAGATATAGCAACATTGAAGGCTGATTACCTCATTGCTGAATGTTAAAATAAGTACATTCTCAAAGTAGAACTCAACAAATCAAAATACGAAAATTTTGCAATATGCCAATCTAGAAAAGAGGTGACATAATGTTTACAGACATATCAACTTTAAATGGAGGGGCATATAATCTTCCGGATCTTAAAGAATATTCAAGTTATCTTTGAATATATTAGTTGATATTGTAGGAAGAAAATTCATTAAGATTGTTTATGTAGTTTTGGTTCAGAAACACTTCAAAATACTTATTTCTTTTTAAAACGATTACAATGACAAAAAGTCACATTAGGTCGATAATTGTCTGCTTTCATGGCGTAGGGTAAATTTCCACCGGTTTATTGTGTTTCAAAATTTGTGTAATTTATGTATATTCAAATTATGTATTTGTGTGTATAAATAAACTACAATATCTATGATGATCATAATATCGCGATTTAAATATGTTTTACATGAGCTTCGGGCTGTTTTGTTTGAGTGGTCCAAATAACGGAATGACTGAGACAATGTTCCTTCTGCCTGTCGTTGCGGCCTGTGTTAACAGAGGATAACGATAAAGCTATCAAACCTGTTCTGAATTTAAAAGAAAAAACAATTTGCTAGCGTTTTCCGTTTTGGTATGAAAAGTGGATAAAATTTATAAATTTTTCTTAATACAAATAAGTAGAACAGTAGTAGAATTTGGATGTGGTTGTTGACATGATTTTTCGTACATGTCAATGATTCAAGATCGGGTTTGTCTTAGTTTCCAATACAAAAGATGGTCATATTCCAACGGTAAATTTGCAACTTGAAAAATATGTTTACTCTAGCGTCAAGCAAAAAACCAAGCTGCACCACGACGAAAAGAATCAAAAGGTTTTACATAAGAGTAACATGAATGATTAAGGGTAGTGTGAAAGTACGTATTTTACTTTTGATGGATAAAGCCTCCTGAATACCATCCTTGATCTAGATGGGATATTGGAATATGATAAAGTAGCAAAAATAACGGACGAAGTCTCAGAAGATCAACGAAACTGACACGAAACTGTTAGGTTGGCTTGATACCAATCTTCGCCCTAAAGATTAAACTTGTAGTCTTATAGCTATCGGATGTGGTTTTGGTACAATGACCAACAAATCACTCTAAACTGCGGTAGCTCTTAGCGAAAACCCTTCAAGTATGAATTTGAAATAGGAATGATAGATTATCAAGCCTTTCGTTTATGAATGTAACTTTGACTCTCGTAAAGTAATTTCGTAATCTTGTCACTGATAGACCGATTTATTATCATTTACAAAAAATGTTAAGTACTTGTATCTTATCGGTTGCTAAGAACGAAATTTAAATATTCTACCTCAAAAATCACCAATTGGTTTGTGTCTCGGTAGTTCTATTACGATAATTTAAAAAAAACTGGTCCAACAAAAGTGTCAGATGATATAAAAACTATAACATCTGTGATGTAACTTTCTATACACTTGTTAGAAAGAGAATCGATTCTAACGCCAGCTGTCAATTTGGCTAAGAACAGGCAACCCGGCGATAAGCGATAAGAAAAGGGAACTTCGTCGATCAGCTGACGGGTCGGGTGATCGCCAGGATCAATGACTCGTCGCGTCGGCCGTCGGGCTGAATTGTTATAAATAAGGATAGTTTGGGCGCAATGAGGGGATTGTGCAAAAAGGAACCAGTAAATAAAGACTAATTTTTTGGTTTACGCGATACACAGCGATTCCTAATAAATGTCTTTACTTTTTTTCCTTCCTTGTTCCAAGCACACTCATGTTATCTTCGTAACAACACTACTGTTGATCAAATTTATATGATTTCATTTATTTCTTATGAATGATTGTCTTGATATGTAATCATTCGATAATAACATTGCTTAGGTAGGTCGAATAACGTTATATAACAGTTTGTTAGCAGTTTGAGATAAGGAGGCTTCTTGTTGCCAACAGATGGACACTTGAACATTGTTCAAGTGGGAGAATAAATGCCTTCCAATGATACGATAAGCGACTTTTGACCGCCTGATTTACAAAGTCTTCAAGATGGGAAACAACCGAGTATAAAAGCACTTCCAATGCTAAGGTTGGCATTAGTTAAATCAATACCAATCAAAGTGCAACCATGAAAATTGCAGTGATCGTAATTGCCTGTTTGGTGGCCACAGCGGCCAGCGCTCCGGCTTCTCGTTCGCTTCAGGACGATTTGGACGACTTCGTCGCGCTTCTTCCTCTGGACGATCTGCTGAACTTGGCACTTCGCTACCTGCTAACCGACAAGGAAGTTCAGGACGCCTTGCTCTATCTTCAAGGAGATGAATTCGCGACGGTATGGGATCAGTTCTTTGCCTTGACGGAGGTGCGTGACCTTCTGAACTATCTCGAGGATGCCGGCGTTCCAGCGTACGAATCGCTGAATGTTGTTGCGGAATTCCTCGGACTGACGCCATTGAACCCTAGTGTGAAAAGGTGTAAGTATCATAAAAATCATTCAAACGTGGCATGTTTGCATATGCATGTATTAAATACATATGTTTATTTTGATGTTCCTTGCAGTGCGAACTGGAGGATTGAATGGACTTCTTGATGAAGCCCTTGCACTGCTGCCACACGAGGAACTAGAGGCCTTGTTCGAAGAGAAGATGCAGACCAGTCCAGAGTTCAAGGCTCTTTTCGAGAAACTCCAGAGTTTTGAATACAAGCAGCTGGTCGACTTGTTTGAGGTAACTAGGATAAAATGGGGATTCTGCAAACCTACTATTTAAATACTAATATCATTTGATTACAGAACTCTGCTGAGGTTCAAGCACTTGTGCAAAAGCTTCGAGACCATGGCATCGATGTCGATCGCATCGTGGAGTTGGTCAAGGCATTTTTCGGATGGAAATGAGCAATAACTCAATACCCGAACGAAACCCAAGGATAACATAAATAAAGCATTCCACTTATAAAAAAATATTGTGTGTTTGGCAATTAATACTCTTTAGGGCAAACATTCGCTCAAAAGATTTCATCGATTTAACATCAGTAAAAACTGCTGCAAATCTTAAAACGATCCGTGAATTCTGTTCAAGTTATAAATGTGAGAAAATATAAACATAATGTGCTATTAGTTTTTCAATTTATGGTTGTTTAAAAAAGCTCTTAAGAAAAACCAAGTTAATCTGCTTCTCAGAAAAACCAAATTAATTAATTTAATTTATTAACTAAACACTGAAGATTTTCCCTCACACCTTATGTTCATCACGGGCCCAAATTACAGGGGAGTATTGTTATGTTTGATTAATGAACGCTTCATGTCCAAGGTGGACATAAAATGAATGTTGTCAGCAGAGAAGCGATAATGATGCAGCATCCTGTAGCAAGAATCAGCTAAACTTTTGAGTGACGAGACGCAGCTATTGAAATTGAAGACAGAACAATTACAAACAGTATTATTTAGAGAAATCCATGAATTTGCTTGGAGAAATCAGGTATAAGCCAGATCTTTTTTGACCAGACAGTTCAGATATTGTGTATTGCATATTAGATGTTATGAAATATGCTTTAATTAAGATCGGATTTGATTAATTTAGCTGTTTGCTGCATAGTGCCTCAAATTTTACAAAACCAAACTCTTATTTCTTAAATTTTGGTAGATATCAATGAGCAGTATTCATTCAATATGATTTTTCAGTAGTATTCATTCTATATGATCCTGGACAATCGGTCCTGCGTAATATCCAGATCAATGGGCAGAAGATACATTCAGCCGGAAATTTCAATGCTTTGATTCCATATTGTCTAGCGCACAGGAAGGACATTGACCGGCACATGCTCCAGATTTCCCCTAAAGTCCTCTAAACAAAACTCCAAGTAACGGAGGCTTTCGACAATTGGCCATATTCCTTCATCCATCCTCTTCAAGCTAGCCATGCTCTGGTTTTTTACCTACATTTCCGTTCCTCATTAGTTCTCGTCAGCCTTCAACGAGTGGCTCTAGCAAGCTTTTCTAGCTTAAGTCCTACTGTAGTACAACGGGACTTCTGTAGCAACAACTGGCACCTGTTCGTGCCACTGCTGCTATCGAAACAGATCCGTTCGGATCGATGGAAATCGAGTGGATTGTTTTCTGTTTTTCAATTTCGAGAAAAACTCCCAAACGCGGTCCGGGATCGGATCGGGAATGCCGGGTTTTTGGTTTTTGCCTACACCAAACCGGGTTAGTATCTTTCATCGAAGGAAGTAGAGATCCGGTATCGGAAAGCGCTCGGAAGCAGATAACGGAAACACAAATGAAACAAGCAATGTTATGGAAAATAAAACCAAAACAAAAACGGCTCCACTTCCCAAGCGTCGGCGGAAATCTCTCTTCCGGATATATAAGCTGCACCAAATGCTGGTGAGTTTTCATTGCTGCCCGAATCGAACTGCTGCAGACGATTTGCGAAAGGTACGTGAACAAGAGGCGTACGTCGGTTTGGGAAGGGGTTTTTGTTTTGCCTGCACGGATGCAAAACCTCCCGCCTGGGAAAGCCTGGGTGAAGTTCAAGCTCGAAGGTTAGCAGACGGACTGTGTGACGCACAAATGGCGAAACGTGAAGGGGGACAATGTTTCTCCACTTCCAACCCGGCCTACACCATCAGCGTACTCTCAAACGCATCGGACACGATTGGTTATGATTTCGTGTATGTGAAGAGACTGTTTAGCTGAAGAAGAGTCTTTCTGTACATTTTTGTTATGTTTTAGGTAAGGTCTGCAAAACAGATTCCGTTCCAGATAGGCGAGGTTTTTGTTGCGAGAGTATCGTACAACCAGGTCACTGGACAATCGACCAAAGCATACCAGACGATATTTGTACTCGAAGGGAAATGCACGTTTATTGGAGCAGGATGTTTCATTGGAATCATTTTCTATGAGGACAAAAATGATAGCAAAAAACAATCTGATACATCATACGAGTTGCAGAGGCACGAAGAGGCACTCGTGGCTTAGTGTTCGACAAAACCAATGAATTGTATTCATAAAAAAATATGTAAACCCTCGGAAAACAAACACAGGATGGAGTCCGGATTTTTTGTTTTTGTATCTGAAATGATTTTCATTGTTTAGGAAGGGAAGTTTTTACAAAAACGCTGCCAGGGACGGTTAAAAAATGTAACGGGTTTAAATCTCTACTATGATCGTGTTAACTGGCTCAACGATTTGTGAAATGGGAATCAATGACCAATGAAGGTTGTTTATTTTGTATGGTTTGTAATGTTTTCATTGTTGGAAAACAATGCACCATATAGTTTTATGTTCAAACATCTTTTTGTTTTAGGGCAAAACTATGATGAGTGAAAATATATTGTTGAAAATGAAACGAAAATAGGCAAAAAGTGACGTTCTTGGAATAGTCATAGAATATATGCCCTTATATTTTTTTACTAAACAGCTAAGCCCCCTGTCGTTAAAAACGGAAAAAGTTTCAAATCACCTGGCTTGGGGTTTGTGCGTAAAGCCGCGGGCATCCCGGCGAGATAATGATGTTTTTATACCGTCGGTTTATCGTTGCGCATTTATCTTGCTTACGCATAGGCCTCATCCTGCCGTCCTGCGGGCTCTTCGTTTTCGGCAGCCCGTAAGGAAAAACGTTTATGCGAAGATGGCGGAGGAGGAAAAAACCCAGGAACAAAATCCACCACTTGAACGTGCAAGACGCAAAGTTAAAGCCAACCGGAAGAAGATGGCACGCTGGGTGGGCGCGGTAATTGAGGTGAATTGAGTCAACACCTCTTCGCTTCGGGTCGAAGAAAAATACTCGTTCCCCCTCAGACCTTATGCTAACGGATGCTCTCTAGGCAGCATCGTTATGGAACCGTTTTGCCTCGAGCGCTGGAATGGAAGGGAAGGGGGGGCGTTTGGTGTTGGAATTAAGATTTGACTTTTCGCGGGTTGTGGAATTTTCGTACCACCGACATGACACCGACTGCGGATTTGTTCGAACAAGTTCAATATTTACTTGCGTGGATTCAGCTTGGGAGGGGTTTTAAGTTTGAGGAAATTTTAGCTAAACAGATGCACAAGGCGATGTTTTCTCGGGCATGTGAGAAACGTGACATGTTGTGACACAGTTTAATGACTTTAGCAGCATCACATCGTTCCCTCTATGCTTCCACAAAAACTCATAAACGTACTCTACCGCTTGTTCTTGTGGTGCTCTATGCATGCATCCCCAAATTCCTCTGCGAAAACAGGAAAACGCTATCCAACCCTCCATTGACCGGGGAACCATTTCGCTTTAAAGGGCGCACACTTTTAATTGCATTCCCTCGGCAACGGCGGTGGCGATGAAATTGCAAATCCGGGAAACGGATTTCCCGGTGATACGTTCCCGGCCCTGGGGCAAGAAGCGCATAAAATGTCGCACCCGTAATGACACGAAAAATTATGGCTCATCAAAAGTGATGCCCTTTTTTCTAGCATTCCGTCGCTAGGCAGATTTTCGGGAAGTTTACGGTTAAGGATGTGCAGAAAAAAAAAACGAAACAGAGAGAAGTATCGACGGGGAACATAAAGTCCCTGGGCCTGGAGAATTTGGCAAACCCATCACTGGTGGCTGTGCCGGTGGTGGTTGTAAATTAGGTATGGCGACGAACCGCATCTGAATCATGATTGCACGGTGACGTTGGTAGCATGCGTTAATTCGCTTTGCCCTCTGGGCTTTTGCTAAATTTAGTACGTGCATGGGAATTTGCGGGAGTGAGGAAATTGGTAAGTGGTTTTCCCGAACAAGGGAGTTGATATGCAAGGAAACATGAGGTTAAATTTTCAACTTATCGTGTATAATATTAGGAGTTTGGAAAATGTGTATTGGATATACAAAACAAATTTATTTCACAAATTTAAAAAAAACACTGTTTTTGCTTTAAATTTTAATCTTAAACCTTACGAAATTTCGTTCTAGTGTCTAGGAGCGTACTTAATCAAAAACCCCAACATAGAAAGTGAAACAGAAAAACCGTGTCACTTTTACTTCCCAAAGTACAACAACCCACCATGCGAAAAGTGCAGCAGAAGGGAACGAAAGCAAAAAGAATGGCCAGAATAATTCCGCTGGATATTTAGTTACTCTAAAAGCTTCCTGCGAGACCGGGACCAACGCGGCTTTGCAACATAGTTTTCACCCATGCACTATGGAGCGAAAAGAGCAAATTACCGGGATAAAATTCGGAATCAAATGTTTTGCAATTTTTTCGTTGTATCATCGTGTAATACTATTATATTACACGATAAAATGATGTTTCTGGACAATCCCGCCAGGTGGCGCTGCAAAAACTATATATTTTTGCATTTTGTATGGGTTGTGGACCTACATTGATTTATTTTTTTTTAAATTCAAGGTGAACAATTTTGATTTACTTTTATATAAACCAAACAATATTTACCATAAACTTTCATTCAAAAATTGATATTTAAAGCGCCTGAAGTGGACGTATCATCAAATGAAGAGTTACTAACGTATGCATTAAAAAAATAGACAAATTTTCATCGGCGATAAGAAAAAAGTTTACCAAACTAATTGAATGAAGTAAGTTTTGTTGTAAAGTTACATCACTTAAGTAGTTTAAAAAAATATTCTGACTGCCAGCAAGGCGTTCACGTACTTGGTCGAAGCTTTAACCGTAGCCGACAAAACCATTCATGTTAACATGTTTTCAATAGTTGTGTGGCCTGCATGACCACCTGCTGCCCCGTTTTAGTTTGAAATGGTTGGAATAAATCCTTTAAGAGTTGTCAAGGTTTTATCAGTTGAAAGAGGTTGAGGGACAAAGGTAGGGTTATTAATGCTGGTATTGATAATGATATTTGACCGAATTTGTGATTTTCCGGAAACTTGTCTTACAGGTGCTACGAGCCGTTTTGTTTGAGTGGGTGGCCTCGATCGACAAATCTGTATGACAATCTCCATCTTTTAA
>KE525305.1:569986-662156 GCA_000441895.2 Anopheles sinensis | reverse complement strand
GCAAAACCATGGAACACCATTATCGCTCATTTCGAAACCAGACAGCCCTTTGGCCTTGCATAAAAATTTTGAGTAAAATTTTGACTAATAAATCGCCTTTTAAATAGTGTCGGAGGCTTTGCTTCTGGGCTCTATTGAAGTTAAACCAAACCACTTCTTCAAAGACCCTTCCATAACACATAAGTACTTTCCGCTCGGACATCCACAGACGAAGTCATTCGCTGTACAAGGTACTGTAAAAATTTTACCCGAAGTGGTTGTTCCACTGCTTTTAGGTATTCACCCAAAATTTGCGGCGTTTACCGGATAGGGTACAAAAAAGCAAGCTACATGGTACATTATCCTGAGGACTCAATTTTGGTTATAACAAGAGCGGGTTGTGGACACATGAACCAGCAATAGCAACCTGCTACATTTTAAGCAAACCAAGCATTAAAATATCATTCTTTGCATTGAAGGAATCCTTTTTCCCGTTAACGGATGTTCAACTATCACCCTACATCTCAATTTCACGATACCATCATAAACAAGTTTTCATTGAATGAAAATTTTCAAATAGTTCTTACCACATACGATATTAATGCATATGGCATGATGGAGACGCCTGGTAGGTGATGAACCATATGCGTCATATATAAAGTACGAAAACAGCTAAGTGCGCGCATATGCGCAGATGAAATGATGATTTATGTTAGAAAAGATGCTAGGCTATGAGTTGGTATCCATCATATTACAATCTTTCATAATCCTTAGCAATGGCATAAGGTTAAAAGCGGAAAGTTGATAAATTTTTCAGGAGTTTTGCAAAAGATTGCGTAATATTTCATAACACTCATCATCAATTCACTCAAACTGTCAATAAATTTAAAGCATGATAATATACCTTTCCAACACTGTGTTTAAAGTTAAATTCCTATCATTTTTGTAGGAGTTACAAGCCTTCAAATTTGAAGCATTTTTTTCTATTTTTCACCCAATATTTTCATAATTCTTGACTTTGACGGCTTATTTCTCAGAACCGGGGAAATCAAGAGCTCTAATATTTTGGTCATTTCTTAGTTTCATCTTGTATTTTGAGAAAAAATATTTCATTTTGTTAAAATCCAAAGTTGAACTTTTGAATTTTATCCCGGCTTCACCCCATCGTGCCATGGGGAGCCACTCTTCACTTGTTTGTTCATTGTTAGGTCGTTACAGCGAGTTTTCCTGGGCAGGGCAAATCGTACTCCTTCTTTTTTTGTGTTCCCAGAAATCCACCGGCTTCCGTTGATTTCCTGTTTCCCGGAACCCTCGGTGCTCCGGAGCGTGGGCTCCAGCCGGAAAACGTTGAAAGTAGTTTTCTTCCTTGCGCCGGGATCAGTACGAATCGCCCCAAGCTTCTTCGTTCGGTCGTCCGTTCCTTAATCTGGCGGCAGGTCCAGCGTACACACAAACATAGTACAATCCTTAGAGCCAGAGCCGAGGTCTCGCCTGACCAGACCGCATTGCAGTATGCGCTACAGTTTGTTTGCATTGTCTCCCGGTTTGTTCGGTGTGTGCGCCCGGGTGTGTGTGTGTGTACTGTATTCACATACAAACGTCACATCCCACGAGGGTTGGTCTTTCGCGAGGACGATAACAATCCGGGACCGGAAATAGCTTCCTTTGGCGCCATGAGACGCGATACCGTCAAGAAGTGTAATCGGAGGGGAACGCGTGTGGAAACGGCTGGAGTACACGTTCACACTGGGGACACGTGTCCGTGTGTTTGTGTGTGAGCAAATGCGTCTACGTCGTCGGTCCCGTGTGGTATATTGTCTGTCTGCTGCGTGGTCGCGCTTTCCGGCGTAGGTCATCCAGATGGTCCTTTCTGGAGTTCCCCAACGCGGCGAAGGTGGAGTCACTTTTTCCCATTCAACCGGAACACTCCAGACGCTCGTTGAAATGAGTTTTGCCCCCACCCAAGGTATCCCTGGTGAATGCGTTCCCTGAGCCTCCACTACGGGTACTTAGCAATCAACGGACCTTACTGTATATCAGATATCGGACATCGGCATTATCTGGTGGATACCTTTACGGCACACTCCCATGGGACTGTCTGCTAGCGATTGGTTACAATGATATTTTTACTCCCTATCGCTATTCGTGGATATTGAAGAAAAAACCATCCACTAGGACCTCACGGCAGGGAGTTGGATTTTGCAGGCAGAGCCATCTTGTAATGACAGCAGTTAGTAGTCCGGCGCATTAGCATACGCGTCTATTCGTACCAGCTCCAACTAACGAGCATGTCGCTGGCCGGAGGTGACTACAATCGCCACCACAAATGGATTCCGTTGTCCATTTGGCGATGACAAAATGTGTTAATTACCGAGACCCTGCACTCGTCTTGGTTTTTAACTGGTAGAGCACCATAGGTGCCTACCGAGTTGCAATTATACTCCACTGTCCGGAAGTTACAAGAGGTTATGTTTTTCCTCGCCTGGAAGGGAGCAGTAATTAAAGAAAACTCATTACGAATGCAACAGTGTTTGAAGGGGCGACGGGTGATAATGGTGTTAATTTGGTGGATGTATCAGAGTGCCAATGACTGAACGTTAGATACAGCTGGTGAGGTATACTTTTTGCATAACACCCATTGTGGATATTAAATGTTTGTTAGATAAAATGGCCATCGATGAGTCATGCTGGAACGTGATTTGCATACACCGATGCACACACGATGTGCAATTAAATCCACATACCCGGGAAGGTTCGGGCGTAAAACTCAAAACACTCGTTCTTCTTATCCACACCCGCGCAGATTAACCTCTTAGCGACTAGTCTTAATAGCCCGGCCTAATGTGCCACCCGATCAGTAAATCACGTTTTGGCAACCTCAAAGCCTTAATTAATAAACTGACAACTGGCAGCTAAGACCTCATTTAGCAACCGATAGCAGCGGTCCCGCGTTTGGATTCGATCTACCCTCGGAGATAAGATCGATACCACAAAGACGCACACGCCAGTCTCACCAGCCCTACCGGAGCAGCTGTTCTGACGCACTCCCCGACGCTGAACTCCACCGCTTATGCAAGTAATTGATTTATCCCTACAAGACCACACACAAACACACACGCCGGGAGGTCGCGATTTTGCACCACGTACGGCCGAACGTCTCACAGGCGCCACCGCCGACAACCGCAACCGCAACACTTCATCAATCTTAATCTACTTTCATTTGCGCTAATCCCGTGCCACAGTCTGGTGACGCTGCGCTTGGTCCGTCGGGTTGCGGCGATATTATCTTCCCACCGTCTCACCCTGGACGGTGATGGACAGATGTACAGCTACCTCCTGCCCGAGTAGGTCTCGTGGTGCAGAACAATGTTGGATGTTGGGATCAGCGATTTCGCGAAGCTTGACCACCAACACGTACGCGAGAGTTTTGGGTGGCACTCGGGTGTCTATGAGTTGCCCGTTAACGTACTTGGAATGTTGGACATAGTTTGCAGATTTATGTCTCAGATATATAATTTATAGTCCAATTGGAAGACCACCATTATGTGGGTCGGGTTTCAAGAATTTTAATTTTTTGCCTTACATTGTAACAATAACTAGACAGTCTTGGAGTTAGCCACTGATTTCTTTTCAATAATTCATTCCGATTACATTCTGATGCTAAAAAGTTATCTGGAACAAGTGGAGATTCATCTGAATTGTTTGTAATCCTGCGAAGATCTCCCGGACACCTGTTTCAGAATGGTTTTCAGAGCAATTTGTTCATAGAAACGCTGGAATTTACACCCCAATTGGTACTTTATGATGCGTGATTTGAATTTGCCGGTGGCCAACAACATCAGCAAATTTAGCCAAAGTGCTAGAATTACCCACTTTGCCAGACCGTTCCATTTGCCGTCAGCTTTGCATGAAAAATTCAATCCATTTTCACCTACCCACTGGTGCAGTTGCGCGTATTTTTTCCCTTTCCTGCCATGCATCACTTGTCGTTGCAATGCTCCAGACTCACCGGACGGAATCATGCCAGCGCCGGTGGCACAATCAACCGGAACCATCTCTTCAAGGCGGAAGGTAGCGGGGTTGAAGCACGAAGATGGAAGTTAGATAGCATCCTGCCTTGTGCAACATCTGTTTCTTTCATAAGCGAAATTTATTATTTTCCCGTGAAAATCTATGACCCTTTGCAATGCTGATGCATCCCAGCATCGTATGCCTTTTTTATTTCTTTTCCCCTTCCACCATGCCTTCGTCCTTTCCTTTCCACCATTACGAAGTGCTCCGAACGAGGAAACATTTTCCCGACGACTTTCTCGACCGCCGAAGGTTTCTCGAAAGGCAGCACGATGCATACGTAATGGGACGAAAATGGGAAGGAATATCCTAGTTCCGCTTCCACTGAGCCTCCCCGTACCTTTTTTGCCATCGGCAGCGGGTTCACATTTGGATGGTCAGTGACGATATAACTTTTTCCCTTTCGTTCCATAATCGCTCACCAGCTTGCAGTTGTATGTATGAATGTGTGCAATTTTCCCGGATGAGCTTTTATTGTATACCGGCAGCAAGCCCGTAGCCTTAAGCGTGCCAATGGAAGGTAGTTTTGTTTTCCATTTGTTTTTCCGGTCGACACTAGGAAGCATTATGTGTCTAGTTTTTCCTCCATCTATGAAGCACAGTTTCAATCATACTCAAATAGTGTTTCCTTCCTTTTCTAAAAAATGTCAGGATTTGAAGATAATCAAGGAAGCTCAGCTTACACTGAAGTGTTATTTTACTCAATTTAGAATATTACATCCATCGTTGATGAGAAAATTTCTAAATACTTTGTTCAATTCTGACATTCATTTCTATTCAGATACTTTCACAGTTTCTGCCTAGTTCAAATTTCTTTCCTTTATCAAACCAGAATCCAATTCAATGTCGATGTACAGGAACTACCAATCGAGTGAAATTTTTCGTCACACACCATGATTTATAAGCTTTTCACGAAATGAAAATACCTCTCTTGCTTAAAAGTATAATACTATTGATCGCTTTCAAGAATACAGCAGTGAGCGGCATTTGTTGATTGTTACCGGTATCAAAAGCTGCTTAAAAGAGGAACTCTATTGAAACAGGCGTTCCGTACGCCGAGGGATTGTTCATTTTTCCTCTAAGACGATCATCTGCTAGATTTAATAATACCGACGAATGGAAAACATAAAGGCAAACACCAGAATCAAAAACTTCAAACGCCACGGAAAGCGATGTCGTTCGAAAGACGGGTTTCTCGTGGGGCAATCTTTCGAACAGTTTTCCCCTGAAGTGGTCCGACACTGGTGAAACACCAAAGATCAAAAGCTTGCCACGTGGTGCGTGGTTGTTTGCGCTACCGTTGGCAGAAACTATCCCCCACAATGTGGAACGTACTAAGACAAGCCATCTATCGGCTTAAGGATCGTTCAATGGAGTCGCTGCTTAATGATGGACCTTTAAATTTATCATCGTTGGTTTGACGTTATGGCGGTGAGCTGTTAAATTTGTTTAGAAATATGTAAATCCCCTGCCTTTTTAGCATTTCCATCAAGTGAATAAGGGAAGGAGCTTCAACTCCCGAAACAAATGTAAACTAATGAAATGTAAAATGGGGTTTCCGAAAACCGTCAGCTCACAAAACACAACTGTTTGACTACAGTTCATGTGAAACCATTTTCAATCGTACTTTATTCCAGATTTTTCTCGAAATTCTGATGGTGTCCAGTTTGGGGAACTGAAACAGACTAGTTTTGGTTGCATTTTCTTACGACCAAATGAATCAAACTGGGCGTCTTTTTAGAAGGAGCTGGCTTCGAAATTTTATGCAAATTTTATGTACATTCTCGAGTCCGTTGAAATTGAAAACTCATTCCTACACAAAAACATTAGGTACACCATGTCCAAAAATCACACCCACAAAAATTTAGTCGTTACCAGGAGTGAATTTCCTTTTAAAATATTGCACTTGACAAAATTTATGTGAAACGAACCCACTCTCCCACTCCGAACTTTCCTGGTTAAACAAGTTACCATCGGCATTCCTTCCACTTACAATTTTCCCCCTGTGGTGCGTGAATTCCTTGCGGACGATATGCCGTTTGTCGCTTCGGTGCCAACAAGCGTCGACAAGTTTTCCATCTCACGTACGCGCTTCTCTCGCATCGGTCGGGCGCGAATTCGGTGCAATCGTGCGTTTTATGGCAAAATGTGGCCACGTCACCTTAACGGCAGTTTGGAGCGGCGGCTTCAGTTCTCCACAGCAATGCCGAGGACACGCACGAGCGAAAATTTAGTGTGAAGGAATTTTGAAACTAGGCCACGTTTTTCTGGGCTCATTATTGGCCAGCTCAATGAGGTTAGCCGTTTTCGTGAAGTAGAGTGAACGAAAGAAGGAGGAGAATTCGGAAGAAAATTCAAGGAAGGAAAACTCTCGCCCGAATCGATTACGGTCGCTAAAGCTCGGTCGGAAAAGTTCCATCTTTCCATCCACACCAAGTTTCTGGTGGTTCCTTTCCACCGCTGCTGCACGACACGGGAAGACAATTGAATCCCGGGCGTGGAACGTGTGGGTGGGAAAACAAAAGGGACGAAGACGAAATTTAGTTCGATCATTCACTAGTCCGGGCACGTCCGTTCGGGACGTGGCGAAGCTGGCTGGCTTCGGGTAACGAGGCTCCCGGAGTCGGAATTGCTTAGCGTGCGTCTTCGCCGGTGGTCCGTGCCTAATCCTGGGTGGGTGGGGCCACCTTCTGCCGGAAGCCCCGGAATGATGAGGCAAAATCGATTCAGCATGCCGGGTGAAGGCGCATTCTTCACCGGGGACCTTGGCTGTCATCCATCTTTCGGGGGGTTGGTGTCGGGCTTGCATGCGGCACAGCATAAGGCACCGAATTCGATCTGTCGGGGAAAACCCGTCCGGCGAGCCAAAATCGAAACTAACGAAACGAAATGGAAAGTCAGCAGATGTGCGTGCCATGGAGTATTGAAAGGAAGCATGGGCGACGGAGAAAGTCTTGGCCATTTTGCCTGGTGATGACAGGTATTGGAGGGACTTGGTGGTGGATGGGAGATTTTCCCGAGTTTTCCAAGTAGTCTCACGTGTTCTTTTCGTCCAAGCATTGTAGGGCCAGTCGATCGAACGGAGCCCGAGCCTTACGTGCCTTATTAGGGACGCTGTGAATGTCTAATGAATGTGCTCTAATTTCGTACGCTGACAGCGTCAGACGTTTCGGAGGCTGTATTAAAGTCCGCAGGTCGTTTTCAGGTTCAGTTGGTGACTTAAAGCTCGGTCACACTACTGAACAGGAATTGATGATGTACACTTTGAGAGATTGTAAAAAATTTCAAATTTAAGTCATTATAATGATTGAATCTGAATGTTTATTTTAATTGAAACTCTTCTTAAATTATGATATGGGGATTTTTGAAACACATTCTTTAAATGCTTCTATTTCTGTACAACAATTGATTCACCTTCTTTATTGAACCGCATTCAACTCACACCTCCAAAAACAAAGGAACCAAAACGATAGCTACTTCACGGCCATGTTCCAAACATCATAATGAAAATCAACACAAAACCACTCGAGCGGCACGTGCAGACCCATGAAGAGTTGCCAATGCAGCGACGATGTCACCGATGTGTTCGTCCACCTACGACGCACGGTCTTTTCGTACATAAGGCAGTCCATTGCGTTTCCATTCGAGCGCAATGAAAAACCACAACCCTTTTGTGCGTGTTTGTATGCGAGACAATCGAGCAGAAAGCCGGAAAGCCGGAAATCAATTTGGAATCGCGTGAATTTTTCAGAATGGAATTATCCTCCCCTGGAACATACCCATCGGAAAACCCCCTACCCGAGTGTGATGTTCGCGTACGTCTAACGTTGAGGGACTACGGGAACTACCGCGCTAAGGAAGAGACTCTGTAAACCCGGATCATTTCACATTCACATGTAGGCGCGAGGCGTCTGGCTTGGTTTTTAATTCCATCTCCAACCCTCGCTTCACCGGCCTGACTTCGTGAATGAGTCGGAACGGCACGTAATAACTCGCTACTCCAAACAGCGACTTTGTGTGCAAAGATCGGTACGGATGCACGTGACTATAGGGGCGTGTTTGAGTTTTGCCACCCTCTGAATGGAAACGACTTTACCGGTTATTAGCAAACAAATCAATAAAACATACCCATGTTGACGGATGGGAATGTGGGGGATGAAGACCAGAACAAAAATAAAGAGTGTCCATTGAGAGTGTTCCTGATGCAATCCTGACAGGCATCAGGCAGCCGCGCGTTTGTTGAACGGTATAGCGAAAGATTCTGGTGTACACTGAATGAACCAAGGTTTTCGACATTCAGTATCCGGTTTGAAATGAGCTTAGGGATGTGTTTCAAGGATGTGTGAAAACTATTTATCTTTCCTAGTCAATGTTAAAAGGAATGATTTTATATATAAGCCTTCCACTAGGTTTATTAACTGGCTCAACTTTTTTGCGGCTGAATTTTGAGCTACAATCTCAAATGTTTCCAAAAACCTCTAGTGTTTTATTGCACTTTTTGTAAGTATTTCTGGATGAAAATGCTTGTTTTTTCTAAATATTTTTCATATCGTTAATCAAATGGATATTTTCATGTAAGCATATCACCGTCTAGATGAGATTGCTTGTTTGTTTTTAATTTTTTGAATATCCTGACAAGTAGAGTAACCAACAGAATAATTCCCCGCGCGAGAAGACTTCATAAAAACCGATGGTAATAACTCGTAATTTGGTGAGCAATACGCTGGGTATTAAATGATGTTAACTGGTCATCATTTCATGTAACTTCAACTGAAGCACACAGTTTCCGTCCATTCGTTAACCAATTTTTGCTCCTGGTCAAATGTGGTACGTCCTCATGCATCCATGTTTTCTGCGCAACATTGACTGACAATAAATGCTACATTACAACCTCACGATGCTCGATGTGTTGCTCAGCTCGCGAGAAACCATCCGGTTCCCAACTCCTACGAACCACTGGCTACGCCGTGGTCTCCTGCAATGGAGATGACAAATGCGTCAACCAATTTGCTGCACACCTACCTCCTCGAAGCGAATCCCCAAATGGACCCGCTGACAGGTCGATGTCATGTCGATGGAAATCAATATTTAAGTGCGATTGTATGTTTCCGCCAGTCTGCCCGAGTTTGTCCCGAACGGATGCTGCTAGGATGGAAGCTGCCGTTTGCCAGGAAGAATGGAGCCCCGAAACGGTTCAGTGACACGGTTCACGGTCCGTGTTCTCCGGTTCATTGCCGGTGGCGAAGTAAACGGTGCCGCCTTTTTCCCTAACAAAACTCTTTCCCGTCGAATCTCATCCTTTTCCTCACCGATGGTGCCATCTCGCTCCCGTGTCGAAGCCGACTGGAGCAGGTGGATAAATTATTCAAAAACCAAATTGCACAACCGAAAAGCTTCACGAGCGGATCGACAAGGTGGCAGCTGGAAGTCAGCCCTGCAATACCGGTATCCGGTCGGAGTTTTCCTCGAGCGGGTGAGTGTTACCTTCCCCGGTGTTGCGCGCATCGTTCGGGGATGCCGTGAAATGGAAAACTAATGTTTTCAATACCCGTGAGCTGGTGAATGTTTAATGGTTGATTCGTTTCGAATGTGTGCTTTGAAAACAGGATCCGAACGCGGCGGCTTCTGTGTGCTTTCGCCGTCCGGAAAAGCTCTCTAAAACAAATAATGATGGAATGCTATGTATGCTTGTGTGCGATTCCAAAATATGAATTCCTATGAGAGTATGTATTTCTTTTTCATTAGTTTGCTTTTCTTTGCATTTTTATTTTCAAATATTCTGAATCGAAGGAACAATGGCAACAGGAGCGAAGTGAAATGCGAAACTATCGTATGGTTGTAGGGTTTATTAGGGAAACAATACCAGCAACTCGAAACCAATCTAATATGATTATTGTTATATTTGTATAGTTGCTATAGCACATCGTGCAAAAGAGCGCAATATCAATAGATTGATGAAACTGATGAGACCGAAGTCAGCAACATACAAATAAAGATCATCTGCATAGCAGAAAAATGAAAGTTTTGTATGAAGCATATCATGCGTCTCATGAAAAACCATTGATGACTCTTATCAAAAACATGATTTATAACAAAATATGTGTCTCCATTGGTTGACACTATCGAATGTGCGCTTGGTTTATAAACAACAAAAACAACCACAAGCTAACAAGATTAGAAGATTGTATCAAATTTCAATCACCACACTTTCCACCACAAAATATTTGACAACCATCCGCGATCGTCAAAAAAATGACGCAAAACTTTTCTTTCCTGAAAGCTGCCACTAGTTCTCGCACAAGTTCAGAAGAAAACTATAATTCACCAGGGATTGCTGCTGGGATGGTTTTGATTTGATTTATGCTAAAATTATTCATACACTAGACACTCGCATACTTTTCGAAGTATCACCCTCCTACCGCCTCCAGTTTCTCGGACAGCCCTGATCCAATCGTACAGCAGTAAGTGAAAATGGTTGTATCCTTAAGAAAATGGGTCGGTAGACCCCACGCTCAACACAGTTTGCCACTCTCTTTTCTTCACACCGGAATGGCAAAGGAATCCTTTTCAAGTGCATATAAAACCGATCTCTCTCGTTTCCAAAATCAAACACACAGACACACACATACACGGAAAATCCAACCTCCACATTGCAGAGTAAATTTATTCATGACTCAAGCGACCATACCAACGAGGTGAGGAGGATAACCCTTCGCCAATATGCGGCGCTGGGTTGTGAGATTGAATTTGGAATATTTATTGATTTCTTAAATGAACTTCGAAATGATGTGCCGCTGGTTTAGCTCCTTCGAGATGGAGAACTGCCTCTCCTGGGGGATCTTTGGAGTGTGCTTTATTTGAACAGTATGTAGATTACTTATGATGCAGCGAAATTCCTATGACTTATTTTTGATACGTCTGTTGCTTATAAGATTATTTTATTTACTTAATAGACATATCCTCTTAATTGTGATCTAAATGAACCCTTCTTCTTAATTGGCTCAACATTCCCAAGTGAGACTAGGCCTCTCTCCGTGGAGAGTTACTGTGTCCGAAAGACGGTAATATCATCGATCGTTGGTCAGCCGTTTGTAAAGCCGGGGATTCGATCCCACACCTATAGTATGGTGTTTTCTAGCGATACCGCTGCGCCATGGACACCCCCATTTAAACCAATTAAATCGACATAAGTTGTCATAGGCATACACTTTGATCATTATGACTCTACCGTAGAACACAAACACACGTGCTGGAGGAAAAATCCCTAATTCCGTCTGAAAGAATTCTGCGTCCACCGTCACCTGCATCGGAAAGAAACCAAAATCCCACCAGCAAAGAAAAACGAGACGGAAAACATAAGAGAATCCCCACCCGAATCATATGTAGGTAAGCATAATATTTACATGGACTGAATGCGTTATCTAAACACAAAACGAAACCGAGTTTTCGGTTTGTCTGTACCGAGCAACTCTGAGAGAGAACGATGCAGTGTCGATTCTTCGCACCAAATCGGAAATACCAGTTTCCAGCAGTTTTTACTCTCGATATTTTTAGTTTTCCATTATTTTTACCACCATCCCGAACGGGGTTCGTTGTGGAAACATTTTTCCGCCGGCGCAAGTGCTGAAGCTGTTCGGTAGAAATGTATTACTTATGCTCGGTGGAAAGCAGATGCAGTTAAACACCTCCGCCCACTGACCGTGTGCCCATGGAAAGCCAAAAAATCAATTACCTTTCCCAATAGGCTCAATTGACGTATTTTTACATCGACGCGTTGCGTGGTACGCTCATAAAACGGCCTGTACCAGATGATCGATAAACGTTACTGCACGCTGCCCTCCGGGAGATCGTGCGTGCCTGTTCGTGGCTTTAAATGTGTGTACATACGCTCAGTAACACCGTGGACCATGCGCAATCGCACTCCAAGAGGCGCTCGAGGCATTTTTTTCCTCGACGTCAGCAACGATCTTTTCCTAGGGCTTTCGGAAAGTCCGTTAAAAGAAGAAAGAGTCGGGTTCATAAAAGGTAAATTTACTCACTGACGCGGCTCACGACGGCTCAAGCGGACTCCAAACAATTGCCTCGAACGCATGCACTTCCACCGCGACTCTGTTTGCTTGCACTTCTTCCGCTTTCTTGGTTGCCTCGAGTGGATGTTTCCTACCGGTCGAGCGATTCCTAATGGACCCCGAACGAAGAAATAACTGGCCTTCAACACAATCGAACTCGATTGGGTGCATCTTTGCGACGATCGATGCCATGGGCCAGTTTTTACCCGCTCGACGATAGATCCAAACAAAATCCCTAAACCTGGTGATAGACACCCCTGCTGACGAAAGGTTGGTGTGCGTTTGATTAATCGTTTTCAATTAAGCAAAATCGGATCACTTTCCCAAACGACCCCGGTTGTTTAGAGGGAAAAGGGTAGAAGGTTTCCGGAGCGGGGTTCTGCATTTAAATCAGATTTTGGTTCCGATTTAGTGCGTTCACGTTCGAAAAATATACCACGGCTCATCCCTTGCATCTCTCGGGGCGAAGCGGTATGATATAAATATAAAAACGTGGAAAAAAATTATATCCACAATTTTTTCCCTTTCTTTCAAACAACACTAAAGAAAGAGTCCCGTTTGGTGACGGGAGGTGATGTAAAATGTTCACGTGATTAGTGATGATTACTTTACGCCCGATTCCAACCCTCACCGCGCTGAGCCTATGAGGGTGCGTTGGCATAAAGGGACCCTCTTTACACGCGCTCAAATTCCAGATTATTTTTCACTGCCATTTTTGACTTGCTTTGGCTGCTTGATAGATCCCCTTGGCTAGATAGTGAGGTGGATTCGATGTTGTTGGTTCCGGTGCCTTTCGACGGTTATTATCGAATTGAATTGTGTGAGTATGAGCGTTTCTCGTTTTGTTATTCGCAACCGAGATTGGCGAGACGAGTTTTCGAAGGGCGCAACGGCGAGGACGGCGCTGGAGGGAAGCGTTGCGTCACTGCGGGACATTAGACACGGTCCGGATAAACAGTTGTGTCCTGCTGGGGGCCAGAGGTTAAAAACACCCCTTTTACACGCCGGTCAAGAGGGTTCGTTGGGTTGCGTGAGGTAGGTTATATGGAAAAAATAATCTAGAACACAGTGAAAAAGTACACAGACAGATTAATCGGACGAATGTTGACTTGCTTTGTTTGCTTTGTTCTGTGTGTACATGCTGCTTTACTCTTTGTTTTGTGTGTTGTTCGTCGCGCCTATCACGATGTGGGAGGAGCAGGATACAAATTTGTACAGGGCAAAAAATGAAAAATTGTACATATTTCAAATTAGTATTATTTATTACGTTGCAGTATCCGTCACTTTTGTAACCTGCTTTCATTGCTTACAGCATAGAATAAAAATAAGCCGGTTTACATTTTGAACAGTTGTTGGTGTTTGAGTAGATCAGTGGTATTGGAAAATTCGCCATTCAGGCCCGGAAAATATTGTAATTCAACATATTTTCTGTTTTTAATAGCGTTCTTTATTCGCGAAAAAAAGAATAAAATTGTGTTTGAAACAAAAATAACATAATAAAATATGAGCACAATCATTTTTTTGTGTCCAACGCTGTATAAAAAGAGCTCAAATCAAATACTTCCATTTCCTGCAGATATAAAAATTTAATTAACTTATGAAATTATTTTTCAAATTATCGATAGCAACATAAGCATTAAAGCATAAACATTTAAAACATAGAAAATTTGAATTTCATCTTTACGTAGTACTGCACTACAAACATCTCAAGTTCAAGCGATTGGTACTTTCTTTAAAAATCGAAAGGACTACGGAATGGAAAAACCACGAAGCAAAACGAGCCGAAGGTAAAGGGAAAAGTTATAACTGGAACAGATTCATCTTAATCTGGAAAAATCACAACCGGAGGGTGAACGTGATCGATCGCCGTTGATTATCTGAGGTTTCACCCAACTAATAGGGGCGATAATGATGATGCATAAGAGCATAATTGATGCCGGATTGAATGGTTTCAGTTTTGCACAGCACCTCCCACCCAGCATTTCCTTCGATGATGTCATACTTGATAAAGGAAGAAACAACTACTTCCTTTTAGTGTCGGTGTTTGAGGGAAAACATTGGTATTTTTGAAGCAGCGAAAAATGACCATCATTTGTGAGTTGAATCTTCGGTGAAGACGCGTGGAGAGGGCTAGCAATCCATCCGTAAAGTGCACAAACCACAGATTGGAGGGTGGAAACGGATTTGCCGGTTCCGCTAGCGATTTTAGGACAAATTTGACCGAGGTACGTTTCGTCGTACGGGGCAACTCAATAAGTTAAAGTGCACAACGTCTCGGTGTCGGTGTTTGTCTGTTTGTCTCCAATGCTTGCCTCGTTGTCAAAACCCACCGTCGTTTGCGGCTGGAAGTGGTTGAGCAATTTGTTGGCATACCCGAAGAAGAAGAATTGCTTTCCGGCCCTCCAGCGTTCGAGCCCATCAGCGCCCCGAGGAGTGGCTGAAAAATGGCCCCCGAAGGTGATGGGAACGGGGGTGGTGGTTTTGCGGAGGAGATAAACCGGCCGAAAACGATGGCTGCAGACAAATTTAATAGATAAATGCTCCGTTGCACTTGTCTGTTTGCTTACCACGAGCCACGTCCACGTTGTCGAATGTCGATGTTTCTTCCATTTCCAAGCGACACGTTTGTGCGCGTCTCCAGCTTCCCGTTTGTCGTAGTGCAGCCTTGGGAGAAGATTTTTCTTCAGGGGTGATGGACATTTGTTTACTGCGCCCCGAACCAACACAGCAGCCGCAAACGCCGGCCCGAGCTGAGCCCAAACAACACCCAAAACAACATTCGAACGACGCTCAAACACGTGACTTTCGTCGATGCGGCGTCACGCTAAGCCCTTCTTTCTTCTCGCGTGCTCGATAAAGATTAAATAAAGTACATACAGCATCGCTTCTCCATGCCTCAGCCCAGTCCGCTGCAATGCTTTTTCTCGTCCACCGTTGGTTCTCGTAGGATTCAAAATGGCGAATTACAGATCATTTCAATTACTTCTACGGCAACGGTCTCCTGCGTGGAGAGGGCAAGTGTTTGCCAAAGTGTTTGGACAATGGTTTCCGACACGACACAGACGCAGGAGTTCGAGAGTTTTCCGATCGGCGTGTGCACGGGATTAGTGCATGAATGTACGAGGCAAGCAATGTCATTTTTTATCGGAGAGTATGAGAAGTAATTTTTCAACATTCGCTTTCTTTATTGGATTATAAGATCAAATGCAAATAGCATTGAAAGAGATCAATGGAAATACATAACAAAAGGGCTCCGGCAAATAACCGACCGGAAAAAGGGGTTGTTGCTGTTGAAAAGAAATTAAATTTGAAGAATTTCCAAGAGTGACGTTGTAAAAAAGGCGAATTTGTTGAAAATTTAACCTGTTCATCATCAAAATGTTCGTTTGATATGTTGTGAGTATCACATCAAACCATTAAATATCATTTGGAAAGATGAAGAACCAATTAATTATCACTCTTGGCCTATTTAAAGCCTTTGATGCTACACTTAATTCGTATCCGATCATTCATCCACCTTTCGATTTGAAATTTATATCACTCCATGCCTCCTAGTCTGCATTCCAGGTCTGATCAAGCTATCTATTTTGGGCCCTTTTCGGCTTGGGGAAAGTTTTTAATTAATTCTATTAGACTTCCAACGCCATGCGGCGATACGGCGGTTCCGACAGCCATACGTCATACGCTGTTTGACCCAAATAGCATGTCACAGATATCATTCTTTTGCGATCTGTTCCGTCGCGAGAGGAGTTGTTGCCGGAAAGACATCAGCACGAAAGGAGTATGTTTTTAATACGACGGAATGGTAAAGGTGCGCGCAACGGGAAGCACGAGATCGATCTGAGTACCAGCTGTGTAAGGCTATCAGCGCATTAAAAGGTATGAATTAAAACACCCCGCTACGAAGCGCAACGGTCGCGACTCGCCGGCAAACTATGCTTCACACACCGAGCACCGATCGCGTCAGCAACATCTCGCGATCAGCGAACCATGAATCGCGCTATCGCGGTTTCATCGACACCTTCTTCCTTTGGGGGGTGGGGGAACGGGTCACGCTTACTGACCACCACACAATGGGGAACTTGTATGGAACAAGCGGACATTATTAGTTTTAGAGAGAATCGGCAGACTTTTCACGATGTTTTGATATTGTATGAACGTGTTTTACTCAAAGGCAACATTGTAACTATGCTACATGCTTTTAAGTACTATGAATAATTAATTATTTGAGATTTTATAAAATTTTAACGCCTGAAGGTATGCAATGCTCAGCACACACGGTTTTGTTACAAAAATATCTGTGATTCTTATATGCATGATCAGCTGTAATTTTTACAAATCTTTATAAAATCAAAGTACTCATGTGTATAACTAAATTAAAAAGCACATTTATTTAATGAGTTGGTAAAATCACAAATGAAGCCCCCTCCTCGTTGCATCGTCGCCATATTTTTCCACAGTTGCGCCTTGAAAGTATGCAACGGGTGGTACATAATTTCAGTTTGAATTTTTGGACCGTTAAATTACCGTTAGAAGCAGAAACGGTGAGATTTAAAGGTTTTTACTATTCTAAAAAGACAGTAAAATCCAATGAGTTTGACTAAAAAATGAGTATGAAACGGCGGCGCGCCCGCAGCGAGCGCAGCGAGCGGACTGCGCTAGGTCTACCGGAAAAGGGAGTTTGTTATAAATTTGTGAAATAAGGGGGGCCCGTGGGCCCCCCTCATACCGCACCCTTAGGTTGATTGCGTAGCCAAATTTTCATTAACTCATGCAAATAATGCATCAGGGAGTTCATGTTGTCCATTCTGTGAAGTGTAACCAAAATCTTTAATTTATCAGCATCAAATTACAACGGCGGTATTTAAACGATACCGGTACCGGTAAATTAATTTATAACACCTATTGCATACTTTTAGGTACATCCACTCACAAATGGTGTAGCCACGACAGTGATTTTGGCCGGGGGGGCTTCATTTGGGATTTTACCAATGAGTTCAATTTACATCGTTATTCAAGCTCATTTCAATGTGATCGACATGATTTGATACACGAACAATTAAAATATCTTCATTTTCATTGTCTGCCATGTTAAAAAAGTCTGTGACGATGGCTGGATAGTCTAATTAAACCGTAGTAATCACTACTGTGTATTGACCGCTCAAACGTATCTTCTAAGTTGTTCGCCCTTGATGATTTTCGTGCATGTGCTGTCCAATCTTGCCTAAAAAATTTGTAACGCGCTTCTTATGTTTCTTCTTATAAAAACCCAAGAGGAAGGGGCTGCATTATAATATCTCAAGCATGTGCCAAAATTTCATGTTCTGAGGCCGTTATTTTAAACCAACAATATAGTGATAAAGAGTAACGATAAGTAGCTTTGCTATGCGAGTCTAATTTTTCAGCACTTATAAGTTTCTGGCAGCTTATGGTTATCAATATATTCCTAAATCTTTCTATCACATATTGATCTACATTGAGAACAGTACTCGCAAGTTCAGGGTTGAAAAATATTCGACGACAAACAATCCCTGCGGTGCTTGTTCATGAAGATCCTACTCGAGGTTAATCAACCCTCACACATGCATGGAATGCATCGTAGTGGTTTTCACGAATTATTTTTTCTACGCTTCATACTCTGTGCTGTACTCATGGGGAACAGTTCGTTTCTCATTTCTCTTTCCTTTTCAAAGGAATATATATAAAATATAAATAACTTAATAAACACTGAAGAAGCCACAACCAACATTGTAGTGGGGAAATGCCGTGAAGAAGGCTGTGGGGTAGATCCTGTTTCAAGCTAAGCTAGATCACTCATCTGACCTTAGATGCTCCATGATTACTGATAATATTCTTCGATCTATCATTCTCAAAATGAAACTGAACTTGATTGTTACAGTTTTTCCACCCGTGAGCAATACTGTTTTTGTTCATCATCAACAGAACTATGGTTGTTGTCTTTAAAAAAATCGTTATGTTTAATTCAGAGTTCATCCATATTACAGTACTACGATCAATCTTAGTGGTAGACTGGAGTGCTTTGGTGTGAGCTGTTTTCTCTTTAACGAGAATTGACCGGTTGCTAGTAGTTAGTGCTGGTTGGTTAAATCTCCAGACTGCATCTGGGATGGCTTCGACTGTCACATTGTCGTTGACTGATCGGTCAAGCCCGCACAGATCAACAATTTCTTTGATCTTGATTACTACCAAGGTTACTGTTCGGCAAAAGAAGTATAAACACACTAAGTAACTGATAAGCGTTATTTTCATGGAAGGAATAAAATACTTAACTGTATAAATCATGCTTGTTTCAATTAATTTTCAATTTGTTTTTCATAGAGACCGGGAACGAACTGTAGTAGGTAATTTTTTCAAAATTACAGTTGGGGTTGATCCGGCAACTTGCCGCAAGTGAAACTTTGCAAAATAGTTTAAAATTAGTTAAATTTTGTTATTCTAAACTTTTTAGAGCAGAACACGTCGAACATTTTTTTGCTGCATTACCAAAGTTTAAAGAGTGTATTTTTTTCAATATGCCTTATAGTTTTCACTTGCAAAAGTAAGTAAGAAATGCTAAATATGCATTTTTAATTTTTTCACATGAAAGCTGAATGTATTACCTTTCAAATGATGTATAATACAATAGTATTATCATTTGAGTACTATCCAAACGAAAGCCATCAAGCAATCAATAAAAGTTCGCTTACAAGGGTCATTTTTTATCGCTTTTTTGACTTTGACAGATTATTTCTCAAAATCTACTCAACCTAGAAGGCTAAAAATTTGGATCGGTCTTAGTTAACTAGTCTACTGCAAGGAAATGTAACTGAAATTATGATACTAAAGATCGACTTATGTCCGCCTTTTCCCCATTGTGCACCACTTGAGACGAACGAAGGAGCGGAATCTTTAGATGCACCGTGAGTGCTTGCACGCATACAAACGTTGCAAATGGCTTGCGAGAGAGTGGGGCAGTTTTGCTGCGGTGTTGGAGCTTGGATTTGCGTGTATGAATCTATGCTACCAACGAGAACGGTTACATCTGTTGAGTGGCCGGCAGCATATACAGCATACGATGATGGAACATAGAACAGTGGGCGATGGGCAAAATGTTTATGTCCAAAAATGACCATTTCATTAAAGAAATACGATACAAAATAATTGTAATTACTGTTTCCAAGTTTGAATTTGTTTCAAAACAATGAGCAATGAAAAATATTCAAAATATCTAGCAGTTCAAAATATGAATGCATCATTCCAAAAGAACGATACTTAATACAAAAATCAATTCAAATTTAATCAGTTAAAGCACCATTAAAAACTTCAAATCTAAAAAACTCTTCCTGTAAAATCCTGACGCCCGTGCGTCGAGACTTTTCCTTCCTCCGTCGTGCCAACCGTTTGCAAAACTAAGGTCAGCCCAACCCGAAACCCGGACCTGGCCACAGAGCAAACCTTGGGCTGGGATTTGCGATTTTCTCCTCCTTCGGAAGGTGACACCGGCACAGCTGGGGCTGAATGAAGCATGCGAACATGCTCGACGAAGCGGCGTCAAGTCTTCTCCATCCCTTGAGAGCGCCGTAAACAAATTCTTTGATACCTCCTGGAAACGGGAGGGTTTTCATGCTATGGTGTTAGTGAGTGCGACACACGAGGAACATTACGAACCTGCTGCCAGAAAAGAGGGGGAGTGAGTAGCGAGTCTTGGGGTATCATAGGCCATGCAGACAAAACTTTTAGCCCTATAACAACATAATGTATTGATAGAAAGTTACAGATTGTAAGAAAATAAGCCACATAAAAATATGAAATGTAACGAGGTTTAAATTTTCAAATTAATCCATGTTTCAATCGAGAAATTTTAATCAAATTTTCATTCGTAGAATTGCTCTGCTTAGAAGGAATAAATGTATTAAACCAGCAAAATGTATGCTTATTTAAATCCCCTTGTAGTTAGCAGTAATGGGTAAATACGACACAAAACCGGAATCGCTTCAGAATGACTCCACATATTTTAGAAGCGGCTTAAAAGGGTTGGTGTAATACTCTAAGGAAGGAACCGTCAGGAGCTGTTCGGAGTTGCTGAAATTGAAATTCTCGAGCGCTTCAAATTATCCATGCTACGGTGATATAACCTAAAATGGTGGCTCCGTACGGCTCCAGAAGGCTCCGACGGCTCCGGACGACTCCGGCTCCGCGTGGCTCCGGCTGCCAACTAGAGGCTCCGGACGGCTCTGGGCGGCTTCGAACGGAATCGTGGGTTTTTCTAAACTTGAATCGGAACCGGAGGAAAGATGCTCGGAAGAGGTTCGGAGCCGCAGGTGCGGTTCCGAGAACTCATCACTAGTTGTCAGTAATTATTAAGCTCTTTTGAATCTTCGAATTTTAAATTATTGTTTCCAATGTTATTGATTAAATTTTTACCAAGTTTTTTAAACGTGAAAGGCAGTTACCTTTTAAGTCGATGAACAAATCACGGTGGCCCTGGTTTTGATTTGAATAGAATTGAATTTAAGTTCTAAAATAATTTTGCTCTCCTGAATAACGTGCATGTGTCTGAATGACTTTAATACACATTTCCTCACGATGGCGCACGATTCCCCATTCTCTCCTATCTCACCAGAACTGAACACCGACCGAAACCGGCATTTCTATGCTGCATGCTGCTGCTGCCTCCGTTCGGAGTCGGCGGGGTGACGGAGCATAAAACCATCATCAACGCAATCCCAAAAGGGGGAAACCGAGTGACGGGACGGGACGGGACGAGTCGAACCGAGTCGAGAGGGAGTGAGCGCGGTCTCGGGAGGGAGTGGTAAATCTTTAAAAAGTCTGGCGAATGCATTTTAAATTAATCGCTCCGGCTCCGGCTTCGACAGTCTCCGTTCGACGGGCCGCCGGGTCGGGTTGTAAAAGCGAGTGTGCGTATCGTGCGTGTTTGTTGTGTTGGCGACGGAACAACGCGTGTTGTTGTCGAGCGATCGTGATTTTGCGTCGTGCGTGCGTGCGTTTGTGATCGTAGATTTGTACGCGAAAGGAAGCATTAGAGGCAGGTGAGCGGGAAACACTTGTAGGTTTTATTCAATTTTGTTTCCATCATGCTTCTGCGCACGTCAAATTCCTCCACTATGCGACATGTCTGTTGGCGCGAAAAAAGCCTACGTACGGCGTGATCGGGGGAATGTCATCTGGAAGCCGTTGATTATTGATTACGATGAATTGGAGGACGATCGGAGAAGCGAAGAAAAACGCAGAAGATGTTATGTGAATGCGCAACAGTGATTGTGGCGAAGGGAAATATTGTAAAAAAATAGATGGTGGTTATGCTAATGAAAAAGAAAAGATGCATAAGAGTGCCTTTGATGAGGATGATTGCAAAATTGATTTTTGTCAAACGTGCCGTCGCGCTCATAAAATTGGCACATTTTGCACAACGCGCCAGTGACGGTGATGGTGTAATGTGATTGGTGAAATTGATGTTGGCATTTAACTTTACGACGGCCATCATTATTACATATTTTCTTCGTTTTAGTACCTGTATTATTTTCATCATTTCTTAGCACCGATCGGTCAGTGTCGTTTCTTTTCATTTGCGGTTTCATATTATATGCACACTAGTTGACCTCGAAGGTGTACTGGCGTGATTTTGTGAGTGATTGTGAATCGAAAAAAAGGCCTCTACCATTTTCTGCCCCCCCCCTGTTGAAAGGGGTGGCCCGAAAACGGGAGCCCAATAATTAGTGTACTATTTTATGTGAACGCAGCGATCCTTATCAGCAGCCGGATGGTAGTTTTGTGTTTCACCCAAATTAGTGGTTTTTATGTTAGTTTGAGCCCGATATTCGTTCTGCCTGGTGCCTACGAAGCCTTAGAGTGTGATGAAGAGAAAAGAGTGTGTAAAAAAGAAAAGCAAGAAGTTACACTGCAACTTACAGTCCTCGATCCAGCCAGAGCGAAGTTTATGCGAGTGGTTTCTTGGGTGGAGATTATACGAGCGATAAGTAAAGTTTCTTGCGCGATAAAACTACTCGTAAATTGAGCAACGAAAGACGTTCGAAAAACCGGCACAATCCGGGGCGGAGACAATTCAAGACGGTCCGGACGCACTTTTATGTTTTCTCCGATTCTCGCTGCAGCGAAGTGGGATTGCATCCTTTTGAATATTTTACAAAGGCGAGCTTGCAACTCACACCCGGCTGCAACTGGCCAGCCCCAGATTGGTGCATTTGTTTGCATTACGAGACGACCGAAAGTAGAGGAAACTCGCAGCCAGCAGCAGGACAACCGGCCATGCGCCGCAACGCGAACGGACGATAGTTAACTCGGTGAGCAACGGCGTACGTTTGTTGAAATTAATTAATTTTACTTCTTCGCGACAGTTCTGCAATCTGAACCTGAAGTTGGTTCGAAAACAAAAGGAAAAAATAAAAGAAAAACTATAAAAAACACACAGCCCAACAACGGACGACAATTTGACGCAAGTTAGGGCGAGCGACCAGCGAGCAAAAACTGAACTGCATTCCTTTTCTTAGAAGCAAAGACGGTGCGGAATTATTAATTTTATGCTTTTGCGCAGAAGCTTTGTTTTAAATCTCCCCGCCGCCGGTAGCTGCCCTTTGGCTCCAAACCCTGGCGATCTTTTGCATAATATAGTGCTTCGAGCAACGGAGGGAATGGCTGGACAACAACGCGTGTTATGTGTCCCTGGGGATCCGGAGGGCGATGGACAATTCCGTATGCATAGCTATGGAATCGGTCGATGCACGAACGAAGGATAACGGACTGTTTGGCGGATTCCTGGAAGATATATTTGAAGAGAAAAAGAAATAATAGCCTGAGGATGATTCATTGATAATTTACGTGATTCTATGTCGATTTTGTTTATGTTGGACTACCAACCTTCTGATAAATATTGGTATTTAAACTACGCTTCTGATTGAGGATATCGGATATTTTCAGAGTGTTAAACTGTTAAAAATGTCGGACTGACAAAATATGGCTTGCATATCAGATATCAAGGTAAGCGCACCAAAGAGATTTATGTGTGCTGTGGCACATATTCTGCAGCCTGACAGGCCGATGCATTTCATTCCTGTGCCACTTTCTCACAGAGTGGACATTTAAAAAAAAGGCAGCAAACCCCTAAGCTGTTACTGCTGAACGTTTGCGAAGTGATATGCCACGAATGTGAAAATATGTTCCCGGGGTTGCGATTCATTATCGGCCAGTTGTGGAAGGCAGGTGCCAACTTGTCCAAGAAAGTAAGTGATACAGGGCCTTCTTTTTTTTTTTTTTATATGGTCGCGTTCATGGGGCGACCCCACAGACCCTTTGTCCCCGTCCCGCATGTGCACCAATGAGGTAGGGCTGGGATGGGAGGGTTTCGGAAGGGCAAAAATCTCCTTTTACGGACGTTGTGGCACGCGACAATCCCTTGAGGAGGGAAGCGAATGTCGTCGAGAGGCTTCCAGACAGCCTTTCAATCGAGGGATCAAAGTTATCCAGCTCTCGACGATGGACTCAGACGGAATACAATTGACATGGTTGCCCACCAATTGATTTACCCCCGTCTACTCCCCCTAAAAACCTTCCTGATGCACTCGCTAGCAGCTCACCGCATTTCGTTGCGGGTTAACGCCTCGCGTGGTTGCGCCGTTGCGGGTGGTTCCGCTGCGCCGGTTGTGCCGCCAAGAGCTGTGTGTTCGCAGCATCGAGGTCGCGTCTGGCATCCTCCAGCTCCTGTTCGGTGACCGCCTCGTGTACGCGTAGCATCGCCTCGTTCCTCCGCTCGAGCACTTGGTGGTTCCTTCTCTGGACCGTCCTGTTCCTCAGCCGCCGGATGCGTTGGAGAATGTTGTTGCGCTCTCTGTTCCAGGCCGTTCTTGCGGTCGGCGTCATCGCGCTCAGCAGGGCCTTCTTACAGGCTCGTTAACAAGTTTCAGCAGCAGCCATCGGTTCGGGGCGGGTGGCGTCGGCGGTGGTTTTCCCAGATGACCGACCTGGACACGGATACCGCCTCCGCAATAATAATGGCTTAACGGGGTGCAGCGAGAAAGAGAGGGAAGGGAGCCGTGGAAGAAACGGCAAGTGCCTGTCCGTCATATCATATTCTATGCGCAAACGATGTTTATTTCCATGTGTATGACAGCAGCCTCGTGCAGTGGCTATCGTGACGATCCGATCTAGTTGGACCGTTCCCCGGAGCTCCCGCAAGACTCCATTCTTTGCGATACCTTTCGAATCGGCTTGACCAACCGTGTGTATGTGTGTGTATGTATGCGCCATTCATGCGCCAAAGTTCTTGTACAACGGACGGTTCTATCGAAGCAAGTCATGTTGCTGCCCCGATGCAGGTTGCTTTCTTTTTGCACCGGGGTTTGCACCAAAGGAATGCAAATGCATCCCGGCATACCTCGGTAAGCACACACACAAACACAGGTCGGACTTGCACGTCGCCGTTCGTAGTTGTTCGTAGATGAAGTTGGTAGTTAAATTGAATAAAATATGCACTCCAGGCCCGGGCGACGGTATAAATTTCATTCACAGCCCCACGAGGTCGAACCGAAGGGCCGATGGGAAGGAAAATTAATTTTTGCAGCATATTGTACTGGGAGGGGAGGGGGGGGGGGGGTAGTGTCCTGGCCGGCGAAAACTATGCGAATGTTTGGACAGCGGAGTTGGATGGTTTGTGTGGCATTTGATTTAGCTTTAATAGCTTTAAATGCTCGCCATCAACCGGCGTGCCATTATTTGCGTCCGTAACGTTCGGGACGAGTGTTTAAATATGCATATGCGTTACTAACGTTGGCATTGCACCGCAATGCACTATTTTAATCGATTGTTTGCCTTCGGCGTTTTATGCGAGAGGATAAAAATGGTAGTTTATCTTCAAAAATCATCGAAGGTCTAAATTTTGATTCAAAACTTCCAATGTACGCAATCTATCTAGAATGACTTTATGTCTGTAAAGCATTTTTATTAAGAGACATTTCCAACCAATTGAATCAACCATATCTAGTTGAAATGAAATGAATGTGTTAGTTTTTGAATATATTCTCTAGCACATTTCAGCCATCTGTACGCCATCATTAAAATATTTAAAAGGTATGCTGTCAGACAGTTCATTTAGCCTGAATGTAATCCTCTCATAAAAGGCTGCGAAATACAAATGAAATACATGCTATCAATGCTCATATCGTGCACCGATGGCCGCAGGTGTTTTTACTGTACTGTCAACTCCAGTTTTGCCGAACCGGCAGATGATTTCTTTAGTGCCGAACGAGCATTAATGGATTAATTTTGTGCAACTGCCTACCATGACATTTCAGACCCATTTACAAACGAGCAAGGCATGTTCTGTCCTTCGACCCGGCTGTACCAATTCTTAGCGATACTCATTGAAAAGGCCAGCCACAAAAACAAAAATGGCCGCTTAGTTCTCCAAACAGCCCCGGGGGTCAAAGATAGTCCCAGACTCAAACCCATTTTGCGGCGCAGTGTAATCTCGCTCGATCAGGAGTCAAAGCAGATGCCATTGCTTTTCAGTGTGTGACAGGAAAAACGAAAATGGAAAACCAGACCAGGACACGGGAGCTACGGGTTGTTTCACAAAACCCGGTCAAAGAACTCCCCCTTTCGGCTCGGTCATGGTCGGGGTAATGAGCTGGCGTCCCACTGCTCTGGTGGCGGATCCCGAATGGCGCACGTACTATTTAAAACGGAACCACCGAAGCGAACGTCAGCGCACTATCTCTCATGCACCATTTCCCGATGCCGTACCGGTTCTGCACCGGACAGAACCGATCCTGGAAGACCATAAGCAGGTGAACCTCAACCTTTGGTTTGGTGAAAAAAAAAAGGCAAGAAACGGAAGCTCATTTCAGATGTCAATCTTTTATCAGATGGCAGCGGGACAATTTCCCGATGCCGGAAGCTATTTTCCTTCCATTTGTCTGGAACGGGAGCGGTAGCTGTCCCGCATCACGACGGCCGTGTCGTGCGATGGCAAAACGTTGGCGCATTCAGATGGAAATTAATCCTTCCCTTTGTTGCGTACGTGTGTGCGTGTTTGGGAGGGAATGAGAGACAGGGAGTGTGTATTTTTCACCGGCAGTTTGAGATCCGGTCCAATTCGTCCTGCGGCGAAACAGATAAGACTCGGAGTCAGGACAGCATCCATTTGCAGGGCCGGTGTTATCGCGATGACGCCCGCTATCGTTTGTCGACGTGCCTGACGACATGCTTATTACGATGCGTATAAGACCTGTCGGTGAGTTGCAGAAGGACAGCAACCACCAAAAAGCATGAAGGGAAGGACCTTGATACGAAGTTTATCGTTGCCAAATTTGACATAAGCATGTTGAGATCACTCCCTGAGATTAAACTGCAACGAACATTTGGTAAATGTTTATAAGCGTGTAAAACGATAAACTATTTTCCAAGGTATTAATTGATTGCTTAAATATATCTTATTGTTCATAATTATTTGAAACCGATGGAAGCTTGCATCATTTTCTTTTGTCGTTTTATTCCTATTACAACAAAAAAGAAATTAGTGTTGATCGAAATTATCATGCTCGTGTTTTGTTTTGCAGTAATAGCTCTACATTAAATTTATGCAACTTATTAGGTACAATTCAAAATTATCCACTATCTTTCCATCTTAGGAAAACATTCACCCCTGAAAGAAACTTATCAGAGCATCTTAGACATCAAAACACATCATCTAACTGGGTTCATTAAGATCGCCATTTCCGCTCCGGTGCACAACGGTTAAAAAATCGTGTGAATTTTCGCCTCCTCCTGAAATCCTTCACAAAAGGCTCCTGGGAATGTATGTTCTGCTTCAGCTTTCTCGAGCCGTGTTTGGCTTTTTGCTATCAAAATCATTCAATCGAAACCACAGGGCTTGACTTCGCGGGTCAACATAAGTCAATCTTCAACAGGTTTTGCTTATTAGTTGCGGATTCGGTTCGGCTCGGTTGGGCATGTGACTTTTTGCCCCTGCAGAATGGAAGCACATCAAGAACCGCAGCATTAATGGAGTGATCATATTTTTCCCACAAAATAAACCATTCAAAACAGACCACAAGAGGTGGTCCGTGTCGTTAATGTAGAGTTGCGATACTGAGAGGGCGGATGGATTTCATCACGGTGAATGTTCAGCTCATTTATTTGATGAATAAAAGATAGCCAAATGTAGCACTGGTCAGAACAATAGAGATGGATGCTTTTCTGATGGGATGAAGAACGGGATGAAGACTGAAATAAGGTTTCATAAATCGTACATTAAATAGTATGCATAGCTGAAGAATATTTTTATAATCGTAAGGGACGGAATTTTGGAAAAAAAATCCCTCTCTTAAATTATGCCTCCTGCTGCACGTTTAACATATTTTCTTTTTATTGTTTTGGGACTAATTAGTAAATACTGTAGCTGGCAACATTCATGCATAAATTCAATCTGAAACATTCAGCGACAAAACGGTTTCCATGGGTAAAGAGTGTAGGTTTTCACATAGCCCTGCGCTTGTTTTAATGTCTATGCCATCACCCCACGAATCATTCATGTTTCATCGTAAAGCCTCCGTTTCCCCACAGCTCTCTCGGATGGCATCTTGTTGGCGAGTGTTAACAACTTTACGGCGCATAATGAAAAGCATGATTGCATTCGACCCGTTGATATAACACGTTCGATAACACGCAGCGTCGGAACATGGTGTCATCTGCTCGGGGTCGTGTCTGGTTCCTCCGTTCCCGTTTTAGCATACAAAGCGTGTGGATCATTAGAAAACAAATAAAATGACATAAAATAAAAAAAGCAGCTCCTCCCATGATCGTTAAATAACAATCGCTTCGCAGAAGGTTTTATGAGCTTCCGAAACAAGACGTTGATAAAGATTCAGCAAACAGTGGCCCCTCCCACCCCCACGACAGGTGGTTTTGTTATCATTGTTGGACAGAAAAAGGTGTGAGAGAAAAATAAAAACAAACCCCAAAAATGGCTGGTCGTAAACTTGGAATGAAATAAAAGCTGCTGCAACTTTGTTCAACAACAAAAATAACCGCCGCTCATTATCGTTTGTACTACATCGCGCATTCCGTGTTTTTCCGCGCAGATTAAGTCGTTTCGGGAGAAAAGGCATGCAGATCGATTCGGTCACCGAAAGGAGTTGCGTTTTTCCGTTGCACTGGCGACACGATGGCGTATTTCGCCACCACAACGATGGGACGACTCATTCTTTTATTCATTATTTAATTACCAGCTTTCCATATTTACACAGTCCAAGGCGAACGCCCACAAACGATCATGAAAGGTAACAAGTAGTCCACGGAAATGTCACGAGAAAAATGCACTCAATCACGGTGAAAAATCACCCGACCGAAAATTGACACCCCCGTTGACGTTCTTGCGCGCTGGGAGGTGATAGTGTACTATTTCTCACCTTCATTTCTTAATTGATGTTTTCCTTGCGTGCGATTTTTGCTCCCGCCAAGGGAATAAGCCGAGAGATTTTGAGGAGGGGACGTCTTGTTAAAGAGATTTCCGACGACTTTTGAACTCAACTTGGACTCATTAGCGAGGTTGAATCAGAATTTCAGAAAAGGGTTTCTGCAGCACTAAACTAATTAGGAAAGTTTTCAACCTACGGTCGAGTTTTCCCAGTAGGGCGGGGGTAGGTGAAGTCGGTTGCACTTGTGTGTGTGTTGATTAATTCAATTAAGAATGCAATTTTCTTCGAAGGTGTTGTAGGTGGTACTGTTGATTCTATTAATTATGCTGAAGGGGAACTTTTTCTCTACCCTTTGCTTCTTTTTGTTGTGTCAATAATCTTGAAGGGTTAATAACAACAAACAACAACTCAATGGGACAGAAAGAACTACTAAAATATTTCTAGTTCATGTAGCTCCTTCATGCAAAAAAAATCATTCCTTCTCCTTCAGTACTTTGAGAATACGTTATCGCTTATGAAATCCTTACCTTAAATTGTGCAATCTACACTGGAATGGACCCATCCTCAACCGGCGGTAGCTGAATTTTATGCTAATGCAATGCAACACCAAAAGCTGTGGCAAACGCAGGAGAAGCTGTTTTCCACTCTTTCTCGATTAACCCTGTCCACTGTCGATATCAATAAGCCATAAATAACTACAAATCAACCTGCCCGAACCCTTGGAGGCAGCATCTCGCGCCATGATCCGGCTGGAGTCGTTCCTTGGGGTTGAATTCTTTCTTTTTCCGACCACATTTTCCCACTCGGCTTCCTCAGACAGCGTTCGTGGCTGTAAAAAAGGCCTTGCCACTGACCTAGACCACGCTCGCGCCCGGCAGTAATGCCAGTAAATTTAGCTGTCACCGGACAGGTTACGCCGAAGGCGCCAGGGCGGCGCAAAAACCGCCACGAAGCAATTTCCCATCCCTTTTCGCGTTCCATCGTCCCGAACCATTTCCTTTAATCGATACGATACAGACCTCCTTGCTTCTGGGGCCAATGTTTATGGCGGCATTATGTCCAATTTCATCCAGTTAACGGGCGCAAGCGTGAAATACGTTCGAGTGCGACGTGGCGGTCGCCCCGATAAAGGTGATTGTTTATGAGATGAACACGTTTATCGGGATAACACACTTTAACGGGGGCCTCGAAGGGCTCGAGGACAACCGCTGGGCCGCTCGCGAGAAGGGAATAGTTTGCGATAACCAGTTTTGGTTGTAAATAATTTCTCATCGAAATGAGTTCCATTAATCCTTTGGAAGTGTTCTTTGAAAAAATTGAAATAAATCCTCCTCAGCGGAACAAAGGTTTCTTTTTTGTTTTGGGTCTCGAGAAGGGTCGGCGATGTCTTCATCATGCGATTAAAATAATCATCCCTCATCGGATCCGTGTGGTACAATTATTCGCCCCCTCAAAATGTGTGAATTTGTGTTCGAATAAAACGAACCTACGCCGTCAGTCTAAACCCCCACCGATCAAACGATTCCAAAGGGCTGCGAATGGGTTCGCGAGTCGCTAATAATAATTTATTTAATCTCCTTCACGACGTTTCGCGTGGTTCCGATTTCCCCCTTGACCCTGACCCACCTCAAGATGGAATTGTGACGTTCGGTGACGTTAGTGCCAATGCTGAAGGTGCGGAGCCCGGGAATAATAATCTTGTTAAAGCTTCCTTTTACTGGAATTGCTTACGTTCGATTATGTTGCGGATGCGGAGGGAAAAAATTAAACCCTGCTTATGCGAAGAAAACGGCAAAGAATCGACGGGATTGCCGGTTTCGCTGATGGAAAAGATTAATTGGATCGTTATCGATGATTGTATGATTGCACTCGAGCGTGGAAGGACGGGTTGTTTTATATTCGAAACCCAAGGGCAGGCACAACGATGTGGCGATGGCGCGGGTTTTGGATTAGAATTAGTTTAATGATATTTTTATTCATAGGAACCCCTTGTCCAATGTAGTGCGAGTTTTTAGGGAAATTTATTTTCCTTCGCTTGCCTCATACCCTGAGAACTGTACACGTAGGCATTTCTCAACCACCATGAACGGCGTTGAAAATTTATCGCGAATAAAATGCTCTCATATCGCACACAATAAATCCGTCAACAGCCACTTAGTCCTCGAGAGACCGCCATCCGAAAAAGGGCTGGCGTACTTCAGCCAAAGAAAGACTCGGCAAAGAGGGAACTATTTCCTTTGTTTAAGAAGAACGCTTATTTAAACAGGATTTTTTTATGGAGAAGAATTACCTCTTGTACGTTTAAAAATTGGATTATTGTTCGACTTCGTCCTTTTCTTTCTAGTTGATCTTTCCTTGTTGCCAAGTCCATTTGTGGCTCCATCGGGAAGCATTTCACATTTTGACACCCTCAAGTGACAACTTCCGCCGCCGGCTAATTGGCCTGCATCGACTGTTCTCAAGCACTTCCAGTATTCGAACTCGGCGTCGTTTTTTGGCTTTAGCGATGCAATATGTTGTTTACTATTTGGATGAAATATGCATTAATAAACACGGCAAGCGACAGAGCTCCAACATCAATCGAAGGCAGGCTGCATGTGGAAATTTTTGCCACTCGAGTTATTTACTCGGTTCCATTTCCCCGGCTTCGGCAAAGGCGTCCGCAAACCTGAACAACACATGGTTGCGATTGTCGGTGATGCAGAAAGTGAACGGAAATAGAGGCGAACCCGTCCTCATTCTGATTCATCTCTCGCCGGATGCTTTCGCCATTGCGCTGCACTTACTCCGAGCAATGCCGAGTGGCATAAGGAACGTTGAGATGCAACTTCCACTTGAAACTAGCACCTTGAGGGCGGACGGAAGAATACCGTCCGGCCATATGTTTACTGTTAACAGAGACAAACCGTTCATCGAACCGAGGGTCGACGGAGTCTGCCGGCTTCGATAGATACTAAATTGGCTTGCCGAGAGAAGCTGGGACGTGGAAAAAGAAAACGTTCGCACGTATTCATAGACCATCCTTTGCTTCTTGGGAGTGTTGCGCCACAAACACCAGGCTCTTTGTCCTCGGCCGCTCAGCTTCGTGACGACCGCATCCGTACCGACAATTAGTCACTGCATAATTGGTGATAAATTAAGCATGTAAGTGGTGGACGGGCGATTGCTGGAACACGTTGAAAGATCTCCGGAAAGGGCGAGGTAAAGGCGGTTTGGGATAATCATAGATTTCGGTTTCAATGGTTGTGCCCGGTCGGTCCGCAGCTATTCATTATTTGTGTTGGTGGATAAACATAGACGAGACACGGTTGGTTAGCAGGATATCGATGGTTAACCGATGTGCAAGCATGCATCCTTTCCATTAGTGAGCGATTTTGCAACTGTGCAATATATTGAAGCCTTTGATTGCAATTAACAAACCTTTCAATAAGCTTCAACAGAAATGTATGGAATGATGTTTTGCTTAATATTGTTTTACGTTGGTGTTATGTTAAGAGTTCACTTTGTGCAAGTAATCTGCAAACAAAGGTTGATTTGATAACCAATGAATGTCGGAATTAGTCGTGTGAAAACACCTTTGAAGAACGCTTTCACTCCTTACCTCGAATCCGTCAAATTTCTCCTTCAGCTGGGCACGGGTTAACGTTTTTGTGTCGTAAATTTTCCTGCCGTGCATTTTATCCCATAATTTTTCGTCCGCAAAAACCAGAGGGAGAATCCCTCATTTTATTGCCTCCGACGTCTCGTGGTGCTCGCTTCCCATTGGACATTCGCCACGCTTCGCAAATCCAGACGGACACAACCGTTTGCGCACGAAACGTCACTCAAAAACCCGGCGCCGCAGCGGACAGGATTCAATTAAAGTGCAATAACGTCAGCTGAGTAGAGCCTTACAGATGGTTGTTTCTTAGTTTCTGTCGAAGAAACCATCTCTGCCATACACACCGCTAGCGATAGGTTTTAACGATCGAAGGATTGAGTGCAGGAATCACTCGTTGGAGGATTATCGTTACGATTGGCCCGAAGGAGACAGGAAACGTTGGTGATCGATGGCCTTTTTACGAGGGGATCAACTTTGGTACATTGTATTAATAAGGATGGATGGAAGTGGATGAAATTAAGCAAAAGCCATATTTGGATCCCGAATTTTAAGCCCCGTTTTTGGTAAGAAATAATTCTTACAAATCGTCTTCCTGGAGTGCACTTTATAAAATCTCTCTTTATCCAGTAATAAACAAATATACAGTTTTCGTATAAATCAACCATTACCGAAGACCCTGAAAACACCAAACACCGTGAAACGAATCCAAAGGTCGTGACGTTAACTCCTTTCCCTTTGGGTACGTTCCACTCAAAGCATCTCCTCTGCGACAGGCATGAAAATTGCATTTCGATCAACGCGCTATCGACGATGCTTAACGATAAAGGTTAATCCACTTCACGATTGACGCGTACGGGTGGAAGGGGAGGGTGGTTGGTTTACGTCAAGAAGAAAAAACTGTCAGTTGGAGATCATTTGCTTGAAACAGGATTTTCTGAGCCCGATCGAAAGCAGCGGAATGAGTGGATGGATGGAACTTGATTGGGTTGCACAATGTCACATGTTTTACATTGAAACCGAAACGGGCAAAGTAGATAGCCATAATGTGAGTGAGTTACCGATATGGACAATTACCGAAAAGTTGTTGTAGATTGTACCATTTACTTTAATGCGTAAACAAATATATTGGTGAAGTTGATCTTCCAGGAGAAGCCATTGTACAGAAACCTGATATGAACCAGAAGGACATCTTCATGATGTATGTTAAGGAATATTTGGGTTTGAAAGAATCCTATTCCTTTCTTATGTATTTCGATTTACATATGATGTATTAATTGCTACGTAAAACTAATCCAAAAGGTGCAAAAATACTTAAAACTACGGAAAAATTTATGAAAATGACATTCACACTTAAGAAGAATAAACCTACAGTAAATCCGCTAGAATGTAAATCTTGAATGAAGAAAAATCTTTAACTTACCATGAACAGATCTTTGCGCCAGGAAGCGATTGATAGCTTGTGATTAGTTCACCCTTGTCCCGAGAGTCAATTGCCAACTGCATCCATCGGCACGTCGATAAACGATGACTCCGCACCAAAGATCCAATTAAGACGCATCCGCTGGGAAATCGAAATCTGGTACACGCATCCCGCCGCTGGGTCGTCGCTATTCTTTCGGCGTCTGTCCCACTTTCGCCACGAGCTCGCCCCAACGACATTAATCTTGGAGTGTCCTGAGCGGACTCGATTGGATTTGGACTTTGGAAAACGACACCCGACGGACACGTGCATGTGAAGATTAAGGTCCCACTTCCCCGAACGGGAAGTGATTTCAATACCAATCGCTTGCAGATTCATGTCATGCCCGCGAAGGAAAGACGAGCCCGTGTCATGGACTGACCTTACCCTGACAGTTACGCTGACTGACGGACTGTCGAAGAAATGGTGCCAGAGGTTGACCGAGATGGAACCTCGATGGAAGAGAGCAAAGCGCGGAACGATACGCAGGAGCATAATTAGAATAATGATAAATGATCGCAGGACGCGTTCATGATGCGTTTTCTTCGGAGTGGCGTTCCAAGAATCTCGCTCGAATGCAGCAGAATCGAGTCTGAGTCTTTATCGGGCTCAACACTCCAGCTACGTCCAGATTCGCATATCCACTGATTGATCAATCGTGCAACCGTTGAACGGTGGATTGATAAATTATCGTTCCGGGATCGATCGATACGGGGGAAGCAATTCTAGGGTGGATGGGAAAAAAGGTCCGTTCTACTCCCGGCTCAGTTGGAAGACAAATCGGAATCTGTTACTAATTGTTTTCGGTAGCATTCTCCTTCCAGCTTTGGAAGCATCTTGAGTTTGTCTTGAGGTCGCCAGGAGTTGGAGTTGGAAGGGGGAATGGCGATGATTTTGCTTGGTAATTACTGCATCATGGAGAAGCTAATTTGAGTCAGATGGAGATCATTAGGATGCACGATTAGCAGACTGACATAGATTTGTCTTCAACTTGTTTCCATTTCGATTGAAATGTACGAGACGATTAAATGGTCTCTGTTTAATGCTTTGATTTAACAATATGGTTTAACTTGACGAACTTCTGGGGTGATTTATTTATTATTTCACTGTATTATTCAGCGAATATGGCTTTTTTTTACTTCACACTAAAAACCAAATAAATCTATTTATCTATGAAATAGGTTAGAACTAATATCACTTCATTATTATTCGCGAACATCAAATAAGGACTTGAATGGCATAAATTAACCGATTAATACTCCGACTAGTTTTTCCAGAAAAACATAATCGAAACCAAAGCTAATATCCTTCCTAATCCTCCTTCTTCCATTAGCGGATGGGGCGTACACGGTGTCATGGAAATGATGTTTGATAACAAGCCTCACTGTAATCGCTTTCCGGGTGTGACCCGACATTATCCGTATTTCTACTTCGGGAGCGGGCTATCCACCAGCGTTGGGCAGGAAATGAGCTGACTGGTTTTCGCACACATCATATCCCGCTTTGCGGTGCGCGTTTGTCAGTTGAAAAAGGTTGATAATACCATTTAATGAGGCCACCGGTGGCATTAACTAGTTCCACCCCACACCACATGGTGCTTTTTATCCTGTCAGCGATTAGCGACTATTTGCCACGGTGTTTACGCGTTCAAGTTGATCTCCTGCGAAGCTCGTAAGGGGCTTCGGAAGGGTGTAAAATTATTTTCCCGCCCCACCCGATGGAGCCAATGGATGATTAACTTTCCCGAATTAAAACCACCCCGTGAGTGAGCCATGTAAATCACTCGACACTGTGCGAACTGCACGTGACCGTCCGAGATCGGCCATCATGCGTTCCAAGCCATCCAGTAAATGGTTGCAGCAAAGTTGATGAACTTAATTTGCGGTTACAAGCGTACCTGCTGTGCGAAGTGTGCTACGGCGTTGTTTTTATTGTCACAGCAAATGTTCAATTTGGTTGCAAATGTTTTCTCATAAATTCCGTTTTAATGGCCTGACCAGGTTGGGGAAAGTTTTACGTCGGTGGAGGGAAGCACAAGCGATCATCCTTGGTCAACAAGGGTCCCCTTCGGGGTTGATCCAATTTTTTCCCCCCCAACGAGGCCAAACGGTACCGAGGGTTATGCAAAATGAACGTTGTTTGCCCGAGAATTGGCAACGATTTGTAGATGGTTGCATAAGTGGCCAGCCAATAACTGTGAAGTGGTTCGATTGGTTCGACATCGATAGATTGGCTACAATGTAATTTTTTCAAATCGATTTTTAATTAGCAGGTTGGCAATCAGTTTTATGCCTATTTGATCGGGTTTAACGGTCGATTAACCTCAATACCAACTTGTTTTTTTTTAATTGAGTTGTTTGCTCTATCATGTTATTCGAAGGATTACGAACGTTTCATTTGATCTGTCGAGTTACCTTATTACTTTGTAACTTTTTATTTACGGTCACAAATTGTCATGTTTGGATCATTTCTGCTTTTATTTTTCAAACATCTCAACTCTTCCATAAAAGCTTCACTGAAACGGACGAACGAAATGAATCATAAATCAAGAACAATCGAGCACGGAGTGACACTTATTTATGCGCAAATCATGCAGCAAACCGTAACTTCGCAACTTCGAAACCCGGGAGCATATCCATAAATTCTTCACCATCATCATCGGCCTGTGACAGTGCGAACAAATTGAGACATTTGCCAACAGTAGCGAACCGGCATTCTGAGAAGACCGAGTTTATTTATCGGTGACTTTATCTTTGGCACAGGGCCGTCAATTTCCACAAACACCCAGAACGACACGACAGCCGCCAGTGTCCGACGGGGCGTCATTTTTCCACACCCCAAAATCTGTCTCTGTCAAATCAAACAAATGAGCCACCAGCCACGAACCACATATGAGCAGCCGGGCGGGAAAAAAACAACCAAAAGACCACGCATAAATAAGGCGACATAAATTTTACGAATAATTTTAATAACAATCCCGTCGTTATTTATCCACCAGTCGCCAGCACAATCCCAACCAATAACGACCGGGGCAACATTTCATATTCATTTCGGTGAGTTTTCCTTTCTTTTTGTTTTCCGTATTCGGCGATCTCCGCATTGCGATATAAGATGGAGAGTGTCTTTCGCAGTAATTTAAAATACTCGCATCGCCCAGCGCATCTGCATGGTAATGCAATTCTGCAATTCATTCAAAGAAACTCTCCCAAAACAAGATCGATTCGTTCTGTTATTCCTTTGACTTTTGTTTACGTGTTTCTTTTACTTATTCTGGTCGTGTTTATTGAGGGCAATACATCTTTTGCATACCGTTCGATAAACAATCCGCTTCCTTGGCAATTTTTGGGGCGTTCTGCATTTCTGTCAGATGAAATTGATACAGTTCACTTCACCGAAACACGTGCTTGTGCTGCGCTATCCAACAGCATGTCAAAACAACTTAAAAAATACGAGTTTCCCATACATTTGCATCGACGATTCGCGCGATCACGCCATTCAGGCCGATCCGTGTAATCCATTAGCGCCTTTTGAAGCGCACTTCCACCAACCAAGAAACCACGCACCTACCCCCTTCCCAGCGCCCAATCAGTCCTAACTGGCTTACGGTGAGATAAAGGAAAAGGTAAAACAACTCCGCGAACAGCAGGACTTAACCCAGATTTCCAGCTTGACGGATGAGTGTTTTGCGACCAGGGATTCCATTTGGGCAAAGTTTTCCGTGTATTTATTTTGTATTCCATTTTTTGTAAAAGCGCCTTCCTCCCTTTGAGCGTATTCGGTTTCGTGTCAAATATTCATTTAAATCGTCATTTTGGCTAAAGGAAAGGAAATATGGGAACAGGGCCAGGAATAGGCCTGCAAGAAGGTGACACAGTTTTCGGTTTTCCTGAGCGGACTTTTCGGAAGGCAATTAAAGTGTAATAAATACACATAAATCATGATAATGGTATGGTTTCCGCTGGACCATAAACATAACGTCTCGCGAGCGAGAAACGAAAGTCATATGCATTCGAGGGTGGTGTTTTTAATTGACGGTGAAAACAAAACAAGCAAACATTCATTCGTCGTGAATGACTATTTAAGTGGGGCACTAATGGTGAAATATTCCCCTAAATCGCAAGTAAAGCACGCCTTTGCGAGGCTTGAATTGAATTGATTCTCTTATGTGCACGTTGCTGAACTCATCTAATCCAAGGGCACTTGCAACTCCGCACACATTCCGCTGCAATTGACAGTCATCAAACACATTCCACGAGCCTTCAATTCAGCCGGTCAATAATTGAACCGGTTCCTAAATGGAACGGCTCGCGTTTGAAGGATGCCGCCGGAACCCGCCAGATTCGATTATTGAGTCATTTGCCAGCGAACGCCAGCGGGGTCAACTTGCACATGAACTTACCCGACAGTCACTCCATTCCATGCCAGACTGACTCCCAAAACGCTCCGAGAAAGAAGTGCCGAAGCAAGTGATTTCACAGCTGGCAGATTACGTTACGTGGCGTTAGAGAGTCTCGAAGCGAAAAGTTGGCCCAAAAATCTCGGTCAACTTCTTCGCGTGCAACAGCAACGGGTTGAACACTGGCTCGACGATTCTCACGATGTCCGAATATTCGTGACCCGAAACCGGAATCTGGGCGGGGTTCGGCTTCGAGGCTTCATTCCCCGTTTGGAAGGTGTTTCCCTTCCCCAGTCTAACTCCAACCGGGGCTTTCGCTCTCCTCCCGCTAATCGGATTACGTCTAAACATTTTAATTGACTCATAAACGTCCACTTTTGCCCGGCAGGAGATCACGCCAGGGATTAGCCATCGGTGGGGTCGTGGCGGTTGTGTGGAACATTGGTGAACCGTTTTGAGTACCGGAGTAATCGGACGGAACATAGATATGTTCGATTGGAGTCGACCCTCGAATCGAATGGTGTGATAAGATCTCGTTGGATCGAATCGAATGTTGTCCGTTGTCTCGACTCCATCCTCTGGGAGGTTGAAATTAGACTCTTAGGGAACGGAACCCTCCGGGGGGGCTAGGAAGCACGGAAACAGCAGTAGGAAACGCGCGTTTTAGAGTCGTCTAAATTGTGTTTGTTTATTTTACGGATGTTCGGATCGCTGTTTGGGCGGCCGAACACGCGCGCCCGCCTTTTGGTGTTTGGTGTTTTGGCGATCGGCCAGTGCAGCATAACGCACTACTCTCATCACCGAACACGGACACACACTCGCGTGAGTTGCCATTGCCCATTTATGCCGAAATGCGGTCGATGCAACGAAATCGAAACGCGAGTCTGGCATGTTTGCGGCCGCACGGACGATGTTGCAATCGCACCGAGAGCGATTTAAACGAGGGGGAGCAACATAACAAAAATAATAAAAGATGACCAAACACTCGCACTGCTCTGGCAGTGTTTTGTGGTTTCCCCGCTTCGTGGTGAGATGCGTTTTGCGTCTTGGGTGCTGGCGGGCATCGTTTCGGTGCGCATAAACTTTTGCCCTCCCTCGGGAACGGGAAAACCGTTCGACGGCGTTGCGAAGGAAGAAAGCATAAAATGCAAACATCTCTTACTTTTCTTCTACTTTTATCGCATGCTCCCGGTTGCGTTTCATGCTTCGAATTTCCATATTTCTTCTGTTTGCCATTGCGCTCGAGGCCCCGGGTGGCTTACTGAAGGGGCACAGTGATTGGATTCCTTGGATTTGTAGGGCATTAATTTGTTCTTCGAAAAAGAAATCTCTTTGAATTTTTAATATTTTTTATAAGATTTAAAGAATTCAATTTTAACCATGATCGTAAAGTTTTGTAAGTATATTTTTTCACTTTGTTTTGCACATTATTTCTTGATTTATTTACATATCCAAAGACCGATTTGTTCGTTTAGTGTCATTTTAATGGAGTTTTTTTTATTTTACAGTTTCAGGCATTCTTTATTCTATGTCATAATTAATACAATTTTAATGATTATCTTGCAACTTATTCTTGGTGCATCTAGTAATATCGAATCTGTTTATCAGAGTTCAATTTCTCTCCAGAGCAATGTTAAATTTTTTGGTTGTTTCGCTCTTGTTTTTTGAATGATAGTAGATAATAACGATTAAAAATTATCTCCAACAAAGCTAAATGTAATGCATCTGCCCTGTTCAACTGTTTAGCAAATTGTTTTGTTTTGTTTTTAATGGTTTTAGAATTTAACGTTATATTATCATCCCCTACAAGTATAAAATAAATTTATTTATTCTGTGAAACTCTAAAAATAATTGAACACAGTATGTGTTCTTGACATACATTTGTTCATTCGTTTGTTTCCTAAATTCGAAGAAATGAAATATTTAGAAATGTTATTTTCCAACAATTAAAATAATTCACCTCAAAATACTTCTGTACGACTGTTGAAAGCCAGTGTGCAAGACAGACTGTGTGTGATATGAGAAATAAAAACCCTAAAATCAAATAACACATGCTCGGACTAGCTTCACGCGCGGTCCGAGCGCGAAACCATCGAACTCGTCGAAGTGAGATGTAAATCACTGTCCGCCTAAATTAGGCCACCATCCGTAAACAGCTAGGCACGATCCCGATGGAGGACCGAAGTAGCAGGGGCGCCCAGCAGCGGGAGGTTGGAAGTCCAGCAAAAAATTCCCAAAAGAGGCTTAACCCCAAGAGCGCGGGAACGCGGCGCATTTGTGCATTGTGCATTCGAAATGCACCGGTCACGGTTTTGGGCCACACTCTTTCGACCCTGGCCATTCGTTTGCAAAGCGATTGCTAACCGATTCCGAATGTGGTCCTCCGGTAGGATTTAGATCTTTTCAACCACGCGGCCCGGAACCCCACTGAGCTGCGCGTCAAAGCAAAATGACACTAATGCGGTGAGTGCGAAAAAGGAGAGACCTTACGCGTATATTCATAATTTATCGCTCCGGTTGGGCCCTCGGGGGAGATGCCCTTCGGTTTTTCGCTAACATTCACCACCATGCGAGACAATTTGAAACCGAAGGGCGCCTGGATAACGCGCCTTGCATAGGTGAAGACGAATGGACGTTCGTTTCGTTTCGATTAGCTTGATCCTCCGAGCCGCCGGCGGATGATAGCAGCAGATTGGTAGAAAAAGGCCGGAGAAGGTGATGCAACGCACCTTAGAAGGACATCGGTGATCATTAAAATGGTTCTCGGTTCGGTTTGCAACATTGTAAACCCTATTCCAGCGTGAAGTGGAACAGGGATTGTCAAGGGTTGGCAAGCTTCTTCATTGTTAAAATCGTTGCTCGACAGCTTGAATGAACGATGGTGGCAGTAATGAGTGTTTTTCGCTGGAATGGTCTAATAAAATTAAAATTGATGACTGGACAATTCGCGCTGCAGTAAATTGGCTTTGACGTAACGGCACCTTTCTTGTTCATTTAATAAACATTTCGTTTTGTGTTGGTAAAGATAAGATTGCTTATTTACTTGAATCATCAAAACAATTTTAGACTTACTTTCGATATATGAAGATAAGTTTCACAACTTTGCCAATGATATTTATTTATTTATTTATTTATTTATTTATAATTAAATACTCAAACACTTATCAATTGCATTTTAAACTGACAATGTAAAATTTAATTATTTACATAATGTTTAAATTTTAAAAAGTGTGGTGATGTATAAAAACAGAAAACAAAAAAATCAATATAAATAATTTTAAGCAATAGTGAGCGCGACATGAGCTGTTCTCTCCCTGTTTTGGAATGAGCATCATATTAGAAAAGAAGGATATTAAACGGCTTCTTCTGCTCGTCTCACAAAATTTCTGTATGCAAGAAATGTTTTCGAAATTTTGTTCAATAAAGAGAGAAAAAGATTGGATCCATCATCAGCACAGTTTTGACCCCGAGGTTCTCTACTGCTTGATTCCTCCTATTCAAGAACCAGGAAATGCCCGGGCCTGGCAGTCGTACAGACATGATTAAATAAATGCAATAATTCCCCGAATATGGGCAAAGAAAAATGATGATGAACTCCTTTGAATCATTCACGCGCCCAGGAAGCCCAGCCCGCGGAAAGTCCGGTCGGTGCCATGGTGATTGATTTGTTTACTCGACGGAGAAGAAAACTACCATCCCGTCGGTAGCTCATCCTCCAGCTCCGAGACGGTCGAGCGTCGTCCGTTTGATCTGGCTGTATCGGGAATGTTTATTTACCATTCCTCAGCCGCTCCCGGCGAGAAACTTCAGGAGGTTCGCTGGCTTCGGTAGCGAATCGAGCCACTGGAGTCACGTGAGCTGTGCACGGAATGTTGTTTTTTCGTGTCTATGGTGTTCACTGTTGAAAAAAAAACTCAAAACGTGGATTTTTTTTCGGCTCTCCATTCCAGAGTGGACCGTTTGTTCATTTGTCATATCAACCCTGCAGCGTGTCTGTTGGCGCAAAATACAAATCGCTAAAATGTTTAATAAGACATCATCATGCCGAGCGTGAAAAAAGGCGAATATTAATTCTTCTATTTGTTGTTGCCATCGCCTTCAGGGCCTTAGACCCCGTTGGAAGCGTGAAGTGATCTTTTGCAATAATATCGAGCAACCTTCGATGCGGACCAAACCGGAATGGAGGTCATGTTGAGGCTTGGGGTGTCATGTTGCCACATCAGGGGAGGACAGCCCAGCATCGACTAGGAAACGCCCCTTAGCCTAGGGTTCACCATTAAATAGGACTTTTTATTTGATGGAGCAGTGTTTGAAGTAAACGGAGATTTTATTCATTTTAAAAATGAGTCGTGTGTGTATTGACCAATTTTTTTTGAAAGCACTTTATTAGTTTTTTTTTATTCATATTGAAACATCCATAAACAGTTTTTTTTTGTCCGGTATTTCCATTTTTAGTGTTTATGTAACAATCATTGCTAATCCTTCCTCAACAAAAATCCGGTTGTAAACCAAGCATCGTCTCAATGTTATCACCAACATCTCAAACCATGTCACAAGTAAGGCGCGAACGATTTCCAACCATCGACACTCAGCGTTGCGCATTAGGGAAAACATATGGCACTTAGGCCACATAAACGCCTGATCGCTAAACCACCTCCATTAGCCAACGACCCCCGACCGACCGAGTAGAACCCGTCGTCCCGCGAGCGACAGGCGCAATACATTTGGACGGCAGTAGACACACGAGACGGTAGACGGACTTCCAACACTTCAGCACTTGTCAAGATCGTTGTCTTTGGCGTCTGCTTCGTGACGGCGAGGATCGACCAGGGAGCACGGTTATTCGATATAGTTCCGTGAAAGCGTAGGGAACGGCCCAGACGAGTTGCTATTTTTCGAAGGTAAGCGGACACAATTCGAAATGAAACAGAAGACACGATAAACTTGAAGCCTTGTGAATGGGCAAAACGTTTTGGTTGGTGATTGATTTCTTGACATGCAGTCCATTGCTCGGAGGTCAGGACTTGTAAGCCTCCCTCGCCAGCCGAAAGAGGTCGAAAGGTTTCTCACCGATCATTCGTTTTCGTTTGCGCCTCCATTCCCTTTTCAACAACGGAGCTGATCGGTCACGCTTTTCATCCGCCGGGAAAGAGTGAAATTTGAGTAGCACGATCGGTTCTAAAGAAGAAAAAAGAGAAGGGATGTTCGAGAAGCTGGGAAAATGGGAAAAATTGGGAAAATCCATGCCTAGCACGACCCGCGTCTTTTGAAATGGAAGATAATAAAATAGTATTCTCAGTGAACGGTCTTTTTTTGTCTACTCGGATGATTCATGCTCCGTCCGCGGCACGAGACATAACGCGACGGAGTTAATCAAAAGCACGTACCGTGCCAGTTGCTCCATAAATCAGAACACGATATGGTAGAGTTTCTTGGTTCTAGTTTCTCTGCTTAGCATCACTCTCTGTCCGTTCGCATACAAATCGCGGGCAGTGAACGAACATTTTGTAGACCATTGCAAGTGTCCCTGTTCCAGACTAGGCAATACGCACCCCTTCTCATGGCAGCTGAATGTTGGAAATTGCTCAACGGCTGAATGGGAAGGGGAACTAATTGAAAAACCACTCGAAACATTCCCGACCTCTTCCACCAAAGATCGCTCCGAACGAGGGTAGGCTCGAGTGCGATCGAGAATTCCGTCTGATGAAAGTGACAATCGTCCTCTATGAAATCTGTAGAGGGTTTCACGCATGTGAGAAAAAAAAACAGTGTGAAGCAATCGAGTTCTGTGAATCGAATCAGCAAACTAGTGAAAATCTGCTTTTTGTCAATCAAGATATACACGGCGTGGTTTGATCACTGAAAGGACGAGGGTAATTTAAAATTAATTGCAAGAAGAACACAGAGAAAAATAAGGTCTTCATAATAGTTTACCTAATCTTTATCAAATAAACTACTGGAGGAATCCAGAGTTTTATTGACCTAATTTTAAGTTACCCGGAACATTACTTTATGCCATTCTTTTTTTCTATTCTTTTCAGGAAACCTACAAATCCTTTCATTGATTGAAATGGACCGAAAAAATGGTCCAAAACATTCGGCTTCTAATAGCAGCAGAAGAAAGCAGTCAACCAAATCGAACAACGGTACAGGATCGCTTGCAGCCGAATTGAAAGAGTAAGTTTGTTACTGTTCTAAAACACGTGTTGCTAAGATCTGTGGTTACTTTGTTGTTTTGTTAGACTTAACTCATAATCCAATAAAAGCAACGTTAAAAATTGACCAGCTCTAATAATGATGAAAATCAAACGTTGCCGAACCCACGATGTAGATTCAAATTTCGGTGCGCATAGATTGCATACCTTGCAGGCGCAATGATTTTCCTCGCTCTCAATGCGTTTCTTTCATTCCAGCTCGAAAACGGGAGGAAAAGTCGACTGGAATAGCAATATACCACAGCAACAGCAGCATCCTTCCAACTTTGTGAGTATGCATATTTGTCAGGCGTTATTGTTCGACGCATCAAATAATGTCGACCCGTCTCTTGCCGAGTCGGACTGCATTCCTTGGTGTGCTCGATGCGTCCGAGGCACGGCACGGTCGTGATTCCTTGCCCGCCTAGGCTTTTGACAATGCCGCTTTCCCTCATTCCGGTCGTTTTTAATTAAACTAAATTCTTTGCAGGCCTCCGTACACCGTCCTCGGCAGCTTAGCAGTATTGCGGCCATCAAAAGAACGGTCGGTCAGAGTGCAGTCGATGGTCGAGAGTCGTCGCAATTCACCATCTACGGATCGGTCGAGACGGATCGGACGCAGCTGCATCATCAGCAGCAGCAGCAGCAGAGACCTCAGCAGCCGAAGGGAGGGAAAGCCTTGCGCTGCGAACCGTACGGAATTAACCTGCTGGCGCGATCGAATGCTAAAGTAGCCGTGCTACCATCAGCCGGCAAGGAACCGTCGCCGTTCGGTAGAATTCAGCGTCCTCTCGACTCCGGTGTCATCGGTGAAAACAATGGCAGAATATTTAATCAACCTTCGCTTCCGCTGCCGGTGCAGATTCCGAGTCCTCCTTACGCTCAAACGGCACCAACGTCATCGGTAACGACCACTGGTCTGGCAGCTTCGTCACATTACGGACACCATCACCAGCAGCAGCAACAACATCAGGTACAGAGGTTCCCAGCAGCGTCACAGCAACAGCAGACACCGGTATCACAAAAGACTGATTATCCGCTGCAGTCTGGCGCCATCAGACAGGGCGTAAATCAAAAGTGCTCGAGTTCGGCTGCTGCTTCTCTTCCTCCCGGGCCTACGGAGTGGCTTGTAGATTCAACCCGACGGTCGGCTCTACCTGCAGCGGTCGGTTCCGGCTCTGGCAGCCTTCGTTTTGCCGGTGGTAAACTAACTCCAAAACTGCTGAATGACATCTACGAGAAACACTTGTTGAGTCAGACCACTTTCGAGGTAGGCTCCACCGGGACGAAGGGTGCACTTTCGAACAACTCGTCGGCCAAACACGGTTCCTCCGAAACTGCGAGCCGAACACTAACGAAGAGTGACACCCGGTTGCGTGCCGTTGCTGCCACCTTCGGAGGCTCACCTCAGACAGGTTCCATCACCAAGGATGGCTGTGCGTCGACAGCGGCGGTCGCTCATAATTACGATCATGCCCACACCACCACCACCACCACCACCACTATCCTCGGACCAACCGAGGATAATTTGTACGAGTCCGTGCGAAGCAATTATCATATCTACGAAAAGATTGACTCGCGAAGATCCTCCCTCGGTGGGCTTCCTTCCAGCGCGGCCGCCCTCGAGCAATATGTTCGTCCCATCGGACCGCAGCCCACGGTTGGACCGTTACCTCCACCCTTGCATCCGCGCCCGAAATCACATCCAGCCGGAGGAATCGATCCGCACGCAAACGACGAACCGACCGGTCGGATTCCACCTGCTCCACCCGTCCGACAGAACGCGACGCCGGTGAAGATGATTGCATCGGGTGGGCTTGCAAATTCAACCCTTTCTCCGATTCAGGAAAGGCCACCGTTGCCCCCAACGTTGACGAATCGGGCGCCTCCACCGTCACGCACTGGAAGCGCACGAAACGACCGAGTCAACATTGCGCTCGAAACGGCCAAAGCCATCGCAACGGCAGCATACATCGAGAGGTAAGTGGATACTTTTTGCCTTTTCGATAAACTGCAATTTTAGGATTTTTCAATTTTGATCAATCGACAATTTGAAACGTTTGAAGGATAATCTTTGATGATGATGATCCGAAAGTTTTTAATCTTTTCTCACAAGTTCTCATTATTCAAAGAGGAATGATTGATACTGGAAGGAGAAACAGATATTAATCAATTGTTTTCTTAATCAAATATATTTTATTTTATTTCACTTGACGACAACATTTTAAACATTCTAAAAGTTGATGCAATTATTTTGTTTGTTATTTCAAACAATGCGTTGGATTGATCATAAGACTGTAATTAAAGTTTAACCAACCATAATTTTTAAACTTATCACATTTTTATTGAATAGCCGAGGATTTAACAGATAATGAATTTTTGTTTGTGTAGAATTGCAAAACTTGATAATGGAAGTTAAAAGGAGATAAATCTTAAATCTAGAAAACAATACACTGCTGGCCTCGGTTAACGTCGACCTCAGTTTACGTCGTTTGACAAGTCGTTCGAAGCTATTTTATAGTAGCGCGCTTTGTTCTTTACTCATACGATATAGGAATTTTGGGCAAGTGTACCACCTTAAGCGATTCGTTCTGTAACTTACTAAAATCTGTAACTTACTAAAACGCCGGCTTTATTTTTAGTACAATTTCACACGTAATTTTTCACTTGTCGTTGAGTTTCAGAAATACATACGCTAAAACAACTATTCTATAATTGTTCTAAAAAAGGGTGAAAATCATGCACTTTTTTGTGCTATGGGGCAAGAGTGCCATTCGTATGGGGCAAGACGGCCATCTAGCTAGCGGCCAAAATCTTAGCTAAAATCATTCCGTGAAAAATAATTGACATTATAGGCTGATCTCTCAATTCACTTTCTCTTTTACTCAACTTTGCTAAGTGACACATATACTTCCGATGTTTAGTTTCAATGGGTTTTGACAGCTTATTTAACCTGGTAGAAATATTAAAAGATTACACTGTATTTTGATGCGCAGCATAAAATATTTGACAAAAGTAAGAAAAATGGACTATTCTGTATGAAATTCGGTATACTATATCTAGTAAGTGGGTTAAACTTGTCTGTATACTACATTTGTTCAGTTACTTACATTTTGACTGAAAAATGCCATGGTGCTCACTTGCCCCTATGGCTCACTTTCCCCAAAATTCCGCTAATTCAATTTCTATGAATATTCGAACGTGATCTTATAAATGGAAGCCTTGAATAGGTATTATAAACGTCGTAAACATGAAAATATTTGAACCCCGACCTCGGTTTACGTCGCTGCCATAGTCCCATAAGGTGACTTTAAACAAGGCCTGTATTTGCATTTGCCTGTTGTTCAAATGAATAAGGTATTTTCTTCAGTCAATCTGTATCCACCTAAACTTTGGAGAGAACGTTTTGTTCCATATAATAAATCTTTTTCCACCGCTCCCGACAAGCTTACGGCCAATTCGCGGTAAGAAATTCTGACAACCCGACCACACTAAATGTGCCATCAGAAAGACGTAACGATGGCAATACCGGCCTAAACCATCATCCAGCGTAAATGAATGCGTTTCAATGTTTGAAAGCACATAATCATGTTATACCGCCGAAAAATCCGCCGACCACGGAGCGCGACTGTTCCACGTAACATGATGAGACGCGTTGAAGCGGAAGCCCATAACTCAGTTGCGATTAGTTTCGGAAAAGTGAAAACCGGTATACAAGAAAGAAGGGACACGGAGGAGGTATTTCTCCAAAACTAGAAACACAGGGCAATCGATCCGCCGTGAGGGCGCGATACCTTTCGCCGAGAGAGGTGAAAAAGACTCCCCGGGAAAACCCGACTCCGTTTTGGGAAACAAAGAGACGACTACTTAAGCAGTCCAAATAAATAACGGCTAATGTTGGCTCATAATGCGGTGACACTTCAACTCCGATACAGATTTGTAACCGCCCAACCGTGACGGTTCGAGGTTGCCCACTGTTTTCCCAACTTCGACACGCGTTTCAGCATGGCAATCGTGATGACTTTTCCGAGTGCTTCGCTTTGAGGAAGACGAAGCTGTGCGTCCGAGTGACAAACCACAAACAGAATTCCCCGCATCGACGCTAACAAGGTTCTAATTTCGGAAAAAGGCTACATTAGTGTCACTTTCCCTGCCCGACACGACCCACTGTTCCACCCGGCGACCAGCAAACAGCACAATAAATTTACACACTGTTCGATTCAATTAGTTGCACCGGTTGCGGCTTTCCCGGGCGTCGGGGGTAAACCGGTTCCAGATTTTCCCGCCCTGCGCTCGGGTATGAGTAAGAACGAGACGCCTTCTGAACGAGCGCTGGCAGGTGGAAAGTGAACATTACTTTACCACACCAGCCATCTTCCTTACACCCTCTTTCTGGTCATATAGATCCGGAGTGGTTGCACTTCGCCCGTCGCTGCAGTGAAGGAGTCATAAATCCGTCGCGATAGCACATATTTCATGACGTCGGTGGATATGTTTTGTCATCGGGCCGTCACCGTTTTTCACAATTCTTGTCACAATGCGGGTTGGAAGCGGGTGGCTTCGGCTTGGCAGGGTTAGTACAAACAATCTATTCGACCCGACTTAAAGTTGACATGCTGAAAAGATAGTTTCAGAGCAACCTTGAGAATCAAATGAAGGATATTTGTGGCATTTCAAAAGAAAATCACTTTTTTACTTTTATATGATTTAAATTGTGTGAAAAACTATTTTTAACGAGCATCTATTTGTTCAAGTTTGTGAATAAAAGAATTCAGTTATATTCTAACGCATGATACCTCCCTTAATTGAAAAAAAAAAACACCAATAGTACAACGCTCTTTTAAAAATAAAAACAACACTCTAAAGCAATTCCTGTTCGTTTAAGCAAAGAAGAAAATTGCTCTTTGCTAATAATCAAGCAATATCCGCTACGAATATGGCTACGAATAACGTGGCCTTCTTGTCATATTCCAGGGAACTGTGGAGACAAACAAAAACACATAATATAAGGGACATCTATCCTTGCGAGACGTCTCATGCGGTGCGGTACGCAAAACGCACCGGCACATCCTGACAAATGGCGACGTCAGGACCGTTTTCGCGGTCACCAGTTCCCTTTAGCCCCGTTGGTGATCGTAAAAATTGTTTCATGAACGTCAAAGCAAACTGTTTGCCGGACAAATTTATGGCGATGATTTTCTTTAGGGTAGCTCGGAGAAACAAAAAAAAACATAACAAAAACCAAAAACAGTCTGAAAAGGAACCCAACGAATGATCTGATAAAAATTTGCCATTTACACATCTCTGTTTTCATGGACGTTTTCTTTTTTGCATTTACCGTTTGCTACCGGCAACGCAAAATTCGTTTAATCTGTAATGTGCACGTTCATCCGTTCTGCGTGGTTTATGGTACATTTTTTTTTCGGAAAGAAATCCCTTTTTGAAGCGTCCCCGAGGCAAGCCAGTATGAGTTATGCTGCTGCGACAGCATTGTTTATTGTGATGTCACTCGTGGTGTGCATAGTTTCATGACCGCAAGGCCATTTTTCCTCTGCTTGAAAATATTTATTTTATCGCTGCTGTATAAAAATGTTTGGATTATAGCTGGATTACCGAATTTTTATGTGATATTTTAAAATGAAAGCGACATCATTGTTCGTACGATGGGTTCAAAAATGTCCAGACACCAAATGTGTCAACCGAATGCAAATACGTTGGAATATAATATTCCTAAATATAGAATGCGCGTACAATTTATCGCATGTCCTTAACCACTCGAGTAGTGCACTTTAAACTTCTTCCTGGAATGTGCCGCACTTCCTTTCGATCAATACATTTTCGGTGTTCGGCGTTCCATGAAATGAAGAAATAACCCCCACTTCCTCGTAGGCTTTCCACCCTCGTCCCCGGTGGAAAAATGATGAATGTTGTTAATTGTATATTTTATGGGCACTCAAGATGAGTTTGTTTTGTGTACACGCATCCCGAACGGCGGGGCGGGTCGATAGTTGGTCGAAAGGTCCCGGTGACAGAGTCCCGCGCGAATGATTTACGATCGCGCGCCGCATTTGGCATATTTGTTTTGATGTTGTCTTTTCCACAAACGCTGGATGGCTGAGTCTGATTTTCTGTGTGTGTGTGTGTGTGTGTGTGTCCGGAAAAACATGTGGTACGCATTCGGAACGTGTGCGACCAGTGTTAAAAATTAATTACGGCCGCGTGGCGCTAGTCGGACGCACCAATTTAACATAGCGCGAATTAAGCCATCCGAGGAATGGGTTGAGATGCGCATTGTCAGTGGCGCCTTTTTAATTTGAAATGCTTGAAGAAAACATACAGGAGACTCTCATAAATTTTCCGTGATCAGTGCAGTGGTATCTCTTCGCCGACTTTTAAATCTTATTAAAGCTGACATTGTTGGTTAATCTACCATTCGCTTGGAGTTTTCTTTCGTTAATAACTTTTAAAACCGTTATTCCAAGCCTCGGCTAAAACCCAAAGAAACATTTGGTTATGTTGTACCTGTGCGTACAAACATTTGACTCCTTTGAAACCGAATTCAAATGAAAATACTGACTACATGGACACAATGAAAGTGGGAATATATCACCTTACAAATGCTCATGTAATTCTTTTGTTTTGTATGTTTTGAAGCGTAAACTAATCGACAACACAAGGGGGGATAAATTTGTATTTTTTGTAAGACCCCAATCAACATTTCACCAAGAAACCTGAACTCTGTCCCATATTGTCCCATTGCGTGAGACTCTCCTGGATGTTGGGGTACCTATTTCCAATAAACTACCCCAAAACATGACACCTACACCTACGTTAGCGTGCTGCAATGCATGATCCCTTTCGAGTTTTACGGGTTTCCGAAATTAACCGGTAATCAATACTTTACACCCTTTTCATGAGCGTTTCCATCGTGTACGTGTTAGAAACATTTGTTTTACAACCGCTCCAAAAACAGGAACAATAAAAGTTTCTTCTGGGTTTTCCCTTTGCCCTCCGTTGCTATCGACAGTTCGACATTCGATTTTTCCCGAGCCCTTCCCGTGCGTGCTTTTTTTTGTTTTCGGCTCTCCGGTTGCGATGTCAAAAGACGGGAAGCAAATGGTTGCACACCGGAACGGAAAACCGATACCGTTCATGCGTGCCGCCCGGAGCGTGGTGGAAATGTTTGGAAACTGCATTCACCATTGCACCGCAATCCGTTTCACAAGTGCCGCACAAAGTACATACATGTCCTTCCTGGTACTTTTGCGGGATGGTTTTCGTTTGTTTTGCTGTGCGTTTCGTCTAACAGTGAAGAAGTTTTCCATCGACGAATGAGAGGGTTCACCACCTTCGCCACGGATTCCTTTTCCACCATCCATACCGGGTGGGATCAGACTCCTATGTGGGAGCAAAAAAAAGAGTTGTATTTTCCGGCCAGTGTGTGAGGCAGAAGAAGAATATGAAAAAGAGAAAAAGCAACACATAACGGAACCCATAAATCCGAATTATCGCTGTGGTGAAAATTTATGGTACACTTTTGCCTCAAAAGTACCACCCGAATAGGTGTTCGGCAGCATATGGAGGAAGAAGTTTGCTTTGGAAACCCATCGGGAAGAAGAGATTCCACAGAGTGTAAATGTATGTTTTGCAGAGAGAGAAATAGAGGAAAAGATACATACAGATGAACGAAGAATAAAAGGGATAGAAAATGTCGATCCAAACGAATAAACAAATTTACGGCAAACAGTTGTTTTTGTCAAACTGATTTCGAATTTATATTTTTCCCACTCAAAGGTTTGGCGCGATCGTTTTTCCTCCATCCCATGCCTCACCGATTGACCCTGTATGTGTGTGTGTGTGTTTTTTCACCCCTTTTTTACACATTCCAATGGTGCTTGTCGAATGGTTTTATCTCCTTGACAGGTGCAATCGTGCAGGTTGTGGCGAGGGTTTTTCCCGACGGTCCCGACGGTGAACGATGGTTTTATCCGCTTTTCATCTGCGGTTGTCGCAGCAGCAAACAGAACGATGGGTGATAGGAGGAAAAACACCATCGTTAGGGTCAGCATAAAGTGGCACTTTCTTGTAGCGACTTAAAAGTGGACAAACGTGACTGTATGCGGATGATTTCGGAAAGTTTGGCACTTCCTCAATTGGAAGTACTTTTCAGATCTAATGAAACGTAAGAGTGACTCTGATTTGATCTTTTTTTTATAATCTACACAACATGCCAATACTTTCAACTTGTTTTATAGTCTATAACTAAAGGAACGATGAGATGACGATGGTTTGAAAAATCGATTTTAGCGTTAGACACGTATTCTAAAGCATTCTCGAAACAAAACGATGATCGTTCCCTATTCTCATCATCATAATTCGAAGGCACTGTTTCCCATTGATGGGCAATCCGTTCGAAACGACCGCAAGCGGTTCTACACTCCCACTAGGAGCCACCCGAATTGGAAAATCGGGCTTTTCAGCGCGATGTAAAAGTGGAAAAATAATTTAATGCCCAACCATCACCGTCATTCGTTTCCCGGCGTTGCATCATAAACACAAATTCCCGTACGTGCCGAAAACGCGCGCTACTAACAGGAAACCCAACGCCGAATCTCCCAAGGTGGTGGAAAATCCGTGCCCTTTCGAGTGAGTCACGTCGGCGCCGGGACAGGGTGCGGATGGGTGTGTCCCGTTTCTTGGGGTGAGGGGTTTTTTTCTCGTTCCATTTCTGGCGTTTTAAAATTGACACGTTTCCTTTTATAGCATCATTTTTTAAACCCGTACACCATATGTGCGTGCGTGGGGTGTGATTTCCTTTTTGTCCCACGAAATCATCTCTCTTTGGAGCGGCTTCCGAAAGGCGCTAAAGCTGGGCTCGTAAATCATGTCACGGGGTTGCCTTGGAGAGCCTGCAACTATGCTTGCAGGCGTTGCGAATGGGTTCCGGTTACTTCCTGGCGGCTTTAAACGGTCGCCGCGGAAACGCAGAAAAGTAGAAGTGGTTCAATGGAGTATTTTTAGGAGTAGCTTCCTAACCTCTAAAGCTAACTTCCTATTGTTGAACATGTTTTCGTTGGAGTTTAAAAGTAGATAATTCTATTTTCACATTAAAAGCAGTGGAGCGGGTACTTGCTTTTTTCATTGTCAACGTACTTGGAGTTCATCATTAACTGGTTGCTAAATTAAAATTCAGCAAATCGATATAGTTTTGTCCATGCTTGAGAATGAATAGCATTTGGGCAACACTAAAGAATCCATTTCAGTCGTATAATTGGCTGCAGTAATAAATTCTGGTGCAGCGCAATAAAAGAGGGACGTGAGTCTTTGGTCAAAATCGATTTTTAAATAAATACTAGCCCAGTGTTAAACCTTTTTGTAAGTAGATCCTAACATAGCATCATGAAAAAGAACAGCGATATGCTAGTTTGATTCCGAAAAAAACGATAAAATTCAAGGTGCAGTAAATTATTGATTGAAGAACAACACCATTTGTCTTCTAGCAGACCAAACAACCGATTCCGTTCGAAAACCGCAAACGTTCGCGTCTTTGCCAAGCTGTGAGAGTCCGTACCATCTAGACAGAATTATACCGACAAATCTTCTACCGACTACACCTTATGATTTGGAAAACAACTCTTACTCTGGCTCTTGCAGTGGTGCGGCAGAGTGGTTCGTCGACGATTCTTTATTGCCCCAGGCAAAGGTGACCGATTCGGGCGGTATTAATTTAGCAACAATTAAGCTCAGATTTATGACTTCCCAAAAAGGAAGAAATGAACTGGCCTTCTGTTTCCCATCCCGTGTGTCGTTTTGAGATTCTTTCGATTGCATTTTGTTGGTTTTATGATGGTGTTTGTGGTAAACCCAAGGGTAGCGGAATGCTGTTCATCGCTCTGGCCGAAGAATGGTCACTAATCCTCTCCGAACTGAATGAGAAAAATAAAATAAAATGTGGTGGGATGCATTTTCTTCCACCCGAGTCCAAGTGCTTGTAGAACACGAAAGACTCAGGTTGAAGTGTAAATATTTACGCCGCACGCAACAATGCACGGCCGGCTGAAACAAATCGCATCGGGTGGCAAAAGGTGGCCCATGTTGGCATCCGTGTCGGACAGGTTGGCGGAGAGTCGCAGAGGGAAGAGAGGTCGGATTTTTTAAGGCCCTCATCAATTATGGTATTTTGTGTTCCTAAGCGGCCCTTTCCGGGGGTTTCTATTCAGGCCAAAGTAGGTCATTGTGATCCGGTTGTTTGTGAGTTGTCTGTGAATGGTTTTTCGTAAAGATGCTTCACCCGGGGAACTCACGGAAGATGGCAAATGCAACTCTTCGTCTGGCATTCGTTGGATTTTCGCCATTTTTCTTCGCGCCTCAACGAAAGATAATTATCTGGCGATCAGCTTCTTTTTATTTGGCGTGCGTTTGTCATCTTGTGTGTATTTTTGTGTGTTTCTGTTCACGTGCAGCTTCCGAGGAACCGAGGTTCAGAGCCCACCCGAGGGCCACACTCGTTAGTCTCATTTTTCTTCATTAATTAGTGATATAATTAATAGTAGCTTCTCGCATGGCAAATGTGTGCCCTAATGTGGCGTCTGGCTTTTTTCACCCACCGAAACGCATTATTCTTACATGTTCTTAAAAATTCCACAGACGACAGTTTTTCACGACGCATCTTTTTTTTCACCTATTTCAAGCAAAGAGTTGCGAAGTTCTATAAATTTTCCACTGATAAGTGAAACGTAACAACGAAGATTAACGGGTCCTAGAGGCAAAACAAAACGAGTAATAAAATGTGACCTATGATGAATGGACGTTTCCGCGCAATGTTGCCGAGTTGATGATGAAAATTATTCTTCAATTATTTAACTGAAATTTTTTTATTAGCATTTCTTGGTTTTCTTCAGTACGAGTGAAATTTTAAATTCGTGCTTTAAATTCTTATAGCTATGTCAAACATTACTTCGTGTTAGAAGAGCTTCCAAGAAATTTCATTGTTTATTTATGTTCCTTCGATGCCAGCAAGTGTAATCTCTCCTTCGTCGTAAAGTGCGATTCAATCCTTAGGTATGAAGAATGAGGTACAAACTCTCCAAACGCCAACGCAAACGATGATGACCGGGGTAAAACAATGCGGGCCACTTTGGCGCTGATTGCCCATAAGAGGGTGTCCACCCGGTGGAAACGCTTTTCCACGGAATTTCTCTATTCCTTCGAGTGCGCATTTTATCTGACCAATTACGGGCACGAGTTGTACTCGGAGTCATTCTTGCATTTTCTTCCATTTTCCGCCTCTTCCGACCCGTCCAGCTTTTTTCGAATCCCTTCTTAACCGACATTCCAAGAGCGCATTCCGTCCGGTGTTCGCGAAGGGCATGTGGGAGGCGTAATAATCCATCTCCGGTGGTGGCCATTTCCAAGGAGTGGTTCCAGTGAGTGGTAGATTCAGTGTTTGTCGGGAGTTCCTCTGTTGACGTTTCCAACGTCGATGGTTGTTTACAGTTTTTCCTGCTGCTCTCCGCGCATCACGTGGGTTTGTTTTGCTTTGCGAACAATAGAAGTTTTCTCTCCACCACAGGGCAACACATTCCATCGGACATCGGGTTTTCGTTACATTCGTGCCAACGGGAGAGAAAATACATTTTCCCGAAGACAAAGTTGTCGCGTGCACATATTTCCCACGAATGTTTGTGAGAGAGATTTTCCACCCTGCAACACATTCCTTTGGCAGACGGAAGCATCGCGCAACATGAGACGATGAAGGAAAATGTATCGCGATTTTCCGAACCACATTGTTACGCTTGCCTGCAAGGAACGTATCCCAATGATACATTTTCCTACTCCCTCTATCTCTCTCTCTCTCTTTTTCACTCGTGCTGCGCGTGACAATCCGAGCGAAGGATCGCATCCACCGCCGGGCGTCATAGGGTCGGAAAAACCGGAACCGGTTCGGTTTCGCCGCTTCAGTTGCATTCGAGACGCGCTCGTCGTAGCATTCGTCCTGGAGCTCGGGTTTCTGCCAGGCATCGCGAGTGTCGTATTTTTCGTTCCGTTTCCGTTAACGGCACACGGGTTTACACGAAGACGTTTACAAATGCAAGTTTGAATCTTTGTTATAAAAAAGGAGTGCAGTAAAGAGTTAGCACAGTGTTTGAAAAAAGTGTTCGAGAGTATGAAGTAAAACTGGGAGTGCAAATCAGTGAAGAAATTGCCACCAAATTACAGCCGGAAAGGAGGATAATAATTCACTCCTCGTTCGAAACCGTACGGTCGAACAAAACGTGACCAACGTGCTTGCCGACGAAAAGTTACATTTGATTTCCGCCCGGACTCGCACGAACGATTTTTCGGTAAGAATATCCGTTTCCCCCACCAGACGCCGGTTTGCTCGAACGTTGAAGAAACCGTTGTGGAACGAAAGTCGAAAGATAGTTCCGAACCTCATCCCGTAATCCTTTTCGTGAATGTAAACGTAACACTCACCCTACCGAATTTACGTGTTCTTACTTGTGTCTATGAGTGTTTGTGTGTCTGTTTGCATCAATGAGAAAAGGTGAAATTTTTGCGAACCCAATCGATCACATAATTCCAACCATCACGTGTGTTTCTGCTTTCTTTTTCGGAAACCATTTTCCAAACCCGTGAAGCTTTCCTTCCCGAGAAGTTTACAGAACGTGACCCAAGAGGGGTGTGTGTGTTTGTGTGCCGAAAAGGAGGGAAAAGTTGCAAAAATTTTCGTTAGCAAATGATTTCCATCCAACTGCTGGGGGGGGGATAACACCGACCTCTTCCCTCGCAATGGGATCGGATTGAAAGCCGGTATAAACTCCGACGTGTGGGCTTAGGTTTATCTCGGCGTTCGCCGGCCGTGCCAGTAGTTCTGGTGTAGCTTTCCGGTGGGTTCGAGCTTGAGGCAAGGCACATCCGGGATGAACCCGGAAACAACCGGAAGGAAGCAGCAGCAGCAGCAGACGAACCCGAGTAAGCTCCGAATTCGCTACGTTTGATGAAACGCTTCAGAGAGTGACGATGACGATGGTGATGATGGTGATGTTGATGGTGTTGGTAGAGTTGATGATTTGCTACCACTTCCCGGTAGCGCTCGAGGACGCTGGCAGGGATGCTGGGGACTCGGTCGCACCACAAGGATAACGATGATAACGACGCGCCGACCTACGAGGACCTCGATTACAACGACGTCGATGATGATGTCGATGATAATACCGTGTCGTGAACGAGTGGAACCCCCTCAGCCCGAGTGCTGATTACGTTGGCGGGTTTTAAAGCCGTGCCCTCGTGGAAAACGCTACAAGCTCATCGCTTTTCCGGGCCTCACGTGCTCCCGAGCGATTGTGACGGTGTGTTAAAGTGCGCGCACAGAGGTTCGATCAGGGCTTTGTTTTGTTTCTAAGTGGCTTTCGTGGAAAACGAAAAGAAAAATTTACCACCAACCGGTGAAAACAGTGATTTTCCCATCCCTCGTGTCAGTGCCAGTTATAGAGGCAAATGAGCCCCTGAAAGAATATATGAAGATACCGAAAAAAGAAAAATCAACCTAAACCCATTTCAATCCATTGGCTCGAAGCAAGCTTTAGCCAGCCCAAGTTCGTTGTGGTCGGAAAAACGCTCGCGGAAAAGCGAGCTTCTGTTCCCGGCACGATTTGAGTCAGTGTGCTGCTGTGTTTGTTCGTCCTCCACCGTATGTTGTTGTTACAGTATTCATCCTGGCCCGGCCCTGGACTCAATTAAAATCATTAAATTGAAGATAAACGGAAAAACGACGAGGCCCACGGGTTCGCACGGATTGGGGCACGGAAAAACCGGCAAACCGGTACCGCGCTGGAATGTAGAAGCGGTTGAAAAAGTTAGAAAATCATTATCTACGGAAGAGATCGAGGGGCGAAAAAATACCCAAACCGACAACCAACCTCGGGGTCGGAGCTTAAAAGTGAAAGAGGACCCGCGCCCGGATTCAAATATAGATAGCAAAAACGATCGACAAGAATCTCGGGTCGGTGAAAAAATAACGAACCGGGAGATTAAGCTACCGGCAGTCAGCGCGAACCAGCGAGCAACGTGTGTTTTGCAGCCAAGTGCAGCTTCCGGGAAGGCAGTAAGTCAGAGAGAGCTTAATTTTGGTTTTTTTTAGTTAAATTTGTTGGCTTTTCGCTACATTTTCTACATCCACTTGGATGGAGTTCAGTTCCTTTTTACGTACGATGAGAAGTGAAATTTCTTTTACTTGCAGTTGCTAGATTTACACTGCTGGTTTGTATTTTTTGCAACCGTTGAAAATTCTGAGATTTTAGTGACTGTTGTGAAAATACTTTCGGTGGCCTTCGTAAGCGAGTATTACTTGTGAATATTCATCACCAACGGATTCAAGAAGATGAAAATTGCGTTTTTGTTTTGCATACGATTTTACATTTCATCTAAAGCTAAAGCTACCGGCAGCCCGTCCGAAAAAAAATAACGGTTTTAATTTTCGTTCTGCCATTCCATTTTTTGACCAACTAACCCTAAGCTCCCCGAAGAGATGGAACTGGTGGAAAACTTTTTGCCCATTCAAACACAGTCGGATGTAACATTCGGGGGTCAGTGAAGGGTGCTTCAATCCGACAGTGGATGAGTTTTCAGCAGAAGGGCACGAGGGAAGAGGGTGGAAAAAATGAAATCATTTCCGTTGGTTCGTTTGTTCGGGGTTTTCCCCGGTTGCCGGCCGGCATCTTTCATTTCAACGAGTGCCAAAAGGTTGGGCAACAAGGATAGTCCCACGGAGGACGTTGCCAGATGATGATTATGGCGATGATGATTATGTTGATGATGACGATGGCAACAGGGTCCGACAAACAATGCATTAAAAATAGCATTATTGATTTTTATGTCTACATCGGGGGAAATCGTTTCCATCATGGTTTGTGATAAAATGAGTGATTTCTCTTGCAACTGGCTGGGGATGAGAATATTTAAGAAATCAGTTGAGAGATTCAATTCACAAGTAAAACAAATTTCCAGGTCCTCAATAGTGAAAAAATAATATGTTTATTACTAAACTTGTTATTTATCATGTTATGAAACAAAACTACCAAAAGCTGGAAGCTATTTTTTTGTTAAGACTACATAGCCAATGATTTTTTAATAAAATTAACAACGTAATACATTTTCTTTTTCGAATATATCAGAAGAAACCCAATAAACAAAGCCGTATTAGACGTAAAGATTATAGAAGTATTTAATCATGTAATAATTCAGCACAACAGGAATGTGAGTTCATAAAGCAAATGTAGCATAACTATAACATTAAGCACGATTTGAAAACCGTCTTGTTCCAGTATGGAAAAAGGAAGCTTTTACTTTAGCCCTAGTTGATGAAAGACGTGTTAGCCTTTATTTACCAAACGACGGCACCATTCATCGAGGTGCTATGATACCCTTCAAATACGTACGTGGAATGTGTGAGTTCCTTTATTAATTTTTTTTTCAATTCAACTCGCTATTTTATTTCCGCGTCAGGAAGCGTATCTCAGTGGCAACATTTATTCAACCGGGCATTGCGCGAACGGTGGTTCCCGTTTTTCCGACCGCTTTCATAGCCGCACGGTCACACACGGAATCGATGACTTTCCCGGTGCATTCGCCGGCCGGTGAATAAATTTTCCACCGAACGGTGAGGGCGCAACAGAGGGAAGGAACATGTCGATAATCCTGCCGGTGTAGTTTGTGTGTGTGTATGTGTGTGTGTGCGAGAACGGTTCGGCGGGAAATGAATGGGAAACCGGAACAGAAACCGGAACCGTTATCAGATTGCGTACCAGGCAGCAGCGAACCTTCGCATGGAGGCGCAGTCATAAAAGTGTCCTTTCGGTGCCTATCGTAAATGAGACACCCTAATGAAAGGACACTATCCAGATGTTATGGGCTTGCAAGCTCTCCGACGTGACGATACTATGGACCTCGTTCCGTGCCTTCCGTGGTTTGGGGAGGTGGTGGAGTAATAATGAGCGTCTCGGAAAATATCGATTTTAATTTATATTCACTCCGGTCCACCATCAGTCCCGGTTCCTTTCCCGACCGCACAGCGAGGAAAACTGGAAAATGAGACCACTCTGGCGCGCTGGCGTCCAATAAACGGCCCACAGTAGACCAATCGGAGGAATGCAAATATGATGTATGCGGGCATAAAAGCCCGGTGCATGCCAACCGCCAGCGCTTTGTACGAAGCGGTGGTCCTCGCGAGGCATGCATTATGCGACCACTTTCACACACACCCGCCATTGCCTGCCTTCCCGCGCCGATAATGGTGTAACGATAATGTCGGAAAAGTGGTTTTTGCATCGCATGCCGGCGAGGTTCATTCGGAATGACACGAAGAACGGTCCCGATGATGTTAACCAGTGCAGTGTTGCACTTTCCCATGCTTTAGCGTTCGATTGTGTGCGCGTGTTTTTCCATCGCTTTTGGGTTGGGTGGGAAGGAATGCACGATGAATATTATAAGCATGCCCATATTCATGCCGAGCAAATTTCCATGTCAGGCGATTGGTTAACTGTTTTGATTCGATATCATGACCATTGGCGAGCTAACGTGTACATGTTGTGACATTTTAAACACAGGTAGCAACAGAAGGAATTTTATTTATGTTCCTCGAGTGAAACTTATGCCACCTAAATGCCATTTAGTTCACCTTTTCAGAGATGTAATAATTATGATTATCATCGTCCAGCTGCTATCATTTTTATGCATCATAAAAGCGAATATTTTTTACCTAGGACAAGCAACTCAAACATAACGATGGAGTTTATAAGCCTCGCTATAAAGATCCTCTGATCCAAAGGAGAATTTTCCAAACATAACATTCAATCCTTGAAACGACTCGTAAAGGATTATCTCCATCGTTGAACGCGAAAACGATAAATGATATTCGTACGTCAATGCTTGATAGAAGACATAAAATAGTCCAGAAAGAAAATTTCTCCCGCGGAAAAATATCGACAGACCAGGCACAACTACCAAGGAATGCTCTTTTGCAGGGCAGTGTGTTACGTTTCACCGAGAACGGAATCCAAGGATAACATATCATCCGACTGTGTCTTGTTCATATATTGATGGTTTATTCCTGGGTGCTCTCGGGGGTTTCTAGGATAACCAGAGGAAACGCGCGGGGAAACGGGGCCGGGAAACATGCTTCCAGTTGGAGAAATGTGCCTTTTTCGCCGAGTCGTGACTGCTGAGCCCGAAGCCATTCCAGCTACGAAACATATGTTGCATGAAATTATTATTGCTGACTTTAGACTTTTGACTGTCGAATCCGGAACGTGTTCCCTTGGCCTTTCCTCCGAACCTGGCTGTCCGTAGCGCAGTATCGAAACGGTTACGACCGCAGCACGATCCCGAAAGAAAGATAGAGACCGGAATACCGCAAGTGAAGACACACCACCGGAAGAAGATCGACTAAGTTCTTGTGTATTTGTGTCACGGTTTGTTCAATGTGATGAAGCCGAGGGGTGTCAGGGTGGGGGTGGTACCGGAAAATGGGAAACCTAGAACATCCTTAGCCGAGGCAGCATATCGGCAGGGTTGGGGTGAACAAAAACACGCTCCACCCTTGGAGGGAGTCGAAGCCACCGTATCATGCAGGAATTTCAAAAGGATAATAGGATTTTATTATTTCCAAGGTTGCTGTATATTAACATTTTTCCAGCCACACCGCCCTCCTTTTTTACCCTCCAGTTCGGGAAAAGAAGACACTTCCAGAGCAGTGAGCATGAAAACGGCAAACGAAAGGTTTTTCCTCCTGGGAATGGGATTTTTGGAAGGTTTTCTCTGGAACCATCTTATGCGCTATTCCTCCTCTTGCTCGCAAGAGGCCTTTCCGGGTTTTCTGACGTGGTTGGGTATTTTTTCGGACTGTCGATGTTGACGATTCGGGCCTGCCCTTCGGTGCTCCGTTTGCAAGGCAGCTTCCAGTCTGTGTCATGTGTGCTTTATGACTTCCAAAACTCCTTGCCATGGGCTTGCGGTATTTGAATTTTCCTCTTTCATAGCAAAATATTTTATTAGGAAATAATTTGGTTTCATCAACTTGAAAAAAAAAAAATGCTCCTCTCCCCCTTGCCAACATGAAATGTCTTATACCTATTCAATGAACAGAATCGATTGAACAACATTTATTGATTGAGTGCATGCCAGAGTAATGTGTGCTTAATACAGTATAATTTCATTTGATGAAAATAGCATTTCTATCGGCTCTGATTTTTGTTTCTAGCTTGACTTATCTTGGGAAAAATTAAAAAATGTAAAAGATCGTGGAGCCTCACTTGATATTTTTATGAATTCCTTGCTCAGAATAATAGTTGCTCTTCGCAAAGAGTTCATGTTGTGGATTTGTTTTATTTTCATTCTTCAATCGTGAACAATTCCGACCCGTGCACTCCGGAGTAAACGGATTGGTAAACGTTTATGATTGCGAAAGTGGCTGCTCTTCAGTCGAATGCTCTTAGCTTGCTCCATATAAGTCTCAACAACGTTTCGCTTCGACAATAATTGGCTCCAGGAAATGAACCAGACTGGCTCCCATGGAAAGGTCATCTCCAAGATGGTTCGCTGAGTCAGCCGTAAATGGAAAAGCTGCTCCGTGGAAGGCAAGAAAAGAGATCCAAATGTCTTAAGAAATAGAAAAACAAAACCGTTCCTCTCGCAACGGTCGAGAGGTGAATGTGAACGCAGAACGGCATAAATAATGCGTTTGTTTATCGATTTTCACCAACGATTTCTTTTTCCATCTAGAAACGACTGGGTGAAGTGTTTTTCTCCGAATAGAACACCTGTGAGCAGCAGTTTAGAATAAGTTAGCAAAAGGAAGCACGCTGTTCATCTTCGAAGAAGCGCAAGTTTCAGCAGGCATGTTTTCTCAACATTTCCTTTAATGGTATACAAATAAACTTTGTACCGAGAAATTGAGCAAGAGGAATATCTCAAACTACTGCAACATTATACTATGGCACAGATACACAGACATTTAGTTTTCAAAACGAAACCTTCATGTTGAAGATTTTTCAGTAATCTTAAGAAGGTTTAATGATTCATATATCTAAATAATTGTTTGTTGCTATTAAACAGTGAGCAAAATACCTGTAAAAGCAACCCCATTTCGTTAAGTTCTTAACATACTGTTTATTAAAGAAGCTCTATATTATTTTTCGAAGATAACTTACTTTTTAAACACACGGATTTAGAGATATTCACTAGTGATGGTGCATTGACCATTTTTTATCGAAAAGATTATTGTTTTTATTAACGAAATTTCTATAAATGAATTTTGAAAATGCAGGTGCGTTTGTGTGAATTTTGCTCACTTTATTTGCCTCGATTAGTATGTTTCGTTTGCTTGTTAAATATTCTCCATATTCTATAACCATTTTCCAGACCCATTTCAAAACCCAAGCTCATTTTTATTGCAATTGATTACTGCTAGAAAGGCAACTTAAGGCAGATTTATGATATTGGCTGCATCGAAATGTCATGTTACATTCATCTACCGTGTCGCAGCTATCATAATTTAAATGGAAAACAGTACCCACTGCCATCAATCGCAACCGACCATTTTTCCAGCTGATCTCGCTTTGGGTAATAAATTCCAGCTGATAATTGATAGGTAATCAATTTTGATGCGTGCGGTGCATTAATTCTACCCGGCTGCGGTGTCACCCCGTGACGCCAGTTTCACCAGATGATGCATCCCGTATATAGCAAAAATGTCAGATGCACTATAACACGCAACATGAAAAGAATTGGTTGGAAAAAGGTGATCCAAAAAACCGTTTTATTTCGGATCCATTTCCCATAGAGGCAGATTTTCACACGCTCCCAATAAAGGACCGGTGCACGGTCGTTGTGGAAAGGAAGGTGGTGTTGGTGGTAAAAATAGATTATCACATCAAACGATTTTCCCCATAAATTGAACAAACAAAACTTGCCACTCCCGCACCCCCACACACCCACAAACACATTCATTTCCCATGACGATGGCGGCGCGTTTCGGCGTTTTGCATTTATTTGCACGTAAAGTTTGATTTTCCGTACGAAATTTATTTATGCAAATGTCGGTCGGTTGGATGATTCGCGTGGGTTTTTGGTTATTCCATCGGTTTTGTCGGGCTCGAGCGAGAGAAGCGTAAGCGTGACGCAACAGTGCATACCATACTATTCCTGGCCGCCCGATGAAACAGACTCGATTTTTGCATACGAAACTTTTTCTGCTTTTCTCGTAAACCAACTGAGTTATTGTTTTTGCGCTGAGTGTGTTTTCTATTTTTGTTTTGCTTTAATGGACTGCTAGAGAAAGTTTGTTTAAATATATGGCAACTTGGCCGACATTTCAATCTATCGATTCGAACTACGGTTGACGTATTCACTCCGAATCAAAACGGGATTAAATGCTGCAGCACTTTTTTTCCTCGAAATGGATGTGGTTTTTCTGAAACTTTAACCGAAAACCCGTCCGCCCAAAAACAAACCTTTCCGTGACGGGCCTACGTTCGTTGTGGCAAAACAGGCCCGTGTTACAACGGACACACCTTTTTTGAGGACACCTCCAACGCACAGAACACGCGAGAAAACCAATGGACCGGAAATGCGTTTGCGTGTTACGGTTCGTGCTGCGGTCAGTGGTTCTGTCATTCGGTTCAGCGGTTCGTTGGGGCGCGGGTAAAATGGGGATTGATTTTTGGTGACGGCCGCCCCGAGTCGGTTTCGGATCAGCAAAATCAAACAAAATTATTTCCGGAACCGGTCAAACCACAATTCGGTAGCTTTTCTGCCTTTAAGCGACACCGCCTGGTGTGGTGGGAAATGGGGTGGAAAAAAGCACTACCATTGTTGCTTTATTGTTATTGATTGACATGGTTGAGGTATTGAGCTGCGAGAAGAACTGTTAAAAACCTTTAAGATAAATCAATGCAGCAAAAATATGGGAACATTTTTCTCGTTTCTGAAAAAGAACGTTTAATCTGCTCTGCTTCAACCAAACTATCTATTGTAAACTAATAAATTTACTTTACCGCGTTCCCGTGGCCTATGGTTTTCAAATCGATACCCCATACATCATAACTACACTATCCGCATGACATGCCAGCAATTATAGCAAACGCGGCGTACCTCCAAACTAACCGCTAAATACATAATCGTGGCCAGCAGCCGAGGTCTAACCTCCAGTGTTCCGTCGCTACTTTAAACGCTATCACTACAAAATTAACTTAAGTGAAGTTGTCACCATAAATTACCCGTAACAAAGTCGCGCCATGGCGCTCCGGTGCAGGTGCTGCACCCGCAGGACCCGGAGGACTTGCCTACCGACAGCGACGCCCTGGACGACTGGTTCGTCGAAACGGTACTAATTTCAATTAGCAGGATTCAATTAACGCTAATGAGATCACTCTCGCCAACGCTGCCATAAATACTTTCGCTGCAGAACGGCACCGCGACGAGGGCGACGACTCGGAAGAGGGCACTGAAGCTAAAAGCGACCTCATCAAGTGTCCAAAGGAGTGAGGTTCTTGGCGGAAGGGGCTAGCACGAGCACGAGGCAGCTTGTGGGGAATGGGAATAAATCAAATTTACTGGCTGTAAAAACAGCGTACCATCACCACCGAGGGGAAGTGGGTTCGGATGACATGGAGTGCCGCCTGGAACTGAGCTGCCCGGAAAACCGATCCGATGACGGTACATCTAGAACATCATCCATCAGATTCTTTCTTTGTGCCATTTTCAAATCTGCTGAAAATCACTCGTTTTTCCATCGTGGCGGGAAAAAATAAAAAGCGCAAACAAACGAGCAGAAGTCGTGAAAAATGATCCGAAGCAAGAAGCCACTTCCTTGACGCCTCAGCACATAAAGTGAGGAAAAGTGCAAGAAATAAAATTAAATGGCACGCACATTTTCCCGGCCCTGCAACAATGTCCGGTGATGTGGTGATGGGTACAAGTGTTTTCATTATTTTTAACAACCGCGCTAATATACTCCGGCTACACAACGCAATTTGACGCTGCTGTGTGTTTGTTTAAAAGATAAAACGGATCCCGGGCAGGAAAAGTCAAACCGGGCGGTGGTAAAAGCTGGCTGATGTTGAAAAACGATCAACGGGCACACGGACAGACGCACAGCTGGGCGGATTTTTCACGACCCAAGAACGTCAGACAGGATCGGGAAACACGGGTGGAACTCTTTTCTAAACATAATTAATTTTATAGCCAATCATAAAATTGATTAAATTTATCCCATCCATCCATCCATCTAGCGAAGCGTTGAGATGTCGATTTTCCAACCACCTTTTCCCTCGGAGTCTTTTCAACACTTGCACCCCGACCGGAGGTTTCGACGGAAAACATCCATCCGCTTGTTGCTAATGGTGTACTTTTTCATTATCATGCTCCTTTTCTGACGATTTTCTTGACTGGAAGAAAAAAGATGACACACACTCTGACGCATCGAAGCGAATGCAGTGGAGGCGCCTGGTACGCCGTGTGAAATGTGGATAAGATTTTCCTTTTTCCCCCAGCATTCAGCCCTAAGTGTCTCTCTCAACACCTCCAGTAATGGTGATGGGGCGCAATGGTGATGGGGCGCAATATCGAAGAAAAACGGGTTTAATGGTACTCTAATGAGTTCGTTTTTGTCACACGCGTACTCAGCGAACGAAATTGGCGATTGATCGATTCGATGGGAAATCGAGAGAAAAAACACCATTGAAAACGAAAAACACATGCTCAAAGACCGTGTATTTCTGTCAGTTCTCGATGTGAAAGGAAATGGATTTCATCTGGCAGAAGATGATGCGACCTTTCGAACCATTTGGCAGCAGCTTTCACGGCTGACTCGTGTTTATTTTTCAACAGCGACCCTTGGAATGCATTCGGGAGGGATGGGGAAATGGCTTTTCACTGGCGAAACTGAACATGAACACATATGGTGACGTTGCTCATCTCGGATTATTCATCCACGAGCAGACACGGCGTCGATGGTGGCAACACATTTGGATGTTTTATTTTCTGCGTCAACTGTCAACACTTCACTTACTTTTTATTATGAGTGGAAGCAAGTTTTCCTTACCCTCCACCCTCCGGATTTCCCTCAATAAATGCGTTACGCTCGAAATAAAGTTCTGTCAATTCACTGAAAGAACGTACACGTCAGACGATAGAAGTTTTTGCAACAATTCGACATTTGACACGTTATTCTTTTATGTTGCAAAGTTTTGAATATTGAATTGGTACCCTCCTTATCCTTTATCAAAGACATGAACACGTCATAAAATGACACTTGCATACTTTTTGACTGTTATGATTTGTACTTAAGCGATGGAATTTAACAAATTTTCCACATCTTTACCTTTGTTTCGTACTGCTCAATAAAATTAATATTACTTTCATAAGCTACGTAAACTTTCAAATTGATTTCCCATCATTGCTTGTGACTGTAGAACAAACATTGCCGCCCCAAAACCCTTGAACATATTTACTCAACTCGATCGGTTCAGGATGTAAATAAATCAAATCATAACGAAAACTCATTTATCGCACCACCAAATATTGTCCCTCCCCGGAAACCTCAACATCCTCTACGTAATCTCCCTACCGTTTTGGGAGGAAACTAAATAGTGAAACACATCAAAGGGAATCGCGTGCGCACCCGGTTCTGCTTAATTAGTTTGCTATTTAATTTTGGGTGCCACTATCACTCACCGCACGCCGAAAGCAATTCAATTGCTTCGTGCCCTTAAATTAAAGCACACGGAGGACTCCCGTTTTGGCGGTCATGCGTAACATTTTCCCAGCCATCGGCAACACACTCGACTCGCTCGGACGGAGGTCCCGTTTTGGTTAAAACCCTCCGAATCTTTCCCACGGTCGGACGGCATTTTCACTCGCTATTTTCCAACCGCTTTTTCCCGCGCCAGGAACGGTGACCGAAAATGGGATGAAATTATTTATGTTTAATTTGCACAGTCCCTTTAGAGTAACATCCTTTTCTGGGGCGTAATTACTCACGATAATGATGGTGCCATCGGTGCGGAAGGCCGTCGGCGGCATTTTCCCTTCCGGTAGCGACCCCGGAAACCGGTTGTTTCTGGTGACATCAAAAAGCTTCCGGAACTCAGCAAGAGGGATGGCGGAAAAGACCATTTCAAAGACCTTGCGAAACATGCTCTTGAATGAGTTTTTAGGTACACACATTTGCCACACAACTGGGGCAACGTTTTTCGCAGTGTTTTGGATGAGATTCCGGATGAATTTGTACACATTTTCCGGGGAAGTTTCTCCACGCATCCAAAGGACATCAAGGTGGAAACCTAACACCCCAAAGGTGTGTCTTATTCCCCTCACGCATAGTTCACTCCACGGGGTGAGAAAAGCCTGCAACGACACTATAGTTATAGTTGTCGTGTTAGTATCCCAGAAACTCCCGCGTCGTATCACGCCCTGGAGTGTGCCAAGATCTACATAAACATTGCCCAAAATAAACAAGGTCCCCACCTTCCGAAACCGGGCGGAATCAGGTCGCATGGAAGGGGATGAAACCCGCAAACCGGAAGCGATCCAAAGACGACATCGACTTTACCCTAAACATCGCTTTGGGGGTGGTGAAAATGAGGTGGACAGGAGCGGGACGATGGAATGGCAAAAGATAGGCGACTGCGTTAAAATTATCATTTATATTCAAAACATATTTCCAACTCTCCAGATTCGCATAAAATAAATATTTTTCCGTACACCTTTACTGCTCCACTCGGTTGCGGGTGCGGGTGGCAAGGAAAATCGTGGGTAGTGGGCTGGAACCTTTCGCGGGCAGGGAAAATCGGGGCCAGAGGGTTCCCTCTTCCTCTTGGGTTTGCAACGGGAAACTAGAGCACCGCTAACGCACGGGCAAAGATTTAGGATTAGGGCGAAACGTTCGTGAAGGGTGGGAGTGAAAAAAAGCCAAACGAGGGTTTGGGAAAATCACACCGAAATGCGGAAAGTGCTGTGGCCTCGCTGTGTCGTGATTTTCTATGCAAATATAATTTTCACTACGCTGTGACCTCATCCTCATCCGTGTCGGTTGTCGTGATTGGAGACTCGATTCCATTCGATTTGGTCTGACGATTTTCCGGATGTGGTGGGAGTTTCTTTCGCTTTTTTTCCTTCCTTTGGAGCGGTGGGGTTGGAGTATAATGAGAAAAATAATTTCGTTCATTTATTATGCGCTCCAGTTCCCGTCCGTTCCCGTTCGTTTGTTGCGATGTACACTGCGGTTTTCTTTCCGCCAAATATATATTTTTTGTATCTTCTATTTCCTTCGAACCTCACACCAGGACACGTTTTCCCGTTCGATCTTCATTGTGCGTCACCAATGTCCGCATCCTCGTTGACGGAGTGACGAAGGGTGGCTTCTGTTTTCCTAAGCCACGATGGGGAAGCCACCGCTAAGCAATCGTTTCCCGCGTTGTTTCCTTCTGTTTGACGAAAGGAAAAATACGGAATGTGTATCCACTCAATCTTGAAACGGATTTTCCCTCGAAGACAACCGCCTGAAACCGATAGTGTAGGAGGGGGGGCAAACTGGGAAGTGCGGATCGGATCGAAGTATAAAACAAAACGGATACGAACCGAACGACGACAGTGGGTCGCAACCGGGACGGAGTGACAAACTGCCAAACTGTTTTCCTGTGGAAATTCTACCACCATCAAGTAAGGTTTCCATCAGTCCCAAGGGCGAGTAAGCGTGGCTTTCTTGTGCCTGCTTGCTGTGGTGTCCGGAAAATGGCAGATCCGAGCCATTCTCACCCGCCCGCAACGGTGGTAATCTGATTTTATCGTGGAAATTGAGATTTAACCGAGAATTATCGCATTTTTATTCAAATAATGTTTTCCAGATTAGATAAATTTATTGGCCTTTGCTCACTCTGGGTGGGACGCAGGAAGGGGGAGGGTCTCACCCCAAACCGGAAGTGTCGCATTTAGTACAATGTTGCTGAGGGTGTAGAAAGCACGTCAGCCGCACAAAAGCTCGTCCCTTTTCCGGTCTTAAGATTACTGCTCTCGGGATGAAGTGTGAGAACATGCGGGAAAACAGCCGCGTTACCATTTCGATCCTGTTATCAAGTGAGGATTTTCCACTCCACGCCTCATCCGCGCATATGCTCCGCTGCGTGCATTCGGTGTATTGTTGTTATACCCGACAGCTTTGCAGCTTTTCCGCTTAAAACCCGGACCCGAAGTACGAACAACTTCTGCTACTTCAACTGCTGTCGGTGACACGAACACTTCAAGAAGTTTCAATAAGAAGCGCCTTTTTCCGGGGACATTATCACTTGGCTGCTGGTTTTGGACGTGCACACACACACACTCCCCTTCCGCCCACACGGGAAAGGTCCAAAAGGGGAGGAAAAATTTGAATATTTTTGCCATTACTTTTAGCATAAAACGATTATGTCCCTGGTGGAAATATGTTACTTTTTCGGAAGGCACTTTCGCCTTCAGCCTTCACCGACGGGACCCCGTTTCCACCCGGCGGACGTGCGATTGTTGTGATTAGGGTGGATTGAGCGAGCACTATCTGCAAACGAAGGCGAAAAAAGAAAACATCAGAGGGTACGCTTTCATTGTTGCTTTTATGTGCCCCGTAACGTACGGCTTACGGTGAGATCGGATTGCTCTCTGGGACGTATGCATGTTTGGATGTCAGTTTCGAGTGGGGTTGTCGTACGTCTTTCGGGCTGCGAATGGGTTTTTCAAGTTTATCAGATAGATTGGAAGCAATTTAACGGAAATGAAAGATAAACCAGAGTATGTATGGGTTCTGCTCGATAAGCCTTTCATTTCAAAGTTGGTTTATTTTCATATAAGTAATTTCATGCTTTCAGCAAAGCAATTCAAAAGGAGATCATGCATTAATTTTGTTGCAATAAACACAATATCATGGTACGCTCTTATCTTTTATTGGAAAATTTTACGATTGAAACCCATCGAGTAAATATTTTAATTATACTCTAATCTGTAAAGCAAGAAAAGAGTCAAAAGGTTCGTTTTGACCAAACCTGCATCTGATCAAATTGAATAAATTTGAGTGGAATATTTTTCGCATCTTTTCACGTAACATTCCAAATGTTGTACCGTGTGATAATTAGCAAAAGCAGCCAAAGATTTAAAGCCATATGGTCCTCTTTCCAGTATTCCTCTTTAAAACCCCACCGACATAAGCTTAAATTCAATCAGGACAAGCTTTTGCTCCAGTTTCACCGTCAGCTTCCGACTGCCCACCGCTTACCGGACTTGCTAAACAGACCGAACATAATCCATAATAAATTCATAGCAGCAAAAAAGGATCATGGTGCAACTTTTATCAGCTCCAGCCGTCCGGTTCGTTGAGAGTGAGCTCGCCGGCACTCTTCAGGCCCGAGTGACGGGTCTAAAGTTTTCCCATAAAACGCTCATTTACCGACTATTGTTTCATAATTGATCGCACGGAATAATCAATTGGGCCGATGAGAGATGTCTTTTTAATAGGGAGCGGGAAAGAGTTGACCGGCTATCGTGAGGCAACGCGGAGGCTTAAGAGCGAGTTGACATTTTAATAAAGGTTAATAACTCAGGATGGTGTCGGATAAACTTTCCACCTTCCTCTTATTCCGAGGCGGGTGGGTGAAAATGCTTTCAGTAGGTAGGAAAATTGTCCTGCGGGATAAGTGAGATGTTACACTCGAAAACAGGCCTCCGAAGTTCCGACGTCGGTTGGCTAATTGACAAAAAAGACGACAGCTCAAAGGAAAGCGAATGGAACGCATTATCCAAATGTATTCAGTCCGGAAAAACGTACGTGTACGATGGGGGGAGAGAAGTGTGGACCGTCGTCCCTAGAATCGGAGGCCCTTCTCATGTTACGGAATTTAATTACTTCTAGAAACTCCCGGGACAGCTCTAACACCGCCATCCTCCTTGAAACCTTATCTCCACCTAAGGTAGAAAATGTTCTAAGAAGCAACTGGCAAAAGAAGACGTCCTTCCCGACGAGCAGGACACCTCACTCGAGTGAATTCCAGATCCTAACTCTTAGGCCCGATGGGCCGTTGGAGCACATTAAAATCAGTTTCCCCAAAATATTTCCCACCTCCACGCTCGGAGGATTTTCCCAAACGTCACGAAACCTTTCCACTTCATCACGTACTTCCCCAGCCCGTCGCTCTTTACAGTACGCTTTTCCATTCTCGAGGGAGAAGGGGCCATCTGCATAGAGTCCCTATAGCTAACCCCCCTCCCCTATCCTCAACTTTCTTTCCCTTAAACTCCCCAGAGGTGTTTTATGCCTCACTTTTAGAAAGCAATAAGCACTTGCTCCCGAGTGAACATTTCACCTATTGTCATTCACTGAATGGGCGAGAACAACAGGCACATTTTGAGGAGGATAGCATTTTCCGGTCAGTTCAAGGTGTGCTGACAGAAGCCGTTGGGACGTTAGGAGACCAAGGCCCGTTACACACCGTTTTTCCACAAAACCGAAAGGGACGAAAGTTCGCTCCTTGACTTGCAATTACAAAGCTTTTCATTTTTCGTTTATTAAATAAATGAAGGGGATGCTTGAGAGTTTTCCTGCCTTCGTTTGAATACGTCCCGTCCCTCGGCCATCCTCTGGAGACACGTTGCCGTTTCCTACCGTTCTCGAGGTCGCTACAAAAAAAGGAGCCAACGAAGGTAAAAGTGAATGAGAAATTTCTCCAACATGTTTTCCTACCCAGACTGCATGCCTGCCTTCACACAAACACACATTGCAAACGTTGACTGTAAATGAGGAAAAATACCATCATTGTCAGCGAAGGAAAATCAGCTCCACTGAAGTGCTCCGGCTGTTTTCTTGTCGCACAGCATGCAGCCGCGCCCGTTTTGCTGCTTTGCCTCTGTTTGCAACAAAAGGAGCAAAATAAAGACCTACCACCGAAGCCGAACCGAAAACCATGCTGCCGAGCGTAGTCGTCAGCGGAAAACGACAGTTTAAGCAACTCGTGTTTTTGGTATGCTGCCAGTCCCATGTCCATGTTGGACCTTCTGCTCAAGCCCATTTGAGCAGACCGTAACCGTTGAGAGCGAAGGGTATGTTTGGCTGTAGGCCGTAAAATAATTGTAATGAAAAGCGTTTTTGCGGTGTAAAGTCTTAATAAGGGTCCACGATATAACCGTCAATTTTTATGAGCACCTTGTCGAGGCGAGGGGGTGTTGGTTTTTAAGGAGATTTTTCTGCACAGCTTGAAACTCTCGCTAAACGATGTCATAATTGAAGCGAGTGTAGAAACAGATGTTTGAAAATGTTCATGCAACGTCGATGTTCATTTTAATTATGCATTTCGCACTCGTAAATTCCTTGGAGCCTTTTAAAATAATCGAACAACATCGGCATGTGCAGCTTAAAAGATTCTATGAAACTAAAAGTCTCGAAAAATTAGCAAAACCTATAAACACTGTTTGGATTTTTATCAGTTTTAGAACATTCCTTTTCCTTTGCTCGAAACAGTCACCAATACTAAACTTACAGCCACAAGGATTCAGACGACAGTTTAATTATAAAACTCGCCCAACCTCAAAGCCACCCGACAGAAGATAACGTCCTTTAATTTTGTCCTTTCACTGCGGTTTCTCAACCTCCCTTGGATGTGAACTTACTGTGTGAGAGTACAGAAAGCAAACGGACAGAAAGAAGATTTTATTGTAGAGATATATGGGAGCAAGTCGGCAGTGCATTTGTAAAGGTTCTCCCAACCGGGTTGTTGCGAAAATCATCCGTCACGTGTAGTTTTCATCATTTTCACCAAAGTGTAGCTTAAATAAAAATGACTCTGAAAATGGTTGGATTTTCAGCATTTTGACGAGTTTTCTTCCGCTTGGAGGTTCCCGTCGTCCTTAGGGATCGTCCGGGAACGTAGTTTTCCCATTCAGCTTCAAATGACCCGAGCGTAATGTACCGAGTGAATGTGTGGCGTGGATTGGTAAAACCATACAAACACTCACCCGAGCACATAAATTTATGTCGGATTTTCACGCTGCTCCACTACTAGCTGCTGCTGCTGCTGCTTCGGTCGTACATCTTCCGTGAAATATTTCGCTCGCCCACAGAAGACGGATTGACCCCGCGCGCGCACCCCACTGTTTCATCGACTTCACCCACAAGGCTTATTTCATGCAGCCCATTCCCGTGCGCCGTAAGCGGCATTATTTGTTATGTTTCATGCTTCTTAACATTATCCTTATCGGCTTAGTGGTCCGCTGAAAGGGAAAAGAATGGCGGGAAAGTATAAAATGTTCTACTGGTCAAAGATTGAGCAGGGATAGAGAAACCAGGCACAATCTTCCCCTAACAGGGGCTTTCGGAAGCCGCGAGGAACGATATTGCTTGCCACAAAAGCTTCTTAAAATCCGGCACCAGTTCTCGCTAGCTGCCGTCCTTCTTAGGCCTTACAGAAGAAAACTCGCAAAAGTTGTCACAAAAACATTCGGTTTTTATCACTCGCCCGTTGGGGGAAAAAAGTTTCGGCAGTCTCTCTTGTGCTTTTTTTTTTGTCCATCATTTCTTTCACTGCCACGCTGCACTTGCGTTCTCGGTGCAGAGGGTTTTTTTTTTGCCCCGGAGAGCAGAAAACTTTTATATTTTTTCGGAAGAGATTTTTTCCTTTGGAGACTTTGTAGTGCAGGCCGGGTGCCAAAAAGACGGACAGGACTAACGAAGAAAAACCCAAGTGTCAACAGCTAACAATTGTAGCATTATACGGGGAAGAAGAGGGCGACTCACAGTGGTGAGAAATGTTATAGAAAAGTTTCTTCGTTCAGAGGAAGAACTTTGGCTGGTCACCAACTGGTTTGAGCTGAACGGAGGCGGCGACAACAGCCTCCCGAGCTTCGGGCGGATGTTTTGAGGTTACGCTTGTTTTTGCTTCGTGGCGTATCTGTGTCTTGAGCTTAACTACTTTCTGGGGGTGACCGCAAGGAAAGAGAACTGAACTTTAGCAAAAGAATTTCTTTTACGCCTTGTTTGTTATCAACATTTTCTTTTATTCAAAAAACAAGTTGAGACGATTAAACAAAAAACAATTGTCGAGTAAAATTACTATTGAAATGAATGTTTCAATAGAACTGATTTAATACCAATGTTCATCAACTTATTTGATTTATTTAATATTATTTATCCTTCACGGGGTTTATTAATTTACAGAATACTAACTACGTAATAAAAAATCTACAGGCTATGGAAGACATTGCGTTCAAACTCTTTTAACCAGCTTTACTGGGATTCCGCAAGTTGGTCGAAGAACGAGATCTGCCTTATATCGGACCTGATCCGTCGTCTCGCCCGGCAGAATACGGTAGCTGGCCAGCAGCTTCACGATGGTAACCTTCATCTCCAGCAGGGCGTACTTTTGTCCGATGCAGTTCCGGAATCCGGCACTGAACGGAATGTAATCATACGGACCCCGCTTGACGTCGTTGTCGTCCGAGAAGCGTTCCGGAATGAACTTTTCCGGCTCGGGGAAAACTTTGGGGTTGCGATGAATGGCGAAGATGTTGAGTGAAAACGTTGTACCGGCCGGAATTGTGGTTCCATCTGGAAGTATTTCACCAAACAAGTTGAATGTTAGTTTAATTCTTAATGTAAAGCATGAATTAAATGTTCATCATCGTTTTGAGCGACTTACTCATCTCCATGTCCTCCAGAAGCTTCCTTCCAATAAACGGAACGGGAGGAACGAGTCGCAATGACTCTTTGATCACCATATCCAGATACTTCATATCCTGCAGCAAAGAGCTCGTAAGTTCGGTGGATTTAGCGTTCGCTCCAAGCATTCCATCGATCTCTTCGAACACCTTCTGCTGGATGTCCTGATGCTTGGCAAGGTTGAGAATGGTGAACGAGATCCCTGACGTCGTCGTGTCGTGTCCTTCGAACATAAAGGTGTCCACCTCCTCCCGAATGTCGGCCGTGCTTAGTGGTTTTCCATCGACTTTCACCTTAAGCAGCTGATCGAGGAACGTATCTCGACGCTTGGAGTACAAGTCTTCCTCATCGGCATTGAACTCTACCTGACCAACCGCCTGTTCGGCTTGCAGCTGTTGACGTCGCTTTTCAATAACAGAGTTGGTGAAATTGTGCAATTTTTTGATGACCTGTCCCTGCTCCCGAGCGAACGGATACAGGAAGAAAAGTGACGGAAACTGACGGAATACGCTGAAGACACGACGGAAGATAAACTCCGACATCTGCTTAACGCCCTGAGCGTACTCGTTGTTTGGGTCCTCTTGGGCGTTAATCTGGACGCCCATAGAGGTCGCTGCAATTTACGATACAACGCATTGATAAGATACTCGCGATATGACGTAAATGAACCATTAAATCCGACACTTACTGCAAATACTATCCAGCGCGTACAAAGTTATGTAATCGTAGATATTAAACTCGCCCTTGCCAGCCTTTGCCTCTAGCTTGTTCACCAGCACGTCCGCTTCGTGGTTGAACACATCGACGAATTGGTCGAGCATTTTGAAATGAAACGTAGGTGTAATGATGCGCCGTCGCTGGAACCACTTTTCACCGAACGACAGAAGCAATCCCGTGCCGAGCCATGGCTCGAGAAAATCGTAGGGAAAAGATTTTTTCGTCGTCTTTGCAAGGAGCACCTTTTCCACATTTTCTGAACCGGTGATATCCAAAACAAAGTCATTGAAAGCACCCATCACTGTTACATCGGCGCCATACTGTTTGTGCATGTTGTAAAGCAGATCGAAAATTTCTAAAATAGTAAAACAATGATCTTTCAATAATCTCCATACATAAACCATTGTAAAACTCCCCACTCACCTGGGACTGACTTATTTCTAAACAGATAAAAGCATCCGAGAAAGTAATCCGGATGGGGTCCTTTAAAGTGACTGGCCACTTTGAACAGATACTGCCGCCTCTGATGGTACTTCAGCAGAAGGTAGCTCAAATAAACTACCACAATGGTCACGAAGAGCATCATCTTGCTGTCGAATGTGTACTCTTGCCCAAACGTTCACAACTTACTACACCTCTTAGTCAACAAACACTCCACTGGGCGTGGCACTGTGAAACTGTTTCCAACGATTAATGATTTCAAGGTTTTAAACCCTCCGGTATCAGCTTGCTCCAAGATTTCTTATCTGTCGCTCTACACGTGTTGGTACGATTTAAAATACAGTCTTTTGACTCGCTTCTAATTTGTGAAAGTCATGATGATGGGACAAAAATTGAAACCAAAATCGAAACGTCATGCTTAGTTTGCATTTTTCAAACCAATATAAAAATTACGAAACAAAAACAATGGCCTAAAAAATGTGGTTATTTTAGAGTGCAACAGTCGACAGTTGAATCCAAAGGTCCAAGAAGATAATCAGCAAACATTTCCAACAGTCATGATGATGGCAACGATGATGTTCCATTTCGCACTAGCAGCAAAATATGATACATATTAAAATGTGTTAAGTCGTGACATTCGATAAATGTTTGTAAAAGAATATCATTCTACTAGAAATTAAAAGGGAAACAACAGGGATATTTTTATGCATTATTTCCATCGATTCCTTAGTATTAATCCATCAATCATTTTACAAAAAAGACAGATACATTTAGCTGAAAAACCAGAACTGACATTATGGTAAAGTGCATATCAAATCAAAATTAGTTGATAGGACTACAAGAAGGAAGTATAAATCTATCAATCATTTAACAAAAAAGACAGATACATTTTGCAAAAAAAACAGAACTGACACTATGTTAAAAACTATACACTGGAAAATAATGGAAAGTACATATAAAAAATAATTTAATTGATATTGACTACCGCCTTTACAAAATGTCATTGTCACAACCAAAATGAACATAACAATGCACCGGCGCTGCTGCATTCTCGCAAATGCACGCCGACAGCTCGAAATGAAGAAGAATGCCATCGGAAAATTAACATTTGATTAAAAAACATAATTTTTCATTTTCACAATGACCATCGCACGCAATGGTTTCGGTTCAACGCAGATGTATTTTTTCAACCCAATTCTCACTTCCTTCCGTTAGTGATAGGGATTCGATTAACAATCCTTTTCCATTTCGTTTTGCTTATGGCTCCTGTTTTCTCTCTCTTCCTTTCTCCGACAGAGCTGCACAACGATTGGCTTCCGGCGGCAACGGTGAAATTGCAGCATTGACTACGAACGCCAACGGCTCCACCGAAATGAGTGCGAACGGTGGTTTCTGTGGAGCGATCCAGCGGACGCCACCGCCAGTTCCGGCCGGGCTGGCCCGCCGGATGGCGAATCGGGAAAACATCGGCCTCGGCAAGGTAAGCGCGTTCGACTTATTTTCGGTACTGGTTTTGTCCAGCAGTTTTGTTTTTGTTTTTCCTCTGCCGCTACCGTAAAGCATTTTTCGCTTCCGGGCGGCACTGCAATATGTTATTTTAATGGCTGGAAAATTGTTGATTCGGGTGCAATATATTGAAACAATATTCATTTCCCGTAGTGATTGCCGTGCTTCCTGAGGCTCAGTGATTCTGTGAACGAAAAAGAAAAGCGTTGTGATATTAAAACGACCGAATACTCGAGATCATCCCAGTAGTTTTATTGATTTATTTTGTTTTTAACGTGGTATGGAATTTTCGCAAAAGTGTTATTATTTATTTAATAGTTTTGATAAACATAAGTTTTTTTTCGTATTGACAATCTTTGCACAATATAATTGACTCTACTTCTCCTGTCTTTGAAGAAAAACGGATTTTCACATACACTCTATGAAGCCAAAATCCTTAAGTGTTGGGAAAATTTGGTACTTCAACCCGTGCATCGTACGATGTGTTTAAATTTCTTCTACTTATCAAACCCATCACTCACGTCACTTCACATTTCCTTGACGACTCCGAAGCTCCGATTTGCCACCCTGTTTTTCTTTCGTGAAAATTCAGTCCACCCCCAGTTTGGAAGAAGTTTCACTCGGCGTGCACACTGCAGTCCTTCTATGCCTTGGAATACTCACGTAGTGCTGATTCAGGAAAGCGTATTTTTTATTTCACTTGCGATACGTGAGATTTTTTTTTCATCGAACGCTTTCTACCCAACTGCGATGCAATTTCCACTTTCCACGCTGCCGAAGCAACGAACGGTTAGAGGATCGAATATTGGATTTAATCGATAGCTACAGTCTTTTCCTTGGCGGAAGGCTTTGCAGAGTCTTGCGCAAGAAGGATGTTCGATTGAAGGATAATTTATCCTTTCCCTTATCACTTTTCCTGGGGCAGCTTTTCAATTTAAATTTATCGCTTTCAAATTGTTTCCTTCGACCGTTCACGGAGGTTTTAAAATAAAATACCGTCCCGAAAAATAGACTGCAAAAGAACAATACCAACAATTGCTCATAACTTCGCCCATTTGGTCAGCCGTTTGGTACACATTTGTTGTCAAATAAATAAACCCAACCGGAGGAGCAGGATAAATGTGCAATTTCCTCTCCATCCACTTCAGCCTTCAGGTTATAAACGACCAGACAGTGGCAGATGAAACCTGTTTTTCCGTCCACCAGCAATGCATTTCCAACTCCAACTTCTACCACGTCCCACGTCCTACCACATGCGAACACAAATAACCTTCCCACTAAACGTCCGACCCACCAACCAATCCGAACGCCCTCGGTATCAATTGCTCCATTATGGAACCGTTTCGGTATCAATTGTGTTGGGCTGACCTCGTCTTCCTTCGTCCTCGAAACAGGAACGCCCGCTTCGGCCAAAGTACCGATTCAATTTCCGGACTGCACTCGATACATTGGATAGGCCACTTTAGCGTCGGCTGAGGATGGGCAGAGCATGAAAAGGGGGAACGGGAAGGCGAAGGGACGTCTGCAGATCTACCGATGGAGAAAAAGTTAGATCCATTTAGATACTCGAGACAGCCACTTGTCGCACGGTGCGGAAGTTGTGTATTGGTTGGAAAATGTTGCGTTATATTGAAACTTACATTCATTTTATAAACCCAGGCTTGGAAACTAGCAGAAATATATTTTACTAAAAAGTATGCTTTAGAAAACACTGGTCAGGGGTTAACCCCGATTTTAAATTGTTGAACATATTCTAACTAAACCATACGGCACAAATTTCAATATTTATTACACCCATTAATTTTGCTAAATCGTAAGAGCTGTCTCTTACATATCTTTATTGCCACCCTAGATTATCTTCCCTAGCCGGTTAAGAGGACTTTTCCAACTGCAATCGGTCCCAGTACCTCCTAAGGTATAAGAAAAATGGCCATGACACATGCCGCCGATCCTTCCTAGATTTAATCGTGTTATTAATTTGACAAATTCCTGATGTTTCGTCCCATCGTCTCGACCCGCACAAGGTCAAACACTCACATACTCTACGAGCCTTCAGTTTTCCTCCCCAAAAGCTCGAGGCGACAAACATTTACTTTGTGTGAGTAACGTCTTGCGAGACGTGTTTGATTATGGATGTGGTCGTTTGGACGGAAACTTTTTTTTCCGAACCTCCCAACCAATCAGTGTTCCAGTGGATGGAAGTTTTGTTGCCCCCGAGGGCAAAACCACCCGAACGCCGGAAATAGAGGCGTGCGCCGAAGAATTTCAAACCCAACACAGAAAACTCCCGGGGCGGAAGTCGCACGTAAAGTCCATACATTACCGCAAGCAAATGCCGGCGAGTCGGGACGGACCTTTTTTTGGGGGCCGGTTATGGCTGCTTTTCCAAATTAGGCTAGAGGAAGGCTCGAGCCGACGGTGTTTTTTCCGACGGACCTTCGACCGTGTCGAAGGAAAAAATCAATGACCCAGATCTGAGGCACCCAGATTTGGGCGTCCGGCAAACTTCCACCAAAGAGCCGGCCGAACTTTAACGTCAAGGAATCGTTCCTTTCGCCGACGGTTTCTTGCGATGCAAAGAAGGAATGTTACGGTTCTGTGACTTAAATTGCCAACGAAAAGGACGTTAGATTGAGTGAATCGATTCGTTTCAAGCACGAGAAGTAGCCTTCCTCGGTTGCGACGAAAGAAATCCTTTTCCTGATGGTCCTTTTTGAAACTTCTTTTCGCCACTTTCATTCAGTCCTCCGTGTTCCCCGAGCTGCCCCATCGATTGGCCTCGGGGTGATCAATAATCCTGTAGCGAAATAAACGTTTTCGAGAGGATTAAAATTTACCCGGCCAGTACGGGGCGGACAAACCCGGAAGTCGTCCAGCCGTCAGCACGTCGCTCGAAAGTGAGTGGTCTGATGAATGCTTAATCCTGGAATTGATGCGAAACGGCATCAACGGGGACGATTTATTCAGGAGCGGAGAAAAAATGTGATCCAAATGAAAGAATGACGTGGTGAGTTCTCCCTCACCATTCAGCTTTTCCATTGCGTTGCGATGAAATTGAGCCCGATCCGCGTCGGTCTTATTGAAGGAGCATAAAATAAAATAAAAGCCCCAACATAAATTGATCTTCCCTTCCTGCCCACCTAGTCACACCTTCTCCCTCTTCACATTGATGAGGGATGAGGTGTCGATGCGGTCATTTTACATTTTTCATCACCTTTTTCCAATTCCATTCCGAGCACACCCTCGAGAGGGATCAATGAGTCGCACCGAAATGGGGCTGATTTTTTAATTTCCGATCCGATTTGGAAGCCGAACCCGAATGTTCCACCACCAACAGCCCTTATCGTTCCACCCCTGCCTCAAATGGGGAGGAAAAAAATGCCCAATAAAATTCTGGTCCGTAATTGGTACAACTGTGTTGACCCGTCGTCTATGGAAATGGCCACCGGCTTAGTATTGCTCCGCTTGCGTCCGGGAAAACAGCGCACCCCCCCACACACACCGAACGTGTGCTCGAAGCGAGCAGGCTTAACTGCGGAACAATATAGTTAAGTATTGCCGGGAAAGCGCCATACAAACCCGGGAACGCAAGAACCCGGTCTGCCGGTGAATGGATGACTGAATGCGTGATTAAATATAATTGAAATAAATATTAAATTATTGTGAAATTATACTGTAAACAAGAGGCGGGTCGCTTGCCTTTTTTTTCTTTGTTGTGTTTTTTTTTCGATGGCATTTGTTTATTGTGCGTGTGTCCTTTTTCCAAGTGCTCCACTACAAACCGAGCCATTTGCATTATTCAGCCCTGATGCCGGGTTCAGGCGAGGACTGGGACCGGTGGGTTGGAGTTTCCTCTCAATTGTTCATAGGGTGTCGAACAGAAAATATGTAAACCACTCTACGGCCTTTTCCTGTCGGAGTTTTCCGGCCTGGGCGCTCGGAGTGGTTGGCGGATGCATAAATGCTTTATTTATGATTATTTCCACACAACCGTTACCTGCGTGATTATTGGTATGATTATTGATGTAGTTTTTGTTTAGTGGGCGAATAAGCGTTCCATGATGCCATTGTCGAACCGGTTGCCTGGGGTCCCCGACCCGCGTCGGAAAAGGGACAGGAATTCTTATGACCACCAATCAAGAGTAATCGGGCGATATTTCCATTATTGGCTAATCACCTGATCGAATGGAGGAATTAAGTGTTTTTTTGTGATTGTGAGTAAATTGTGGGCAGTAAAGCTAAATATTTACACTGATTTGTCATGCAAATCCGTTGGCTCTAATTGTGACATTTCGAATACATTTTGGATATGTTTAACTGAGCGAGGGGTACGATTTCCGAAATTGATTTTCTTTACCTACATGTTTTATTTTCAAATCTAAACCCAAAGCTATTCCATGTTGATTTATTTCCCCATGAAGCTTCGGCTGGTGAAAAGTTGTAAAATTAATTGGCCCAACAATTCCATTCGAACTGAATTCCAATCCGGTGTCATGTTGAGGAGAACGTCTCCAGCACGACGCGCCGGTATATTCCGGTAGAACAAGAACCATGATCCCACCATCTTTCATTGCTCCTTCGGATGGCTCGTATTTCTTCTTAACTCTATTGTCTTCATCCTTAGCAACACTTCCGACCGGTGTTGTGCCACTGTTTGCCCAGCGTTGGACCGAGAGTTCGAGTTCCAGTTGAGCTAATGATTTGTATCCGTTTCTTCCCGGTCACTGCTGCTTGCTTACTTCGGATCTTTCGGAAAACCTCTTTCTCAGTAGCGTGTTTCCAGCTTTAGTGCGAGCTTTTGGTCCCGTGTAAAACGGTCATTTCGTTTCCGGAGCTTCTACTAACGACTTCCGGTTGAGCGTGTGTGTGTTTGAGTATGCTTTGCTCGGAATGCCTCAACAGACTGAATGCTGCAGGAATGTTGGTACCCGTCCTGCTGCATTACTCCACGGTACGGAAAAGCAAGTGCGAAACGCTCGAGAACCGCCAACGGAACGCACGCCGTAAGAATGCGAAGAAATGGAGGTTGTTTGCCCAAGAAGGTGGACAGAGAGTTACACCCGCTCGCGCGGACGGGGTCAGTCGTATAAAATATTCCAGGAGTTTAAACACCAGCACCGGAGAATAAATTAGGAGCAAACATACGTTTCCATAAATTGCTAAACTTCGGCCGAGCGGTCGGTCGGTGCAAGGGAGTGGCCATTTTGTAGGAACATCCTGCAGCATTCACTTCAATCCGTACGTGTGGTTCCAAGCACTGGCTAGTCGTAATTTAACCATGGCACTATTGTGACCACCCCCCGTTTCGTCGGGTTATGGTCATTCTTGGGCGTTCGGCAATGTACTGGCAAATGACCCGGAGGAGCTTGAGCAAACAGTAAATTTGCCACCAGCATTTGGTGCAAATATATGACCAGCCTTGGAGCTTTAGGACGAAGGCATAAAGCACATTTACACAACCCTAAGAAGATGTAAACATTATTTTCAAATATTTATGAATTTTAAAAGATTTGTTTCAAGAAATAATTCATCGTGTGTGTTTTAGCCACAATTCATCTTAAAAAGTATTTTTTTAAATTATTTCTTGCATTTAAAATTTATTTATTTAAATCTCTTCATCATTTATCTCATTTATGTTATCTATTATGTTCTTCGAAGATCGGAACAGTCATAATTTGTCATTTTTTGTTATATATTACCATACCCTAGTTTGGGTCAATTACTTAGTCATTTTGTTTGTTACATCTATGTACTATACAAGTACAGGCTGGCCCCGCCTAACGTCGGCCTCACTTTACGTCATTTGACAATCCTTTCGAAGTTAGTTTATCGTAGCGTGTTTTGTTCTTTACTCATACGATTCAATGCAATTTGTATGAGAGATGATTCAAACAAGGACTTATAAACGGAAACCTTGTGTAGGTATTATAAACATAGGAAACATGGAAATTTTAGGGCCCGACCTTGCTTTTACGCCGCTGTCACAGTCCCATAAGGTGCGGTAAAACGGGGCCAGCCTGTGTAAGGAAAAGTCGATGAAATATAAGAATTGTTTTTTTTCATACCTCCAAATTGTGCAGTAGATTATCACCTTAACGAGTGGCAGAGAAAGAAAAACGAGTGCACGAGCAGGAAGTCTTCAAAATAATTACATCCGTAATCCGTTTCGGGAGCAACGGTCGTTGCAGTTTAGCTGTAATTACCACAACCTAGTTTTCTTTTTTCGTGACGAACGGTGTTAAAATAAAGGATGCCGTAAAAATAAAGGGTTCAGAACATTTCACCTTTTTGAAAACTGCGACCTAAATGCCAGCCAACTCCCGGAAGAAACTACAGATGATGGCAGTTTATTTGCCGGACTTTTTTAATGCCGTCCTCTGCGCGTCGATTCGTTCCAATTTGTCAACGAATGCAGTTGGTGTTTCTTTACTTTACTAATATTTGTCAGATTTTTCCGGACTGTTCAATTCTTCACCAAGTTTCTTCATCGGGAACTTGTGCACATGATTTCGAAGTCACAATTTTCCGCACTAGAACACGAAACGAGCAGCATTCCAGCCACTCCTTGTTGTTATTGTAGCAAGTAAGTTGTAAAGCTAATTTCATGCTTCCGAAAGATGTCGACTGAAAGCACAACAACCACGTTCACCTCCAGCTGCCCCTGGGCCCTAGACTTGAAAGTTCTGAGGTTTCCAATTCCGAAAACGATGTCTTCATCGAAACGAATGTTTCCAAAATTCCTCGTCGAAGAAAACTCGGATGGTGGAAAATGAAAACAAAAAAAGGAATCGTCAGCTAGGACAACCCTCATGGCCACTCCTCGTTCACATTTTCATCCCGACAGAGCAGGTGTAAAACAAGTGAAACATTTTCCTCATTTCCCGGCTGCCTCTCGACAGGTTGATTTCGATTGGGAAACTTTATTTGCCGCTTCCGTTGGTTTCGGTTTTTGCACGGCAAGCTCCAAATAAAAAGAAAAGCAAAAACACATTACATGTGAGCGATTTTCTTTTGCTCGGATTCTCTAACCAACCTCGACAGCGGGACGCGTGAGAGGAAAATTTGAGCATTTAAGGAGTGGAGAAAAAAGTTCCCAAGCCCTCCAAAACAAAGCTCCACCGGACAAGGTGACAGACTTGTTAGGAAAACGTAAGCGAACGCTTGCGGGCTCCCGCTGTTGACGTTTGTTAACTGGGCAACTGGGGACTCGGTTCACTGCACCGGTAGCTGTCGGCTATTTCCTCGGAAAAACTCCTCAAACCCATCGGCCTGGACCGCCATTACCTGCCGTGGCTCCAGCACGGTCCGTCGGTTGTGTGATGTGACTTGGCGTTGGCGTTCTCGCAACATAACGGACGCCATTGGCTAGCATCACCGACATTTGCTCCCCGGTTCGGAATGTCTATTTATTTATTTATTTAGAGGAGGCAGCAACAAAAAAAAACAGCTGCAAATCGACCCAACGGCAAGCGGACGCCAAAGCTGACACCAGCTTCTGCAGCAGAAGCAACCGCCATTACTGGTGTGCCCAACTAGGTTTCCATTTTGTACCATTTTTTCCTCGTTCTTGTTACTTTCTACGATGGCACTTCTTTCGTTTTTCCTGCCTCGTTTACTTTTTTTCTTTTACGCTTCAGGTCTCACAAAAGGCAGAAAGAAGCGACGCCGCCACACAAACGGATGTCATAAATAATTTATGTGATTTTCAATTTGCTATCTGCCACACAGTTTGTAAATACCCTTCACGACCTATTTCGTCGTAGCATCTCGGGTTGATTGGGACACAGAATGGAAAATGGAAGGTCGACCCTCAGGTGACAGATGTGGAGCATCCTTTCTTGAAGGGATTCTATGCCCTGGGAAAGCTCCTTCTCCAGTGCCATTGGCATCGTTGGAAGTTCGACCTCGTTAGTTCCGGGAAGGCATAAAACCAACCAAGATCATTACAATTGTGTTTTATTATTTCAAATGTCACATTTTAAATTTTCTTTTCCATCTGGGATATCCTTTTTCGTACCGTTTTATATAATTAAAGCACGGGGAGGTTTTGCACTGCAACGACCCAAAAAGGAATAAATGCTCTCACAGAATAATGTGTCCCAGCATTAAATTCAACAATAAAACTCTACCATTAAAAGTTCGAAATAAAAAGCTTCCCAAGTGTTCCAAAGCTCCAAGCAACACGTTTTATGCTCCGGAATGCGGTCAATCCGTGCCACATTCCAGACACTCATTTGGTAGTGAAATAAATTGGTCTAGACTGGACCATTTTCCGGCCGTACTTTTTGTTACGGGTTTCTCCCCGCCCCTCGCCCCACGCGTGTTCGGCGTATGACCCAGATCCAAAAAATAAACCACACCCGACCACGGAGGCAAATTTCGATCAGGCCCCCCTCTTTTTTGTGTGTTTTCACCCCGAGAAAAAGTTTGAAGGTTTCAACTTTCTGTATTCTCCGGGCGCTGCGGGCTTGGAAAAAACTTCCCAAAGCCAAGCCTACTTCACCTACTTCAAAACAACTGACAAAACAGCAATCGCTAGGAGTCGAGCATCGGGTAATGGTTCACTTTTGCTTTGGCGCGCGGCTTTTTGGTTTCGCACTTTCGGGAAGTATGTGGTGGAATTTCCGACCGTTCTAGGAAACTTCTCACGTTTGCCGACCCGTTGGGAATTTGTTTTTATTCGGCAAGGAAAAACTGTGGAAGAAGAAAAAAACACACTCCACCACAGTTTACCACTTGCCTAGCCAACGGCACCGGTAAATAGTCACTCAATTAAAGTTATTGTTATGGCGCGTTCGTATGCTGAAAAGTCGTTAGCAGTCGAATTTATGGACGACACATCAGCGAGCGACCGCGCGGGTTTAGTACCACGCCACGCCACAGGACACGCCCGACACACGCAAGAGCACGAGCAGCGAGTCCTGCGGTGTCTCCGTGGTGCCTTATGGTCGAAAATGGCAGCTCCGAATGAAATTCACCATCCAAAACAGCACGCCGGGCCGGCCGGGAGCATAAAAATAGATCGGTAGGAAAACATAGGACCACGGCGGGATACTTTTCCGAGGTAAACATACCCAGCGGGACACACTCCGGGGCAGACCAGTTGTTTAGCTCGTGGCAGGCAATCGATCCGAGGCTCCCCGTGTCGTCCTGTGGGCAAATAAAATCGAAGAAAGTTGCTCCTGCGTGCAGCCCATGCTCACCGTGGGTTACCTTTACGACTTTTACGGCGATAAAAGACCATACTCTTAGGAGCTGGATTTGTAACCTGCTGCGATGATGATGATGCTCCTCTGTGATTCTTTCTTTTCTTCTTTTGCTATCCGAAAAGAAAGAATTCAGTGGAAAGGTTGGAAAACCCGACAGGATGAATGCTACCTTGATAACGTTAGTATCGATCGCAGTAGAATCAGTGGAATCAGCTCCAGGGAACCAAGGGGACGGTATCTTTTGAGCTACACAATCATCATTGGCCTGATCATTACCACGATTGTTGGAGCTAATGGTGAAGAGAGAAAGGGGGAAATTCTGGGAATTAAGGATATCCTGTCCCTCCTTCCCTCCTCGCTAAAACATGAACAAGCGGGCAAACAATTGGACCATAGCGAAACGTCCTACCGGCTGGACAACGACATCGATTCGCACGTACTTCACACAATGACCCGTTTGGTCAGTGTGTTGGTTAGCATAATTTGCAATGCTACCGGACTCCCAAGGACTCCCACTGGCCCAGTCACAACCGCACGGAAAGGGGCCGAGAAGATGACTCTGTTTTCTTTTTCTACTGGTTCATTCATTCGGATTCCACAAAAGGGGACGGTTGTAAGGGGTGGGTAGGGGGTCATGTGGGGTTACGCAACAATGGGCAATAAAGGGGCACATTATTACTCCTTCACAATATTTATGCACACCCACCACATGCCTACGGGGTGGTTGACTTTCCCTCGGTGTCGGGAAAACGGTACCTTTTTCCTACAACTATCTCCCCTGTGCCTATCTGTGTGCCTTGTTGTTTCCTCCTCCTTTTTCTTCTCTTCCGGATAAGCCCCAAAAATGTAACTGGAGTCAATCATCTTCTCCCCTCCCTCTTGCCAAGAATGTGAAGTATTTCCCGGAACGATATTTTTCCTCTATTTATTTATATTAGCCGCTCATAATCATGTCTGAAATGTCGATGTTCGCACTTTCCGGTTCGAGGGAAAAACCTGGACCCGGTTGGGTTGGTGTGTTGTTTGGGTGTGCATGGGGAGCAATGGTTTGGCCGGTGTGGTCGGTAAATAATAGCCTTCGGAATGGCATAACGTGTCGCACGTCGACATTGGCCCGCAGCCAAAAAAGTCCGATGGTGGTTCATTTTTCCCGCTCCGCTCCACCGGGAGTCAACAACAAGACCTACGGGAAACGGTCGTTCGGGACACGGGAACGTTAGGATTGGAAAAACTGTCCCGGTTGTCATAAATATGTGCCAGGTGTAATAAGTTTTCGGGCGTAATGTGAGTTAAATTGTATACCCTCAAATGACGAATGCGCGTGACGAACACTGACACGATCGATAGCGATGCGTGACACTACCTTCATTCCGCTTCCTGTTCGTGTGGGAAAGGATTCTTTATGTTCGGTAAGGAAAATAGGAAAGTCTGGAAGTCTACAAAGAAAAACAACACAACCTGCCCGTCTGGCGTTTCGTGTTTGCAAAAGCTTAAAGCTGCGGGGTGAGTTTTCCAGGGCCGATGGAAAACCGAATAAAGCCCTTTCCAACCTGCGGCATCGAAACGGTTGTTCCATTCCGTAAGTAATGGATTACGAACAGGATAAATCAAATAAAAGCATATTTATCTTCCCGCTGGTTCGGCCGGTAAATATTGACGCTGCTCCGGTGAAATTATACCTATAGTAAGAAAAAATATAAACAAATCGACCATGTCGGGTTTCGAATTTTCCAACACGCTACTAAATGGGAAAAAAAGCCGATGGATCGTTTCGAAAAACTTTCACAGTGCACTTTTTCGTGATTTAAAAATAGCATTAAATTTATCGACGAGGTTTTCAAAATGTCACATTGGATGAGTTCACAATTTATTTACACAATACCTACCATTTTATTTACATTTTATTTGTACATCAAAGTGGATATAGTTGGTTTTCTGAAATGCCTCAATATTTCAATTTTCGTGGCCAAAACCGTATTTGCTTCCATCATTCATCCACACACGTCCATCAAGTTCTTTTCTCCAACTTTACCGGAATACCCTCCGTCGGGCGAATCACCAGATCCGTCTTGTATCGGATACGGCCGACAGACTCCCCGGGCAGAATCCGGTAGCTGGCCAGCAGCTTCACGATGGTAACCTTCATCTCCAGCAGCGCGTACCGCTGCCCGATGCAGTTCCGCGAACCGGCACTGAACGGAATGAAGTCGTACGGGCCGCGCTTGATTTCGTTCGCCTCCGAGAAGCGCTCCGGATCGAACCGCTCCGGCTCGGGGAAGACTTTGGGGTTGCGGTGGATGTTGAAGATTTTGATTGAAATCGATGTGCCCGCCGGGATCGTTGCGCCGTCTGTCGGGGTGAAATCAGGAATGAAGATTGAAAATGAATATGAACGTGAAACAAGGCGAAAAAAACAACGTGCAACTCACTTATCTCCATGTCTTCCAGTAGCTTTCGACCAATGATTGGTACCGGAGGGACGAGTCGGAGTGACTCCTTCACTACCATATCCAGGTACTTAAAGTCCTGGAGCATCGCGTTCGTTAGCGGAACCGATTGCTTCTCGCTTCCAAGCATTCGATCGATCTCTTCGTACAAACGCTGCTGGACGTCCTGGTACTTGGCGAGATGCAGGATTGTAAATGAAATACCGGACGTCGTCGTGTCGTGACCCTCGAACATGAACGTGTCCACCTCCTCCCGAATGTCGGCCGTGCTCAGTGGTTTTCCATCGATCGTAACCTTGAGCAGTTGATCGAGGAAGGTGTTCTTCCGCTTCGAGTACAGCTGGTCCTCGTTTACGTCGAACTCCAGCGTGCCGAGATGTTGCTCCTGTTCAAGTTGCTTGCGGCGGCTCTCGATCACGGAGTTGGTGAAGTGGTGCAACTTCTTGATGACGCGGCCTTGCTCACGTGCGAACGGATATAGGAAGAAAAGTGCCGGAAACTGACGCAACAAACTGAACACGCGCCTCAAGAAGAAAATGCTCATCTGTTTGACGGCTTGCGCGTACTCGTTGTTTGGATCATCCTGTGCATGAATGCGCACTCCCATGGAAGTTGCTATGGAAAAGAAAGCAAGTTTAAAAATATTTCCACATTTCCTAGACACTAATTTGCAAGTGAAACTTACCACAAATACTATCAAGTGCGTACAGCGTCACGTAGTCATAAATATCAAACTCGCCCTTGCCAACGTGCTTCTCCAGCTTCGAGACAAGAATGTCGGCCTCCTCGTTGAACACGTCCATAAACTGATCCAATATCTTGAAGTGAAACGCAGGCGTAATAATCTTCCGCCGCTGGAACCACTTCTCGCCGAACGAGATCAGTAACCCGGTGCCGAGCCATGGCTCGAGGTAGTCGTACACGAATGACTTCTTGGTGCTCTTGGCGAGCAGCACCTTCTCCACGTTCTTCGCACTGGACAGATCAAGCACCAAATCGTTGAAGGCACCTATGATGGCCACATCCGGTCCGTACCTCTTGTGCAGTCCAACAACGATGTCGAAGATATCTACGGCAACATTTCGGTTAGGACAATATTCACCACCTTTTCAGTACAACAATTTGCGTGTTTGATGCCTCCTGCACTTACCGGGGATGCTCTTGTTTTTGAACATATAAAATGTGCCCAAAAAGTAGCCCGAGTTGGGACCGCCAAACTTATCGCGAATCGCAAGCAGCTGTAGCCGGTGCTGGTGATATTTGTACAGCTGATAAGCGATGTACCCGAGCAGCAGCGTGACTAGCCAAAACATGGTGAATACGGGCGCCGGGCGCTGTTTCCCCGATTGAAGAAGATGTGATTCCAACGAGGAACACTTATCAACTGAGTGTTGGTGCGCTTGCGGGGATTCTAGTTAACCTGTGGACTTGTGGTTTAATTAATCTTATCACCTTTAGAGGGTTCATCTTATCACCTTCCTAACCGAGAGCGCCATGGAACACTGACACACTTTTTATATTTTTTGCCTCCTTCTTATCGTTCAACTGAGAGTATTTTAATTATCGAGCAATGATAAAACCACTGATAAACCATTACAATGAGCATTAAATAATAGAGGCACGATATATTGAATGCGTTCAGTAATACAAAGATTATCAAATGATGTATGAGAAAGCCCATTTCCCAGTGCAAGAAAATACATGTAAAATCATCAATAAAAGCAAAGCGCAGGGGCGCAAAGCAGAACCGGTGTGAGCCTTACTTTTTCTTGCGACGCATTAATAAAAAACCAGGTTTTGTCCGGCGTGATTTTTTCTAGTGTTGTGTATAATGAATCTTTAGGCAGGATTCATTCATATGAACCGTTCATCTAAGATCATTCAGATTGATTCATGATTTTTTG